>WOFM01000187.1:3308841-3830361 GCA_011428145.1 Ericerus pela | reverse complement strand
AAAAAAAAAAAAAAATATTTATATGAGAAAAAAGTATTACACATTGCAAAACGAAGTGTATTGCCATAGTCTACGTGCTGGTTACGAAAATAATAGCGGAGATTTTAGTGTCCGTGTTTAAATCTAGTGTACAGCAGTGGGTAGGGGTTGGTGAAAATTGACCTTTTTTTGAGATAGGGCTTTTTTGAAGTTTAAACGAGAGGTTTTCTCGATGAAGACTAGAAAATTAATTTTTCAGGACCATTATCAAAAAAGTATAAGAGAAAAAGTCACACTGAATAGTTAATAAGTTGGAAACAAATTGATCTATCCAAACCGAAATCGGTAGGTCTGGTCCTTGTGTGGAAGTTACTGTTTGTGCCAAATTTCGTGACTATTTAAAGAGAATTGCAATTTTTATTGAGATAACATGAAAAATTCGCACCTTCAACAGCCCCAGGGAACGAACCATAACACCAATAAAAATCAAATTTGGAATCTTGTTAGATATACTTCGAATCAATACTTGTACTAAATTTTGTGACTATAGCTTGAAAATTACTCATTTTGGAGCCATTAATCTTTCAAAATTGCAAAAAAATCGTCCCTATCAGACGTACTGTAAGACATATCCGCACCAAAATTGGTAGGTACTGTCCTTGACCTAAAGCCCATACGTGTACCATATATTAGGCCTATCGATTGAAAATTGTGATCTATAAGCTCCTTGATAAAAAATGTATATAAACTGATCTTCCGGACGGACTATGAGCCCGATCCAGACCAAAAACAATAGGGTTCTTCCTTAGTTAAATCCGAATATGTGTTTAAAATTTCGAAACTATCCGATCAAAATTACGCTTAGAAATGGACTCAACGCAAAGGGGGATATATATAAAAAAAAATGAATTTTCAAAAACCGAGTCAAAATGTTTAGACGATCATGAAACGAAAAAAACGTACTCACTCCCACCCTTGGGTCCGAATACTCAGGTAGTTTTAATAAGTAAATTTTTTGAAGAAATCTACTTAAAAATGCAGCAAGCCGCGCTAGAAAATATAGGTTTTCTTAAACAAAACATCTAAATAATAAAAAAATAAAGGAATAAATATAAAAATAACAAGGCAAAGGTACAAAATTAGTGAACACTTAATTAAAATGAAGTAGAACGCACTGTTGAAATAAACGAATTTTTTTTTTTTTTTTTTTTTTTTTTCAAATCAAACCCATCTACAAAAATGGCATATGAAATTATAAAATTCATACTTAATAATCATTGGAAACGAATACAACTTCACAGCCAACAATAATTATGGGTTCGTTGAGCCTTGAAACGCCGCTCCGTGGCAATTTGGCTTGTACCAGGCTTGGATTTTTGCTCTTATACCTATATGGGTAACATCGTAGAATTTGTTGTTTCTGAGGAAGCTAGTAACATTTTTTTTTGTGTCTGTGTGTGGCTGTGTGGGTAGTGGTGCATGCGCATCTCATATGAGCGAATAATTGGTAATAAAATCAGAGAAATAATTTTGTCAAATAATTTCAATGAACCAATCATGGCTTGTACATTTATTATAGTGATGGTAATTCTTAAATACAAATTAAAAAAGTTTAACAATAAAATCTATTTCAACAAGGAAAAATCTTGATGAAATTAATCTTCATAAAATCATTTAATTTATTTGAATAATTCATCCCACAACACTCACTGGTATAAAACAAATTGACTGACCTATTGTACATGAAAATTGGTCCAACTATTCTTTACTTAGTCATCTACTAATAAATGTGAGTATAGCAAGTGAACATCATAACCCTCCTTTTTTGTAGTGGGGTAAAAAATCAAAAAATCAAAATTGTTAGGCAGATAGCTGCCTAAAAATTTTGTATGTAAATTTAAAATGAAGCATCAAGGAAATTCATAATAAAAAATAATTGTATTGTGCAGTCGTAAAAAACGTACGCAAGTTACTAAATGACTGCTTGGTAATTAAAACAACTACAAGTTTGCTTTCCGACCAGCTTCTTTGGTTCATCTGGAATTTATCTTCTCTTCTTAGCAATAGTTTGAGACATTTTCAAATATGTAACTTCTTTGGATGAACTGTTAAACCAATACAAGCCAAATTTTTCAGAATGTTAGAATATAATATATTCTGTGTTTGTACCAAATGTGGTGATTATTGGATAAAAATTAATCATTCCATTCAAGCTACAAAAATGCAATGTAATAGGATGTACTAGATGCAGGATCTGGTCAATCTGGACCAAAAACAATAGGGTTTGTCCTTGTCTGTATGTATAGGAAAAACATTTCATGACTATCAGATAAAACTGCAACTTGTACATGTTTCATCTATATTTATGAATTTTAGCTAGTCATGCCTAAAGTTTCCTGGAGCCATAAGAGAAAAAACAAATCTACCCTCGACTTCAGGTCTTGATACAAGATTAATTTTAATATGTAGATTTTCTTTGAAAACCTACGTGAAAATAGAAAAAAAAAATGATATTGCAATTATCGGTCTTCTTGAATCCTATTTAAAAAAGTTAAAATACACGAATAAAAAAAACAAAATTTATTTTTAGCTCCTTAAATTTCATGTTATATTACTTAACCATGAGGGAGGAGCTGAAGGGTATTTTTAAAGTTTTTAGTTTTTATAATTGATCACCCCTAAATGTAACTGTTTTCCTCTATAGTTGACATTTTTAAACCTTTCACAGCGGACAGCCCTTTTTGACATTGTCATAATTCATATTCTGTAGTAATATTTATACTACTAACTGGACCCTGCCACGCTTCGCTGTGGCTCAACCTAGTTAAATTTAAAAGAAAGCAAAGCAAAAGTACACGTTTCTAATATGTTTAATTTGGTAATGCTTGTGGGCATACAATATTCTTTGTTGTTCCATTGTCTGCGCAGATATAGAGATTGTCTGGTTTGCCAACTCTGGAAAAGGCAATATATAACTGTCCATGTGAGAAACAATCTGTTTGTAGATCACTTGATTACTGAATGGAAATTAAATATTATGTTTCTTTGTAATACCTATCATTATTAAAATTATGAAACAATTATTAAACATTTTCAGTGCCAATCCCCCCATTTATTTTTCAATAACAAATTACCCCGAAAAACTTATCAAATGATGTATCACTTAATTATGTAAGAAAACATTTACTTAACCCCCATTTTTGTGGCCTTAAAGGGGCAAACAATTGATTTAATTGAAAATTGGACCACAAATTCGGATTCAGTGCCCCCAGAAAAATTACAAATGTGATATCACTCAATTTTATAGGAAAACATTTTCCTATCTCCAGTCTGTGGCCTGTAGGGGGCAAACAATTGATTTAATCAAAAATTTGATCGCAAATTCAGATTCAGCACCCAAAAAAATATATCAAACGATGCATAACTCGATTATATTAGAAAACTTTTTCTTAACCCTCATTTTCAGGCCCCAATGTGGCAAACAATTGATTTCATCAAAAATCAGACCAAAAATTAGGATTCAGCGCCCCAAAAAACGTATCAAACGATGTATCACTCGATTTTATTAGAATACATTTTCTCAACCCTAATTTTGAGCCCTCAATGTGGCAAACAATTAATTTAATCAAAAATTGGACCTTAAATTTGGATTTAGCGCCTCAGAAAACATATCAGACGATATATACATGTTCTAATCCACATTTTGACACTACAATAAATTAAGTCAACCTTGTGTGATCGAACCTTTTTGTTTTGTTATAGTTACTGAAATATACACGCACACTAACCAGATGCGTTTTATTAACAAATGCCGATTAATATAATGGCGTGAATATGAAATTACCTTCGTTTTTCTTGTTTCCGAATTTAGTACATGTCTTATTTATTTAAAAAAAATTGAAACTCAATTAAAATGGTGGGCAGTCTTTTTTTTTTTAAATACCACAAAACACAGAAATATAGGTACCTAGGTAAAAACAGAACGAAATACAAAGGTAGGTAGGTATACATGAGCGAATAAATTTTTCAACGTCTTTAAAACCAGCAATTCGTGAAAAAAGTGAATGTTAATATCTGTTGACAACCTGCACGCGTCATGTTGCAGCTATTGTAGTTACGTAGGTGGGGTGGAAGGTTGATGAACAATACGAAAAATGAAAAATGGGTGGGTACAGTTGGACAATGACACATAATGTACGTTTGTACGAACCGTTGACTGAATATCAATGGTACGAGTGAAGAAGAATATGGTGATAGATTTATAAGACGTGCTACCAATAAATATTCATAACTTTGCCCCCTCGGGGTCTACAAACCTGCGAGTTAGATAAGAACCTTCCCAGGGACAACACAAATAATTCCTCAAAATATCAAAGCAATCGGTGAAGAACTGTCGGAGATCCTAGGTCTCTAACATAAGAACATTTACATTTTTATTTATATAGATTAAGAATGATTTATGAAATTAAAATAATATAAATCAATTAACTGAAAATGGGCTTAAAAAATTAAAATTGTAAATAAATAAATAAAATCTTAAAATAAATATAATATAAAAATTAAATTCAAATTAATTAAATAATTATTTAAATTTGAGGATTCAAGTTACCTTATTTTGGATGCAGTGAAAACTTGATTATTCATGTGCTGATTAATTATTTATAATCCTGATTAGTGATGGTAAAAATCAATAATATTTTAATCGATTTTTCACCAAAAATAATTAATTTAATCTATTAAAATCGATAGTTTCATGATCGGGCAAGAATTGAATAATAATAATAATTTAATACATTTTTGCAGGTTGTTGTTAATCAGGGGAGCTATTCCACTAACACTTTACGATATTTCAGCTATTTAATGCCCTTCATGCAAACTTTTTAACTTGGCGGATGGTTTTGTGAGATTCTAACGGAACTTTACGCCACGTAAAATGAGACTTGAACGGCATAAGTAACTGAAACGAAGTAAAGTGTTAGTAAAACAGCTCCACTGTTGAATAATTTAAAAATTTTAAATTTAATATTTCGGTTCAACTTGATGAGTGATAAGGGTATCATAGCTCACATAAGTTTTCATTTGAGGTGTAAAATAAAAAATGAATCCATAGATAACAGTAGCAGTGGCAGGCTAGTAAGGTAGTGAGCGCGAGTGTGTGAAGTTAAAGGCAACTGCAAAACTCAAATCTAATCTTCATAGTTTATAAGTTTAAACTTTGAAATTTGGATTTATTTTTTATCTAAATGTAAGTCGTAAACGTCACCGAAATATACGAAAACCAATAACAAAACTAGTCAAAATTTGATAAGTAAAAAAAAATAATAAGAAATCGGTTATAATCGATTAGGATTGACAAAATTACCATCACTAATCATGATTATTAGTGTGGGATCACCACATCGTTTGTATGGTGCATGAAAATTTCTTGACCTGAATCCGACCCGGTGAGTAAGTCTGACGAAACGTTTTCTTTCACAGGTATTTATGATCGCATTTGTATCACGTGCTCGTCCGATCAAAAAAGTTATTTATTCTGTAATAATTACTTACTCCGTTCGAAGTATCAGTTTTTTAAATTTGGTAACTTGGCAGAACTTACGCAGAGCTAAAACCTAAAACCGAATCACCGACCAATTTTCTTCCAGTAAATATTTTAGCTACTTAATATATTGATAAAAATTCGATTTCGATGTTAAATGGGAAATACATGTATTGAGACCACCAATCCTTCTCCCCTCTCACTCCTACGAACACACGAACATATATCGAATACATTTATTTATATCTACTCGCGGCTACACTGATATACCACTTCCGCCGCTCACTCGTTCATTTCCGTTACCGTTCGTTCATTACTCTGAAAATGTACTTTGCTTAAATTAATGTAACTTATGAAATAAACATTCGCTTCTTGGACGTAACTTCAATCAAATCTCTCTTTTTGTTACACCTCTGGTCCTCAACCTCTATATGGTAGCATCGCTCGGTAACAATTCTTGTACCTGTAACAAATAATACTAATTTAAAATTTTTATACTTTTGTGAATTTTCTTTGTGTTTTAAGTCAAATTTTTGAAAAAATCTTTCGTGAATAATTGTGTTTTAATATTTTCGTAATTTTTTTTTGTGTGTTGGGTAACTTAGTTCCAACCTAATTTTTTTTTTTTTTTTTTTTTTCGAGTCATAAAATTTTGTTCTCGAAAAATTTAATTCCACCTTGAATGCTGTAAACGTTCAATGAGTTTCGTCGTTTGTTGAAAAGGATTTGCCCTGCTTGTGTATAATCCAGCCAAGTGAATCGAAAATTCCAGGACTCGTCGATTGCTAAGTTGTTCAGGAACCCTGCTTGTGTTGCCTGAAAACTAGTAAATTCATTAGTGTCTGCCCTGCTTGTGTATGAACTAATTCGTCGAAGTCATCAATTGGAAGTAAATCGCCTTGAGCAGTCACAAATTGATCTGAAACCAACGTAAAAGCTTCAATTCAACAAAGTAAAAATTGGTATTCATCGTCACAACTCAACTTCAATTTGGTATCATCTTTAAAACTCAAAAATTTAACTCACATCTTCATCGAAGTACGTTCAAAACAACCGAAGCGCAATTCAAACAGCAGTTCCAGAACACCGGCTTTATCAATTCCAGAAAACGAACCTGAAAACAAAAAATCGAAGGTTAAAAAGGGTATAACTTAAAAATTTTCTGCTGAAAAAAGGTAATAAAAAACATATTTTCATAATTTTTCGTAATTTTTTCGTATATTTTTCGTGTTCATTTTCGTGTTTTTCGTGAAACTTAACTCTTTCGATTCAAAATTTAACCTATATATTTGAAAATACCGTTAATTTCAAATAATTTTGGCCTTTTCAAAATTTTTCTAAGTACAAATTTTGGCAAGTCGTGTGCAAATTTTTGCAGCCACTTTTGTCTTGGAGTGTACAACTCGTGACGTATGCACGGCTCGTTTCGTTCATTCGTTCGAACTTGTACATTAACCTTTTGTTAAGTGCAACGAACCTACGAACGCTTATCTTCGCCCATTCATTAAATACGTTGGCGCGGTTTTTCAATTTCAAACCACCATTTTGTTGCAACTTGAAAATTTTTGCCGTTGCACAATTTTGTCGAAAATAATTAACGATTTTTTTTTTGAATATTTTTCTTCTTATACGAACACTTAAATTAAATATTTTTTTTATCTCGAACACCATTAATCATTCATTCGAATATATTCTAAATATTTTATTTTATTTTTTTTCTACTGTGAATTTCGTTTTATTTTTTTTTTTACGAGTTACCAGTAGAAATAATTTTTGTAATATCTGGTGAAATATTTTTTTTTAAATCACCTTCCTTTTTTTAATTTTCTACAAACTCATTTCGAATTATTTTGTGGGTATATAATTTCAAACAAAATTTTCCCCTGTTTTCAATAATTTTATTCCTTCCTAATTCCCTTGATCTGAAGGTAGCTAATTTATTTTCACCCTCACCTTTTCATTTTTATTGATTTTAATTAATCACTTTATTGAATATAGAATTCTAATACGAATTATATTGGGTTAAAAAGTCTTGTTATTTTATTTTTTATTTTTTTTTATTGGGAAGCGTCCAGTCTCATCTTTAACGTGTGTGATCTCTTGCCCGCAGTGGACCTACTCGAGACACACACAAGGACAATTTATATACTATCGTTAAATCTACAAATTGTTTGGTTATCACAGGTACGGCAATCCTAGTCTTGCGGCATTTGCTGGGGATTGACATCCGTTTGTTTTATTTTTTTTATTTTTTTAAATTTTTTTTAGTTCAGTCAATTCATTAATTATGAACACTGAAAATAATGAAAGGATCTCAAATGTTTTCCGTGGAAATGGCTATGAAGGATGGCGTGCAACCATCATTAGCACCCTTATAGGTAAAGGTTGCCATTCCACAATTTTTCCTACTGCTCGAGAAACTAGTTACATTTATACATCGTCCGAAGAACGCCTAACATCCAAATGGCTTAAATTTTTCCAAACTCAGGAACGGGCCAAAGCCCACATATTCGAAAGACTTGACAAAAGAATTCTTCATCATGTCAAAACTTGCGACGTAGTTTCTCAAATTTTCGAAATCTTAGATGCTCGATACAGGAATCAAACTGCTACTAACATCATGGTTTTAAAGTCAAAATTTCAGTCCCTTCGCTTCGATCCAAGGAGAGGTACCATCCGTAGATTCTTGGAATATTTTTCATCCATTGTGGAAGAACTACGCGATGCTAATTACCCCCTATCGGAAGCCGATGAAATAGATCAATTAATGATGTCATCGCCCGAAAAATTTGATACTGTCTTCTCAGAATTTCGCAATTTAGAAGTAGAAAAACGAACTACTGTCAGACTCACAAAAATGATATTAGAAAAATGTGATCGAATTGAATATTCTAATAAAACTTTTCCCGGGTTTGATCAACCCAAACCATCCTATCAACCAATGAGTAATAATAGAAAAAATTTTAGAAATTTTCGAAATAATAATAATAACTCAAATTTTTCCAAACCAAATTATAACTCAACGAGTTATTTAAACGATCACAAAAATAGTCAAAACAAACAAAATAATTATCCTTCAAAAGATAATGTATCCCAAATGGATATTACATGCTTCAGATGCAACAAAAAAGGACACATGTCAAGGACATGCCCTAATGAAACATCTACAGCCAGTAATACTCCACAAACCCAGAACCAGAACAGTAGCTCGAAACCCCAAATTTCAAATAACACGAACTCCCAGAAAAAGTCCGATGATAAATCCAATTTTCGTGTTAAATATTCTATGATGTTACACTCAAATCTTAATCACTTAAGTTTTGATGACATTGAAGACGAATTTCAATGGCCTAAACCCCCTACAGTATCAAAGTCCGCCCCCCCCAAAAACCAACTTCATACGATGTTACTAGATAATGGAGCAGATGACCATATGGTCAATGATATTTCAAAATTAAGAAACGTACGTAAAGTTGACAATTCTCGTAGAGCACTTTGCGCAAAAAAAGGCGTATTCGTAAATCCCACACATGTAGGATCAATGTATGTTAACGTCTGCAATTCCAACGCAGAGTTCTCAACTATTCACCTAAAAGAGGTATATTATGACCCTGATTTAAGCCTTGATATTTGGTCAGGAGCTAAAATCATGGAGTCTGGTATATTCAAAATCATAACAGACACGGATCACGCAGACATCATAAATAAAAATACTGGTGAAATTACCATAACCGCTCCAAAGAGAGGTTCTATGTATTACATTGATTATGAGATAGTTGATGAAGAAGAGGAAAATAAGGTCTATCAGGAGCTTGTGTGTATGCCTGTACCTAGTACGTCTGCAGAACAGGAAGATCAAGTAGATGATCCTCAACAAAATTTTGAAGAACTGAATGAGGCCGAAATAAGCAATCCACAAAGAGAGCAGGGAAACATTGACCATCCCCAAAATTTACAAGATACCGAAGTGGATACGGTCAATCAGGAGATTTATTCCGAATATGAGGATGAATTAAATGGAGAGAGTGTCGGAATAAATAGAAAGCACATGAAAAACATAAACAAAACTAAAACTCTTTGGCATAGAAGATTAGGTCATCTAAGTGGCAAAAGCCTGAAAGCACTATCAAAAGTAGTTGTAGGTATGCCCCAAAATTTGGTATTTAAGGACGATGACTTTGCCACTTGTGAAATATGTATAAAAGCAAAATCCACCCGACTTGGTCACCATGGCGTGAGGACTCGACCAACTAGAAGAATGGAAGTAATCTCATCAGACATCATGGGACCCTTTCAAGAGGCATACAACGGAGAAAAATTCATAATAACTTTTATTGATCATTACTCGAAATATACTCTTGCCTTTCCAATATTAAGAAAATCCCAGGCTTTCGATAAATTTAAAGAGTATTATCTATCTTTCAATACAAAATTTCCCAATGATCCTATTTCTGTATTAAGAACTGATCAAGCTAAAGAATACTCCGACTCAAAAATGACACAATTTTGCTCCGAAAAAGGAATCACATTAGATGATGGCGTGGCGTACACCCCCGAATTAAACGCAATAGCCGAAAGGCAAAACAGAACCCTACTCGAAAGAGTTAGAGCCATATTATACGACGCAAAAATTGATTTTAAATTATGGTCAACAATCGTATTAGCCGCCGCCCATATAATTAATAGAAGTCCGACCCGCGTCAATCTAGGGAACATGACACCCTATGAAAAATTATACGGTACTAAACCCAATATTTCCCATCTTCGAGTCTTTGGTGCTATTGCATATAAACACGTTCCCATTGAACAAAGACAGCAATCAGCAGTAAAAGCCAAGAAGAACGAAGAGGAGCATCTCGACCCAAAATTCTTGCCCAGAGCCCTTAAAACTATTCTGATCGGCTTTTCGAATGTAGGTTATCAGATATTAGATCCAATTAAAATGAAATCCTACAAATCCTGCGATGTTAAATTTGATGAGACGAAAACATTAGTCGACTTCACTGATAAACCAGAAGAACTCCAAGTTAAACCCTTAGAAGAGGAAATCGAGGCAATCTATAGGGTCAATGTGCTAAAACAAGCCTCATCTGAAGACTCTTTATTTATAGAAGATTGCATGCCAGTAAGCTTCAGTGATATTTTCCAAAATCCTTTTAAGAAAGAGTGGCTTAAGGCAATCAATGATGAACTGCAATCTATGTCAGACCTTAATGTGTGGAAAATTGTAGATCGCCCACATAATATCAAACCTATTGACACAAGATGGATATTCACGGCCAAAGCCAATGACAGAGGAGTAATGTGCCCAAAAGCTAGACTCGTTGCCAAAGGCTTTATGGACAGATCCGAGTATACTATGACAGAGACCTATGCACCTGTTGTGCAACTCTGGCTAATTAGATGGATCCTATCCGTAACCAATCTATTGAATCTACAACTTGTTCAATATGATGTCAAAACAGCCTATCTGAATTCTAAAATCAAAAATGACATCTTTCTCAATATTCCCCAAGGTTGCAATGTCGAAAAATCAAAATTACTGAAACTCGAAAAATCTATCTACGGTCTTAAAACATCTAGTAAAAATTGGATTGAGTTACTGGATTCTCATCTTCAAACTTCCAATTTTACAAAGTCAAAAATCGACAGATGCGTATATACACGTAAAGATGACTCAGATGGTATTGCCTTCATGATAATTTACGTAGACGACATCCTTCTTGCAACTAATCGTCCAGAATGGGTTAATGAAATAACCACTCACTTTGAAACTCGTTTCACTATGAAAATTGTAAACAACCCAACCCATTTTGTAGGTTTTGAAATAGAAAGAAATCGTGAATCACAAACAATTAAACTTACCCAAAAACAGCAGATCCAAAAGATTCTCCAAAAATTCAAAATGTGTGATTCAAATCCTTCCAAAACGCCTATGGAGACAGGCCTCAAGTTAAGCAAATCTGAAGGCACAGATAATAAAGAATACAGATCTATGATTGGTGCACTATTATATGTATCTAGAGGCACAAGGCCAGACATTTCCTTCTCAGTCAATTACCTGTCAAGATTCCAAAATTGTTCGGATGACACAAAAAAAACTATGTACGGCGTATCATCCGGTACTTGAAATACACGATCGATCTTGCCATTGTCTACAGATCCAACTCCGAAGGCATATCAGCCTATGTCGATGCATCTTATGCCCCCGACATTGACGATCAGCCTATAAACATGTCTGAACTAGAAAAAGGAAAATCTATAACTGGATACCTAATTACCATGTATGGTGACCTGATAAATTGGGGCGTTCATCGCCAAAACATTCATGCTTCTTCATCCACAGCAGCTGAATTGATTGCCCTTCACGATTCTTTTGAGGACATAGAACTTGCTTGGCTAATAAATCGTGAATTCTTCTTAATTGACACTCCTGTAATTGTCTACGAAGACAACATATCTGTTATTCATGTCATCTCAGGCGGAGGACAAAAACGTCTTCGAGCTCTTATGATCAAATGTTATGGACTTGCTCAGGCCTATAACGACAAAATTTTTACATTCAAACAAATAGCTACTGAAGATCAAATAGCTGACTTACTAACAAAAGCATTATCCAGTAAGCAGCATATCTTACTTACTAGTAAAATCCTAGAATCCCCAAATTGTGATCCTTAAAAAGTCAACTTCCTTACCAAAATTTTGTCTGAAACATCACAAACATAATCTATTATTTTATCTCTATTTGCATGTTATTTATCCTATTACCTAATATAAATTATTTTTGCATGTTACCATATTTATTATACTTTATTCATATTTATTAATCAATATACTTACTACAAGCGTCCAAATCAGTTACCATTTTATATGTACACTTTTTCAATTTTTAATAAATTTTATATTTTTGTAATTAAATGTAACAAACTCATTTTATAAACACTTTTGTAACACCCGCAGTCGTGATCGGTTCAAAAGATTGTAGGGGGGTGTTGAGACCACCAATCCTTCTCCCCTCTCACTCCTACGAACACACGAACATATATCGAATACATTTATTTATATCTACTCGCGGCTACACTGATATACCACTTCCGCCGCTCACTCGTTCACTTCCGTTACCGTTCGTTCATTACTCTGAAAATGTACTTTGCTTAAATTAATGTAACTTATGAAATAAACATTCGCTTCTTGGACGTAACTTCAATCAAATCTCTCTTTTTGTTACACCTCTGATCCTCAACCTCTATAACATGTAAATAAATATCGATCTGGTTTATAAAAATTCGATATATAAAAAAATCTATATTTTTCGATGTTAAATGGAAAATGCATGTAAACCAATATCGATATTTTATCGATGTGTGAGAAAAAATTGTTGAGACCACCAATCCTTCTCCCCTCTCACTCCTGCGAACACTCGATCACACATAATATACATTTTATGCATATCTATTCGCGGCTACACTGTTCCACCACTTCCGCCGCTCATTTGTTCGTTTCCGTTAACATTCGTTCATTACTCTAAAATGTACTTTACTTAAATTATGTAACTTCTTAAAAATACACTCGCTTCTTGGACGGAACTTCGCTTAAATCTTCCTTTCTTATTACAACTCCGGTCCTCATCCTCTATATGGTAGCATCGCTCGGTAACAATCCGTGTACCTGAAACAGATTTTTTAAAAAAAATAATTTAAATTTTTATATTGTGAATTTTTGTGTTTATGTCAATCTTTTAATATTTTCGTGAATAATTGTGTTTTTTTTTTAGTCATTTTTGTAATTTTATTTTTGTGTTGGGTAACAAAGTTCCAACTTACCATTTTTTCTTCTTCAAGTCATAATTTTTATTCTCAAAAAATTTTTTTTCACCTTGAATGCTGTAAACGTTCAATGAGTTTCGTCGTTTGCTGAAAAGGATTTTCCCTGCTTGTGTATAATCCGGCCAAGTGTTTCGAAAGTTTCAAGACTCGTCAATTACTCAGTTGTTTGGGAGCCCTGTTTGTGTTGCTCAAAAACTGGTAAATTCATTAGTGTCTGCCCTGCTTGTGTATGAACTAATTCGTCGAAGTCATCAAATTGGTAATAAATCGCCTTGAGCCATCAGAAATTGATCAGAAACCAACGTAAAAGCTTCAAAATCATCAACATCAAAATTGGTATTCATCATCTCAATTCAACTTCATCATTTGGTATCAACTTAAACCTCAAAAACACAACTCAAACACTCACCGAAGTACGTCCAAAACAACCGAAGCGCAGTTCAATCGTCAAAGTCCAGAGAATCATTCAAAAAATCATCGAAAGCGAACCTGAAAATCAGAAAATCACCGGTTAAAAAGGTATTACTTAAAAATTTTCCACTAAAAAAAGGTAATAAAAAATATATTTTTCGTAAATTTTTCGCATTTTTTCGTGCATTTTTTCGTGTATAATTTCGTATTTTTGCGTAACTTAACATTTTCGATTCAAAATTTAACTTGCATATTTGAAAATATCGTTAATTTCAAATAATTTCGGCCTTTACAAAATTTTTCTAAGTGCAAATTTTGGCAAGTTGAGTGCAAATTTTTGCAGCCACTTTTGTCTTGGAGTGTACAACTCGTGATGTATGCACGGCTCGTTTCGTTCATTCGTTCGAACTTGTACATTAACCTTTTGTTAAGTGCAACAAACCTACGAACGCTTATCTTCGCCCATTGAATAAATACGTTGGCGCGGTTTTTCATATTTGAACCACCATTTTGTAGCAACTTGAAAATTTTTGCTGTTGCACAATTTTGTCAAAAATAATTTAACGATTTTTTTTTTGAATTTTTCTTTCTTATTCGAATACTTAAACTAAATTAATTTCGTGCTCACTATTATTTTATTTTCGTAATTTTTTATTAATTTATTCGAAAATATTATTTTTTCTAATTTTTTTTTTACCATTTACATTTTTTTTTCTACTGTGATTTTTCTTATTTAATTTTGAGTTAACAAAAGAATCATTTTACCCTTTTATCATATAGCACATCTGGTGCTTAATTATTTCAAATCACCTGCAATATTTTTTTTTTACTTATTTCATTTCGAATTATTTGTTTTGTTGGAATACAAAATCAAATTAAAATTTTCCCCTGTTATCCAATTCTTAATTTTTCATTTCCTAATTCCCTTGGTCTGAAAGTAGCTAATTTCATTTCACCCTTCTTTCTTTCCATTTATTTGATTTTTAATTAATCATCTTTTCGAATATTGAATTCTCTTACGAATTATTTTGGGTTATAAAAGTCTTGTTATTTTATTTTTATTTTTTTTCTTGGGAAGTGTGCAATCTCAACTTTAACATGTGTTGTCTCTTGCCCACAGTGGACCCACTCGAGAAACACACAAGGACAATTTAAATACTATCGTCAAAAAAAATACATTGTTTGGTTAGCACAGGTACGGCAATCCTAGTCTTGCGGCATTTGCTGGGGATTGATATCTGTTTTTTTTCTTTTTTTTTTCATTTTTTTTTATTATTTTTTTTAAGTTTAGTCAATTCATTAATTATGAACACTGACAATAATGATCGGGTCTCGAATATCTTCCGTGGAAATGGCTATGAGGGATGGCGTGCAACTATCATCAACACCCTTATTGGTAAAGGCTGCCACTCCACAATTTTTCCTACTGCTCGTGAAACTAGTTACATCTATACATCATCCGAAGAACTCCTAACGTCCAAATGGCTTAAATTCTTTCAAACTCAGGAACAGGCAAAAGCCCACATTTTTGAAAGACTTGACAAAAAAATCCTTCATCATGTCAAAACCTGCGATGTAGTTTCTCAAATTTTCGAAATTTTGGATGCTCGATACAGAAATCAGACAGCTATTAACATCATGGTTTTGAAAGCAAAATTTCAGTCTCTTCGCTTCGATCCAAGGAGAGGTACCACCCGTAGATTCTTGGAATATTTTTCAACCATTGTGGAAGAGCTACGTGATGCTAATTACCCCCTATCGGAAGAAGATGAAATTGATCAGTTAATGATGTCTTTACCCAAAAAATTTGATACTGTCTTCTCAGAATTCCGCCAATTAGAGATTGAAAAACGAACTACTGTCAGACTTACAAAAATGATACTAGAAAAATGTGATCGTATAGAATATTCGAATAAAACTTTTCCCGGGTTTGATCAGCCCAAATCATCATATCAACCGATGAATAATAGAAGAAATTTTAGAAATTTTAGTAATAATAATAATAACTCTAATTCCCCCAAACCAAATTACAATACAACTAGTTATTTAAACGATCACAAAAATAGCCAAAATAAACAGAATAGTTATCCTTCTAAAGATAACGTGTCCCAAATGGATGTTACATGTTTTAGATGTAACAAAAAAGGACACATGTCAAGGACATGCCCTAATGAGTCATCTACTACTAATAACACTCCTCAAACCCAGAATCAGAACACTAGTTCGAAACCCCAAAATTCAAATAACACGAATTCCCAAAAAAAGTCAGATGATAAATCCAATTTTCGTGTCAAATATTCAATGATGTTACATTCAAACTTGAATCACTTAAGTTTTGATGACATCGAAGATGAATTTTAATGGCCCAAGCCCCCAACAGTATCAAAATCCGCCCCCCAAAAAAATCAACTCCACACGATGTTATTAGATAATGGAGCAGATGACCACATGGTCAACGATCTTTCAAAATTAAGAAACATACGCAAGGTAGATAATACTCGCAGAGCACTTTGTGCTAAAAAAGGTGTATTTGTAAACCCCACTCACGTCGGATCTATGTACATCAATGTCTGCAATTCTAATGCAGAATTTTCCACCACACATTTAAAAGAAGTCTATTATGATCCTGATTTAAGCCTTGATATCTGGTCAGGTGCTAAAATCATGGAGTCTGGCATATTTAAAATCATAACTGACACTGACCATGCAGACATCATAAATAAACATACTGGTGAAGTTACTATAACCGCTCCAAAGAGAGGTTCGATGTATTACATAGATTACAAGATAGTTGATGAAGAAGAGAAAAATAAGGTCTATCAGGAGCTTGTATGTATGCCTGTACCTAGTACGTCAGCAGAACAGGAAGATCATATAGATGATCCACATCAAAATTTTGAAGAACAGATTGAGGGTGAAACAAGCAATCCACAAAGAGAGCAGGAAAATATTGACCACCCTCAAAATTTACAAGATACTGAAGTGGATACAGTCACTCAGGAGATTTATTCCAAATCAGAGGACGAATTAAATGGAGAGAGTGTCGGAATAAATAGGAAGCATAAAAAAAGCATTAATAAAACTAAAACACTTTGGCACAGAAGATTAGGTCATCTAAGTGGCAAAAGCCTAAAAGCCTTATCCAAAGTAGTCGTAGGTATGCCCCAAAATTTGGTCTTTAGGGATCATGACTTTGCCACATGCTAAATATGCATAAAAGCTAAATCCACCCGACTTGGTCATCATGATGTGAGAACTCGACCAACAAGAAGAATGGAAGTAATCTCATCAGACATCATGGGACCCTTTCAAGAGGCATACAACGGAGAGAAATTCATAATAACATTCATAGACCACTACTCGAAATATACTCTTGCCTTCCCCATATTGAGAAAATCCCAGGCCTTCGATAAATTTAAAGAGTATTATTTATCATTCAATACAAAATTCCCCAATGATCCCATCTCTGTACTCAGAACGGATCAAGCAAAAGAATATTCCGATTCCAAAATGACACAATTCTGCTCCGAAAAGGGAATCACTTTAGATGATGGTGTGGCATATACCCCCGAACTAAATGCAATAGCCGAAAGGCAAAATAGAACCTTACTCGAAAGAGTTAGAGCCATATTGTATGACGCAAAAATTGATTTTAAATTATGGTCCACAATCGTACTAGCTGCCGCCCACATAATCAATAGAAGTCCGACCCGCGTCAATTTAGGGAACATTACACCTTACAAAAAATTATACGGGACTAAACCCGACATATCCCATCTTCGAGTTTTTGGTGCTATTGCCTACAAACATGTTCCAATAGAACAGAGACAGCAATCAGCAGTTAAAGCCAAGAAGAATGAAGAGGAGCATCTCAACCCAAAATTCCTGCCCCGAGCCCTAAAAACTATTCTGATCAGTTTTTCGAATGTAGGTTATCAGATATTAGACCCCATAAAAATGAAATCCTACAAATCCTGTGATGTTAAATTTGATGAGACGAAAACATTAGCCAATTTCACCTGTAGACCAGAGGAATTGCAAGTAAAACCCTTAGAAGAGGAAATTGAGGCAATCTATAGGGTCAATGTACTAAAACAAGCCTCATCAGAAGACTCACTATTTATAGAAGATTGTATGCCGGTAAGCTTCAGTGACATTTTTCAAAATCCTTTTAAGAAAGAGTGGCTTAAAGCTATCAATGATGAGCTGCAATCAATGTCAGACCTTCATGTGTGGAAAATTGTAGAACGTCCACCCAATGTTAAACCTATAGATACACGTTGGATATTTACGGCCAAAGCCAATGAAAGAGGAGTAATGTGCCCAAAAGCTAGACTCGTAGCCAAAGGTTTTATGGATAGATCCGAATACACCATGACAGAAACCTATGCACCTGTTGTGCAACTCTGGCTAATTAGGTGGATCTTATCCGTAACCAACCTATTAAATTTACAACTTGTTCAATACGATGTCAAAACGGCCTACCTTAACTCAAAAATAAAAAATGACATCTTTTTAAATATTCCCCAAGGTTGCAATGTCGAAAAATCAAAATTATTAAAACTTGAAAAATCCATCTATGGCCTTAAAACATCAAGTAAAAATTGGATTGAGTTACTGGATACTCATCTTTCAACATCCAATTTTACCAAATCCAAAATCGACAGATGCGTCTATACACGTAAAGATGAATCAGATGGCATTGCCTTTATGATAATTTACGTAGACGACATCCTCCTAGCAACCAACCGACTTGAATGGATTAATGAAATAACCACCCATTTTGAAACTCGTTTCACAATGAAAGTCATAAATAATCCATCTCACTTTGTAGGTTTCAAAATAGAAAGAAATCGTGAATCACAAACTATAAAGCTCACACAAAAACAGCAGATTCAAAAGATTCTCCAAAAATTCAAATTATGTGATTCAAATCCTTCAAAAACGCCTATGGAGACAGGCCTAAAATTGAGCAAATCTGAAGGCACCGATAATAAAGAATACAGATCTATGATTGGCGCACTATTATATGTATCTAGAGGCACAAGGCCAGATATATCATTTTCTGTCAATTACCTGTCAAGATTCCAAAACTGTTCCGATGACACCAAAAAGAATCATGTACGTTGTATCATCCGGTACTTGAAATCCACTATTGATCTTGCACTTGTCTATAGATCTAATTCCGAAGGTATATCAGCTTATGTCGATGCATCCAATGGCCCCGACATTGATGATCAACCTATAAATTTAACTGAATTAGAAAAAGGAAAATCTATAACCGGTTACCTAATTACCATGTATGGTGACCTTGTAAATTGGGGCGTTCATCGCCAAAATATTCATGCTTCTTCATCTACAGCAGCTGAATTGATTGCTCTTCACGATTCTTTTGAGGATACTGAACTCGCTTGGCTCCTCAATCGTGAATTTTTCTTAATTGACACTCCAGTAACAGTATACGAAGATAACATCTCTGTTATTCATGTCATTTCTGGAGGAGGTCAAAAACATCTTCGAGCTCTCATGATTAAATGTTATGGACTTGCTCAAGCCTATAACGACAAAATCTTCATATTCAAACAAATAGCTACCGAAGACCAACTGGCTGACTTACTCACAAAAGCCTTATCTAGTAAGCAGCATATTTCTCTTACCCATAAAATCCTAGAATCCCCAAATCTTGATCCATAAATTGTCAACTCCAATATCAAATCCATATCTGTAACACCACAAAACAAAACATTTCACATTAAAATAAACCTACTTTACCTATACTTACGTTATTTATTGCATGTTATTTATATTAATACCTAAAAAAAAAAAAATGCATGTTACTATATTTTAATGTACCTTATATATATTAATTAATCAAAATACTTACCATACTCGTCCAACTTAGTTACCATTTTATATATACACGTTTTCACCATTTTTATACATTTTTTTTTAAATTCATATTTATTTTTTTTTGTAATAATGTAATTAAATGTAACAAAATCGTAATTTTTTTAAAAAACACTTTTGTAACACCCGCAGTCGTGATCGGTTCAAAAGATTGTAGGGGGATGTTGAGACCACCAATCCTTCTCCCCTCTCACTCCTGCGAACACTCGATCACACATAATATACATTTTATTTATATCTATTCGCGGCTACACTGTTCCACCACTTCCGCCGCTCATTCGTTCGTTTCCATTAACATTCGTTCATTACTCTAAAATGTACTTTACTTAAATTATGTAACTTCTTAAAAAAACACTCGCTTCTTGGACGGAACTTCGCTTAAATCTTCCTTTCTTGTTACAACACCGGTCCTCATCCTCTATAAAAATAGGAAAATAAAGAAACATCAATTCGAAAACAGATCCCATATCGAAAATAAAAATGTTAACACGTTAAAAAGAAAAAATTGTCTCAATTTCACTGTTTTTGAGAGTTTTCATTGATTGATTGATGTTGATTGTTTGTCCACATAGTTGAACTTTTTTTCCAAGGCACCACCACTGTGACGTCAAAAGTAAAATCTCTCATTGAGAAATGAGTTTTAACAGAACTTTTCTAGAATCAGAACTTAACTGTAGTTAGTACTTTTTTTTCATATCGAGTACAGCTTATGTAATTAGGATATGATACGTTTTCGATTTGACGACCAAGGGTTTGACATATGAAGAACGAAAGAGAACAAAAAAAAAATAGAGACACAGATAAGTATGGAGGCAAAAAATTTGAACAACCGCAACCGGTAGATGGAAGACGAAAACGTGTGAAAAGAAAAAAGACGATTGAGATGGAGTGAAAAAGCAAGATACCTACAGAAAGAAGAGGAAGGCGGCTGCTTCGAAGGATGGAAAATAAATCGTTCGTATGCGACGCGGAGAGTATTTTGAATAAATCTCGAACGGTCCTTGAAGATAAGATTTGAAGGTAAAATAGTCGAAGTCGCACCGTATCGTACAATGTGTTTGTTAAACACCTACTTGAAAGAGTAGCGAATCATTTAGACGATTAACATGTTGTAAGTTATAGTAATTATAGTTGTAATTGAGAACAATTTTTAGTATCAGTCGTGGTTACCGTCAATAAGTAGTGTTCTGCAGCCTCTGTTCTTACTTTTTTTTCTCTTCGTGTTGCCTGTGCGTACGTCTTTTCTAATGTTGTGGCGAACATTCGACATGGTGCTGTGTGCTGAATGGCTTCAATTCTAATCGGTCGACCTGACCAAAGTAACTCGAACTTATTATTCATATTCTTTTGGTTTTATCCGATTTGCGATTGAGATTTCGCTTCAGTCGACTGAATTTGATGCGACCTCAATACGTAAGGTTTTAATTTCTTCATATCCCTCTCAGTTTCACGTGTGCGACTGTGTTGATTTTACTCGGCATCTTCAGCCTTACCTGCATGTAGAATGGTATAGTACTGAAATGAAACTCTGTAGGTACTTACTAGCAGTGGATGTTTGTGTAGTTCATTGTTCCGGAACTATTTTCAAAGAAAAGAACGAAGTCTTTATGGAACAACGAGTAGTAATCGTTTCATTAAAATGGATGGAAGTAGTTCCAGCAGCCGGAACTACTGTGCTGGAACTATTTAATGGTAAGGCTCTTTACTAGCAAGTTATGCGTATGAGGGTGATAAGATATGGGCAACCATCTTGTGTTATTCGGTTTTTCTAAGGAACTGATTGTTTTTTGTGAATTTTACATTGTTAATTATTACTAAATATATATATATATTGCACGAAATGGCGGTTCATCTCTCATTACCCTCATGCGCATACTTTCTAGTAAATAGCCTTACTACTAGGTACGCCCATGAGGGTGATAAGAGATAACCGCCATTTTGTGTTATTCTTGTTATGATGTATCTTTGACTATATAGTACTGGACCAGTAAAGAAAGATGATTTCTGGTTAGATATGCCGGTGTAAATAGGCTACCGAAGTGCACCTTTTGACATATTTTGCTTTGTGTTTACATACGCTATCCTGGTGAATTTGAGGGACATATTTATCGGATGTATTCTGAATTGATGAATTCAAGCAAAATGTCAAAAATGTGCAGAAAACTAGGGTTGCCTATTTTTTCACTGGCATGTCTTGATATTAAAAAATACATTGATCTTATGGAGCTTTGCCGGTTTAGTACTATATAGTCAAAGTTATGTATTGAATATACATACCTATGTACATATAGAATACAGCAGGTAATATCAGAGATGTTTATACTATAGTAGGGACAAAACATTAAGCCAACCACCGCCATCTTTGAATTGGGCATAAGCACCATATAAATACATGGGTGGAATAGGATTTTCAAGTAAAATTTTATTTTATGTGTGGTAAATTGCATTTATTTTGGCTTTAGGTATATTATATTATATATTAAAAAATAAATAAAAAAAATTTAAGGATACGCTTTTATTTAACTTAGCACTCTAAAAAGTAGAAAAATAATTTTTCATGACCTACTTAACTTATTTATTCTTGTAACACAAAATAAAAGCGCGGGGCAAACTTGACTCATCATTATATATTTTCTTCTTCATATAAAAAGAAACCTACAAATATTGTTGAAAAATTTTGAATATTAATATAAGTAGCCTACAGACTTTGCTCAACTATCATTATAAATTAAAATTTATCTCCATCCTGACCTAATTCTTACAGTAACATGTATTATCAATCATTATTATCAATATCCAAATTATCAAACAACTAATGAACAACTTTCAAATTATTTGTTTAAGACCCTTTTTCAGTGGATAGTTCTGTCTTCCTTCATCTACCAACTGGATTTGTATTCTAATTGAAATATTTCTTTTCTTTTGCCCCGCGCTTTTATTTTGTGTTACAAGAATAAATAAGTTAAGTAGGTCATGAAAAATTATTTTTCTACTTTTTAGAGTGCTAAGTTAAATAAAAGCGTATCCTTGAAATTTTTTTTTTTAGTTTATTTTATTTTTGACTTTTTAGGAATAAAAAAATGTATAGGTAATTTGATGTACATCTTAATTTCAAAATAATTGTATCCTACTGTATTTGGATGTTGAAGTTAAATGCTAGTAAGAAACATAATTTGAACTAATCTGAGAATCAAAACTTTATTATCTTATTTATGAAAACATAATTTTCAGTCTGTCCACTTCTGCAATTGCTTTTTTATTACAAGGTTTTTTCCCAGTTAACTTGCTACAATCCAGTTCTTGAATTTGGAGTACATCTAATGAGCGGATGCAACTGATAGAAACATATGCCTGGCCTTCAGCAAATAGTCGTAGTGGTTTTGCTCTATTCTGAATTCTATGATGCGAATTTCGGATCATTTTTTTGAGAAAGCGATCCACCCCAATTTTCCATACAAAATTCGAGTTCTACACTGTCAGATAATCGAAGTGATTTGAAGACATCGGTAAAATGTACACGACCTCTTCAACAAATTGAGAATTACTCACAAATTCTCTTCCATTCAACGATGAATTAATGTCAATGAATTAATGCGGTTGAATACATGTGAACTTGTCGATGAATCGAAGAGAATTGGTGTGGAATTCTTTTTGATTTGTCAAATAATTAATGCCATTAAATGTACGCAAACTCACCAACAAATCGAAGAGAATTCCTCACAAATTCTCTTCTATTTGTTGAGGAATGAATGCCATTAAATTAAATTTATGAGAACTAGTGGACGAATTGAAGAGAATTCCTCACAAATTCTCTTCAATTCATTGACTAATTTGTTTGAATTGAACAACATTGATTCATTGATGAGTTCTAGTACATTTAATGGCATTAATTTGTCGACAAATTGAAGAGAATTTCTCACAAATTTTTGTCATACTAAGACAAGGACCTGACCTGTTGAATTGGCATGGATCGGCCTGACAATTTTTACCGGTACCACTATTTTTTTTGTCATTTTATCCAAAAAATAATTAATCTATATATATATAAAAGAGAATGTATGTCTGTTTGTCTTTTATGCATTACTACACCATTCATCCGATGGCCATGGAACTTTTGGAAGTTGTTCAGTATACTTTGAGAAGGTTTCTGGCATAATACAAAAAGAAAATTTCAAAAAGTTGCCCAAAAAATTCCCGAAATATGTATTTTATTCAATATCAATATATTGAAAAACAATATTGCATCGATCTGGTGAAGAACATAATTACATCGCAAAAAATATCGATTTTTGTTGTATACCTATGTGATAACAGTGACTGTGAGTTTGCTTCTAATTCCGTTGCAAAGGATATTGGGAGTTTCCATCAAAGTGGCTGACATCTAGTGGATTTTTATCAAACTAAAGTAGAGGTAATGGTGTATGTTATCAACAATGTAAATCTTATGTAAGTTTATTTTTTTCTTTGATTTTTCTTAGTTTTGACTTGAAGGAATAAGTGTTATAATTTATTTATCTACAAATTGTTGAATATATTGGTGTGGTAGCAGACAAATGTCCTTTTAGAGATGCAGAAACAATATTGAAATGGCAAACCATCAAGAATTTGTTCAAAAATTTGGATAGGTCTATTTGTTTGCAATGGACACTGTGAATGGCTCATTAATAGAATCCGTTATAAACAAACAAACCTACTTTTGATAACACACCATCACTTCTATTTTTTGTTAACTATAGCGCTCCCAGTGGCAATGGAAACTACTAATAGTAATTTGATATTGATGTGAAGCGTACAGAACGAGGATCGAAAGAACTTGAGACTTTTTACTTTAATGACATTTTATTAGCGACTAAATTATGTTTCACAAACAAAATATGAAATGGTGAAGCAACAGCGTTATCGGATCGAGAATAGTAGGGGAAACACTTTGTGATGAGAGTGTACATATGACATATATATATATATATATATAATGTGTTCGTGATGATGATGTAGAAAGAGAGAAGGTGGGATTTCCGTTGCAACACCCCCCTGAAATTTTACCATTCGAGTTCTTCATCATGTTCAACGCTGAAAATAAAACGAATTATTATTTCTAAAAAGAATATTTCAAGTACAAAAAATGATATATGCATAATAAATAAAAAAAATAAAAAATAAAAATATTGACATCGTATTATTCGAACATTATTATGGTAACTTTGGTTTCTGAACTAATTTTGCTGTGCTGTGCTTCGAGAGTAAATAAAATAATTGAGTAAAATAAATAAATAAATAAATAATATGGTAACATGCATGGAATATTCAATATTAATATATGATATAAAAATGGTAGTATGCAAAAAGCAAAAAAAAAATTATTTAAAGTATAAAAATTGGTAACATGCAAAAATATTAAAATATTATGTATATGAGATGATTCATTCATTGTATATTTCGAGTGGAAAGAAAAAAATAAAATTAGAAAAAGAAAAAAAAATATTCACGAACATATATTACATTAAAGGAAAAGAAAAAAAATTGACAAAGGTATTTCCGATTACGAGTTCGTTGATTTTGAAGGAACGTTACGTTTCGTATCTTATCTAAATAACATGACATGTAAAAGATTGTAGAATAATATACGTTGCATCGCTTATTATCTTTCCTGTATTGCTATTGTATTTGAACTGGCGTTTAATATGTTTTTCGATAGGGCAACCTTCTTTCGATTTATCATAATTGCGGTCATGTAATGGGTTTTAATCTTTATTGTGTTCATTGTTAGTGGATTTTCTTTCATCATATTGTGTGGGAATATTTCGTGTATTTCTCTTACGCTTGTTTGAAAAAGTATAGGGTTTTTATTGTGCGAATTGTAGGGTTTATTCTTGCTCGATTTTAATGCTGTTTTCTTTATTGCAATTTTCGAGAAATCGAGTATCTATTTCTTGCAAGAATTTTCTAGAAAATTGTATTGTTAAGTACTCTTTTTGCAATAATTGAAGGTTAATTTTTCAGCAACTATTTTCATGTTTCGACTTATATTTTGGACTTGGGACGATTTGTATTTTGCAGGGAAATTTTTCAACATTTTATTAGTTTGAAATAAACAAATTATTATTATATTATGTGTATATGTTAGTTTCGTTTAATAGTTTGACAATTATATTTTCGAATTTTGAACGATCTAAGGATTTTGTCAAAATATCGGTCAATTGATTTTCAGAACTCACAGTTCTAAAAAATATTTTTTCTTCAAATGCTTCTAAAATTGAGTAGCATTTAATCATTAGGGCTCTCAATTTTTTCTGACTACCCCCTGAACATATTTTTTGTGTTGAAATATTGTCTTCCATTATATCTACGATCAATTTCTCTCCAAAAATTTCATAATTCATATGATGTATGACTTTTATTGTATCTAAAGTGTCAAAAACTGCAATTATTGCTGCTGCAGTACTTGATGAGGCGTGAATAGTTTGCTTAGAGCAATTCCACTCCTCCAAGTCTCCATTAGTAAATAACATAAATCCAGTTATTGACTTTCCCTTTTTGAGATTACTTAATTCTATATTTGTTTCATCAATTTGGGGTGTATAAGAGGCATCAATATAAGCCTGTATTCCATCCCCTTCCAATTTATATATTATGTTATAATTTTTTGTTGTATTAACATACCTAAAAATTCTTTTTACATAATTCTTGAGTGTGTCATCAGAATTATTTTGGAAATGTGAGAAAAAATTGACTGGGAACAATATGTCTGGCCTTGTAAGTCTTGCTAAATATAATAGCCCTCCTATCATTGATCTATATTCAGTATCATCCCTTCCATTTTCTATTTTGTCTATTTTCAGTCCTGTTTCCATTGGGGTATTCGTATTTTTTAACTCCGAAATTCCAAATTTCTTTAACATTTTTTCAATATGTTTATATTGTGATAGTATTATGGTATTATTTTCGATATTTCTTATTATTTCTAGGCCTACAAAGAATCTTGGATTATTTATTATAGTAATTGTAAAGTCTTTTTGCAACTCCTCATTTATTTTAGTGATGGATGATTGCGAGTTTGATGCAATTAATATATTGTCCACATATGTTAAGAAGTATAGTTTTTCATCATTATTAATTATTGTATAAAGACATCTATCACTTTTGGTTCTAGTAAAGCCCATATCCTTTACTTTCATGTCTAATAAGTCATACCATAATTTGCTGGATGTTTTCAATCCATAAATTGACTTTTTCAATTCAAGTACCTGATTTGTGTTTATATTTATTCCTTCAGGTCTTCTTACAAAAATAGGTTTTATTATTAGTGAATTTAAATATGCGGTTTTCACGTCATATTGTACCATTATTAATTTTTCTTTATTAACTATAGATAATAATAATCTTATGGTTCCTATCGATGCTACCGGGCCATGGGTTTTGGCAATACCATATTCGGTTCGATCTTTAAAACCTTTTGCCACAAGTCTCGCTTTTGGTTTTGGATTTCCAAATTCATCAAATTTTATTGTGAAAATCCATCTTGTATCAATAAGTTTTTGGCGATCGTAATCTACTATTTCCCATACCTTCATGTCATCGAGAGAATTGAATTCGTCATTATGGCCCTAATCCAATCCTCCCTAAATGGGTTTGTATTTATTTCAGAGAAAGTTTTTGGAATATTATCCTCTATGTATATTTTATTATATTTAATGTTGATATTCAATATAACTGTGTTGATTATCCCCAAATCATATTCATAATCTGCCAATTTTATTGTGAGTGGTTTATTATTTATTTTTAATGATTTTATATTTTGTGTTTCGTACATTTTTACATCACATGAAATATAGGATTTTGTGTTATAAGGATCTCTAAGACAGTATCCTGTATTTGTATAGCCCATCATTATATTTTTCTCTGCCCTGTGTGCTAATTTCAGGTCGATTTTATTTTTTGATTTTGATTTTGCGTTTTGGCAATACCATTTAATTCTGGAGAATACGGCACCACATAATCCATTGTTATGCCAACCTCATTACAATAATTTATTATTTTGGCATCGGTATATTCTTTTGCATTATCGCATCTTATAGTGCCTATGGGATATTCAGGGAATTTATTTCTCATTGATATTATAATGTTTTTAAATTCATTTGTCACTTGGCTTTTATTAGCAATAGGCATGACAAAAGTGTATTTTGAAAAATGATCTATAAATGTTAAAATATATTTTTGATTTGCCACAGAGGGCGTAAATGGACCCATAATATCTGAGGACGCTATCTCTAATTTCCTAGTTGGTTTAGTCCTAATTCCAGTATGACCTAATCTTGAGTTATTGGCAATGCAACATATCTGGCAATTTACAAAATCTTCATCCCTAAAGTTTATATTTTCGGGAATGCCAACTGCTAAAGTTTTTAATTTTTGCAGATATCTGGCATTTAAATGCCCAAGCCTCCTATGTATTACCAATTTTTTATTAATATTATTATTTATATGTGTTTTATTACTATCGATATTATTTTCATTTCTTTCTTCTATTATTTCCTCATTTTCACCCCCCTGAGGTGATTCAGTATTGGTATCATCATCTTGAATTTCCAGTTCTACTGTAAAATCATCCCATTCATCATCTATATTTTGAGTGACGGGGGCACATATTATTTTTTGTTCATCATTATTAATATCATTATTTATATTTTTATTATTATTTTCGACATTGTAATATATGTAAAAAATTCCTTCCTCTTTTTTTGCAGTTATAATTATTTCTACATTTTCAATAAAATATATATTTGCAATATCTTTCTGTTGGTCGATATTGATTATTCCTATATTTGTGATTTTTATTGCTGAAATAATATCTAGGTTTAGATCCGGCACATAATGGACATCGTTCAATTCTATCAATGACTGAATTTTATTGAAATTTTCAACTTTGATCACCATCCTACCTGTATGAGTGGCATATAAAAATGTATTTTTCCCAGCACATTGCAATTTTATTGGAGTTACAAATTTTTTAACATCTACTAATTTATTAAAATCAGACGTTAGATGTACCTCTGCAGCTCCATCCAAAATTGCTTTGTGGTTCAACATTGTATAATTTTCATTATTATTATATTTATTATTATTAATTAATTCATTCAATAACCATTCGTTATTATTCTGATTAAATTTTTTGACCATGCAAGACATTTTTACTTGCTGTTCTGCACTATCTTTTTTATTAATATTGGTTGACTTGCATTCGTTTTTGGGGGATAATTTCCCTGATTATTATTAGAATTATCATTATTATTTTTGGTTGTGGATTATTATTACCACAATTTTGTGCTATATGCCCAAATTGCCCACATTTGTAACATTTCGTATTATTTTGATTATAATTTCTACCATTTCCTCTATTATTACCTCTATAATTGAGTTACCCCTATAATTATTTCCTCTATAATTTCCATTATTATTATTTCCCATTATTGTTCGATTATATTTTGGTTTTGGTTTATTTCATTACCATTACCATTACTATTTTACCACCATTATTATTAATTATTTCATTACCATTTCTATAATTATAACCATTACCATTTCCCTATATTATTCCTACCTCTCTTATTATTATCTTCCCCTATAATTATATCTATTATTATTTCCATTGTTTCTAAAATTATTATTCGATTGATTATTATTAATATTATTTTGCTTTTTCAAGGTCTGATCCCTAAATTTTTGGTCAGAATCCTCTCTCAATATTCTTTTAATGTTATCTATATTTTTTTCATTTGAAGGTAAATTTTCAAATTGCATTTTTGCAATTGCTTACTCGTAGCATAAAGCTAATTGCAAATTTTCCAATTCCTTTACTTCCGTAACTTCTTTACCACTATCTCTTACATCAGTTACCAATTCATCCCATTTTTTCAAAAAACTTTTCATGTTTCCACCAGGTTGAAATCTGAACTCCATCCACTTCGCTTTTGCCATATTGGCTGTGACCGAAGTTTTAGTGCCATAAATATTATCTAATTTTTTTAACATTAAGATTGCTGTATTACAGTCCCTTATTTGTTTGGTAATTTCATTTGATACTCTTTCTAATACAAATGCTTTAGCATTGTCTTGCATTTTGCAATAACTCACCATATCTTTATTGGGTCGGAAATTTAGATCATCTATATGATTAATATACGATTGTAAGAATTCATGCTCCCCGAAAATATCATAATATCCAGCTCCCCTAATGGCTGAAATAATCATCCTGCGCCAGTCTAAGTAATATTTGCCATTAAATACTTTTCCCAATGGCGCTTGTATAGGTTTAATTTCGTTTGGGGATGCCATATTTTTTTCGATTTTATGAAAACCTAACACATTATTTTCACTATTAAGTATGGCTATATATTTTTTATTTTCTATTAATTCTTTTTCAATTTCCTTAATTAAATTTTCTTCTATTTTATTTGTTTTTTCTATTTCTTTTTCACTATTCCCTTTTTTACTTTTTTCGTTATTATCCAGTTTTTATTATTTAATTAATTAAAGAATCTGTTCATAAATTTCTCTTTCGATTTATCAGAACTATAAATTCTGCTCGAAAAATAATTTACTGAAGATTCTAAAATTTTAATATATTTCAAACTGCTAATATCTTCAATTCTTCCAGATATATCTATTACAAACGATTCTAATATTATCTCACCTGTGAAGTATTTAACATAGGGTAAATTATAAGTTTCAAATTTTACATCAATCACTTTTTCACCTTCAAACTTTTTTATTAATTCCTCTAAATCCTCCTTTTCAATGTTATATTCACCAATTTTTCCTTCAAACAAATTTATTGTAGGGGACATAAATAATTTCAAAAAAAATTTTAATCTACTAGCCTCAGTTCAAACACAATCGCATAAACACGAAAAATAATTTACTTCAACAAATATTACCTTTACAAAAAAAAAAATTTTGCCTTATAATTTCCGCTGTGCCGATGAATGATTTATGTTTTCGATGCTTCGCTGGCTACCTCTGTACTTCCTGCTTGAATTTTATTCTGAGTTGACCGAAAAATTTGGGTCTTCGATGTGTGGATCTACAATGAGTCCTCAATGACGGGAGCAGGTTTCCTTTGGCTGTTCACACGATCTCTTTGGCAGTCCTTTCTGGATTTAGCGTTCGATGACTTCCAGGATTGGCCGTTATTAAGTCTGGAACTTCAGCTTCTAATTTTCGATTCAATTTTGAATTTTTCAAAATTGAAAATAAATTAAAATTCGAGTTTAAACTTCTCGAAAAACACGGTAAATACTTCGTGTATTATTCAACAGAAAACATAAAAAATTTTCGCACAGCAGCAAATTAATTCAAAAAAATTATTATTTCATCAATTTAAATTTCTAAGTCTCTCTTCAAAGTTCTACCACAGCGATGGCTACCATGATGTGAGGCGTGCAGAACGAGGATTGAAAGAACTTGAGACTTTTTACTTTAATGACATTTTATTAGCGACTAAATTATGTTTCACAAACGAAATATGAAATGGTGAAGCAACAGCATTATTGGATCAAGAATAGTAGCGGAAGCACTTCGTGATGAGAGTGTACATATGACATATATATATATATAATGTGTTTGTGATGATGATGAAGAAAGAGAGAAGGTGGGATTTCCGTTACAACAGATATATATCGATATTATATTGATGATTTAACATCACCAGTCATCTGTCATACTGATACGGAGACTGATAATAGGTAATGAGAGAGAAGACTGGTGTTGTTTCAATACGGATTTGGTGACAAATCAAAGGGATTTGGAAATGAATTCTCTTTGATTCGTCGCCGTTGAATTAATCAAGATTCAGCGATGAATCGAAGAGAATTCATCTACAAATTCTCTTTGATTCGTCGCCGTTAAATTAATCAATATTTAACGATGAATTGAAGAGAATTCATCTACGAATTGAGGAATTCTCTTCAATTCTTCGACACCTGGGAAATCTATACTTACTTCTCTCACTACAGCAATTATAGGTATTTTATTTAAATTTTTCAACTGATAAAAAACACACACATCAAATCATTATAAAGGTTGTCGTCGTCAAGTAGCGCTACCTGGGAACCGGCGCGCTGGAACTAATCAAAGCAAGTTAAATAAAAGCGTATAAAAATAGACGTAATGAAGTAGATTTATACTAAAAAAAGTTTTTTTGTTCAAAATTAAAAATGTGATATTATTACCTACTTTATTATGTCTATTTTTAATTTATAATATGCCTAAAACAAAACTAAATGCATTTTACCCCATATAAAATGCAATTTGACGTGAAAATCCTATTCCACCTGTATATTTATTCGGTGGTTATGTCCTATTCAAAGATGGCGGTGGTTGGCTTCACTTTTCTCTCTGAGTTTGGTAACTAGTGTAATATAAATATCTCTTGATAATATGGTATATTACACACCAAGGTTCAAAAGTGAGCGATTACATGTAAGCGAGCAATTTCCAAGTCATGTAAACTCACTTTTGATATTTGTTGAGGAAGGTACTTTATATATTAAATGATCAGAAAGCAACAAAATGTTAAAATTATAACATAATGACTTTCTTAAAAATAATGAAAAATGGAATAAAATATCAACCTCTTCATTGTGGCAGATTTAACGTTTCATTAAGAAAATGTAACCTTTACCTCGATGTAAACTGAACATGTTTCCATATAAAAAGATGCTTCATGTTCTTACATGGAGGTGAGTTTATTTTATACTAAGATTATATTCATTAATGATAGGAGCTACTTTTCACTTGAGAAATACCATCGTAAACATTGCCTTTCTGATCATATATTATTTAAAGTAATAAACTATTAATAAACAATGTAAACAAAACTTAGTTCAGTCAATCGTAAATTGTGCTTCATTGGCCATATAATTGGCATAATTAATAACTTAATAGTGCTAGCTCAAATATCTGTGGGTATGAAATTTCTAGTAGTAAATGGGAACAGTATTGAATGCTAGAGATGAAGATAGATACATTTTTTCTTCACTCTACGGTTAATCGAAGAACCACTTCTCTATCATTTTGAAATTTTGACTAATGCACTCCGGGTCCGAGTTCTTGGTTTGTCATGGCTCCCATGCCATCAGAGCTCGAATCAGGGAAAAAAACTTTCATCGTACATACGGTGTGTTAAGGAAGGCGCATTGGTACATTCAATTTTCATTTAATTAAATTCATTCCTGGTCTCTTAGTGATTCCATTTCGGAAATTTTCAAATTGATTTTGATGTCATGTACAAATGTCCGTATTTTTTAAGTTGCAGAATTCGAACTTTGTCTTAGTTCTTTGAGCCAAAGCTTCTTGGTTTATCATTTAAAGGGAAACATTTCTTTCTGATTTTTTTAAGGTGTAACAGTGTATGTATTTACTCGTTCTTTGGAGTAGATTATCACGCGTGAATTTTTAGCTAACTTTTTTTTGGACTCCTCGCCTCCCCATGGTTCCTCATTTGGGGTATTTAGCAATTCTTGGTTCATTTTTGAACCATTTACTCGTTTTTCTTATGTTTTTGTTTTAGTAGTTGTTAATTACAAATTTTATGTTAGTATTTTTGTTAGACCCATTTTTGATCTCTTAATGAATTTAAACTGAATCATTTCTCTTAATTTAACTCATTTCTATTGGTACATTATCGGTGAGCATATTTTTGAAGGTGTGCTCAGTACTGTTGAGTTTGAATGTCACTTCGGTTTTTATTTTTATTTATTTATTACTGATTCTGCTATGAAACACCCTCCATTGTTTGAAACTTGAAGGTGAGAGAATTTTTTCATGCGTTCCATTTTTGTCCTATCATTTTGATCAGTTTTCCCAATTTCTTTTTCTAATCCTTAAATAATTCACGCTGCTTATGTTTTTATTTCTTCCTTCGTGGTGTGGTTTGTAAATTTTTTAATACATTTTTCTTCAACTCAATCCTTTAAACGTTTCGGAAACAGGTAGCAGAATTTTATATGATCCGATGTTGACATATAAAAGGAAATGATGTCAACGGGATATCGGATAGGTACGTTTGGAAGATAATCAGTAACATTTCAAATCAGTTTCGATTCCGGGTGAAACCTAGATATAATAATTGGTATTTCGTTGAACGTTTGTAGTTACTGACTAATACTCGGTCCAAATATCAATAATAGTGAATTTATCTGCATTATCAACATTCCTTTTTATACTCTTTTATTCTACTCACTCAATTTGTTGAAGTACACCAGATGACCAACTTCAGCGCTGCTTTCACGTGTTGCGACACACGCACACATACACTTATATCTGTTTTTATTAGTTGTTTTTTCAATTATTGTTTCAATTTTTGTTTGTTTCTGTTTCGGAAAAAAAAAGTGAGAAATTTTATTTTCTCTTTCGCCTTTATTTAGGCTACTTCTTCAAATTATAAAAGCGTATTTGTTAAAAACTCATTTTTAACCTATAACTTATTATGCGCTATACTGACATTACGTTTGTCTTTAGAATCTCTTTTACGTATGTGTAAGTTATGTTGTATTCAATGCTATCTGCATTAAAGCATTAACATCGTAACACTTGTCAGCGAATGCAGTAAAATGCAGAGGTACCAGCAAACTAAAATTTTATGCTTTTACTGGATTATTTGTAGATAGAGTGCAGGTGAAAATTTTCGGGCCGTCAAAGAGAATCGAGTACCTGATTCCAAATCTATTGGAACCAAGAACCTTTGGAGTCGGGTAAGTCGAAAATCGATACCCGTGAAATCAGAAAAATATTACATTTTTGTTCATTTTTGTACCTCAGAGTAAATTGAGATGTTTTACTTTTGTTTACCGTGACAATTGTCAATTAAAATTTCTTGTAAAACGGTTGTTTTTAGTGGTTTTTAGCAAATGACCTGTTCCCAAAATAGGTTTTGAATTCTAACACCCGGTTCTAAGACTCGATTAGAAGACCTCTGAGAATTAGTAAAGTTGTTTCTTTTTTTCAGAACTAGGTACTCGGTTCATTCAATAAATTTTGACAGCACTACAAATTTGTATAAATTTTTTCGTTTTCTGTGCTACGACTTTTCGATAAAATTTTCTTGTGGACCCTATTTCTACTACTGAACGCTACGTTCTTTTTCCTTATAAGAATTTTTCCAAAAATTCTTGCTTCTACTCAGCAAAGAGTTTCGCTTTATAACGTTCAATAAATTATTACATGACAACCCTTTTTTTTGTTTTCTTTTCTTCGGAATAGAAAATTATAATGGTTCACTCTGGCTTCGATTTCCTTTTATTTTTCCGATTATGAACAAATATAGCAATCAAACTGCCCTACATTCGCCAAGAATAATTCCATTTTAGGATATCTCTCACTCTATTTGTTGGTCCATCAGTCTGTCTGTCTATCTATTTCTCTGTTGTGATAGTGTGTTATTTTTTTGATTTATAATTTGTAAAACAAGCGTCGCTACCCAAAAATATACTGTATACTATATTTATATGTACTATACTCGACACTGTAGTACGTGTGGTGGCTTGCACATCATATGTGTAGTCGATATTTTCATTTCATTGTTTTTTCATCTCCAAATCTCTATTTCTCCCTTTTCGTATGCCCCCTCTCGTCGTCCAAATAGAAACCCGAGATTGGATCCATTGTTTTACACATTTTGAACATTAATTCTAGCTATACGCTCTTTACTTTAGGACTAATATTAAAGCGTGTATCGCGTTTTATTTTCAGAAGATAAAATGAGGGGGTCGGGATGAAAAAAAAAACCATAAAGCAGCAGCAGCTCCGTTAGGAAAAGTAGGTTTTTAAAAAGGAGAAAATTCGTTGCTAAAAAGTTGGTAATAGATCTTAATTGGTGACTGTATCAAATTTTGTAAATGTTGACTTAAAATTATACAGTTTAAAACCATTACATTTTCAAAATAAAAAAATGGAAGTACCATCCGGCTGATCTGCACCAAAATTGTTAAAATGTCACAATAAATTACAGTAAATATTTTTTGCTAATTTCGTAGCTATTATAGTTCAAAATTAAACATTTTATAACCAAAATTAAATCAAAAAATAGATGTACTGAAAGTATCGTCCGGCCGATCTGAACAAAAATTGTTACCATGTTAGAATAAATCATAATAAATACTATTTATTTCAAATTTCACACCTATTGATCCAAAATTAAGCATTTTATAGCCAAAATAAAAAAGAAAATAGTGGTATCGAAAGCAAAATCCGGTTGATTCGGACTAAAATCAATAGATCAATTCCTTGGATTAGTACTAATGTTCATTTCAAATTTTGTGACTATCAGACAAACATTGCGACGTGTACCGTGGTAACAAGAAAGAGGCTTAGGTTTATACTTAATTATATATTTGAGTTCTTGGTGCTAAAATTGTCCTTGGGTTATGAAACGAAAAACGTACCAACCTCCATTCCCAAGTGTTTTCATGAGGTAAAGATTAATGAGAAGATTTTCGAAAAACACCTTTTTAAAGATTCGTTTGGGCTGCTGATTTTTTTTTCTATCTTTATGTTTAAGTAGGCTTTTTTAGAAAATTTACTTATTACGCTTGGTGCGGCATTAGCTCCCAGGGTTGGAGTGTACGTTTTTCGTTTCATGATCTCAAGACAATTTTGACACCAGTATTTCAAATTCATATGTATATATACACACACACTCGCACGCACACCCAGATAGATAATTATACATATATAAGTCCATTTCTTGTTCCCACGGTACAGGTCTAAATTTTTGTCCAATAATCACGAAATTTGGTACGAACATTTTTACTGAGCAAAGCATCAGACCTATTGATTTAGTGTGGATTGGCCGGACGGTACTTCCGTACCACCATTTTTGTTTTTATTTTGACTATAAAATTCTCAATTTCGCACCAATAGCCACAAAATTCGGAGTAAATATTTATTTTGATTTGTTGTAGTATGCTCCGAATTTCGGCATAGAGCGGCTGGGCATTATTTCCGGTACCGCTATTTTTGTTTTTATATTGGTCATAAAATGCAGAATTTTGGTACCATATGTACGAAATTTGAAATAAATATTCATTAAAAGTTATTGTAGCATGCTATTAATTTTGGTGCGGATCGACCGGTACTTCCGGTAAAGCTTTTTTCCTTCTTTTTTCTAATTTGCATGAACTTTTCTTTTTACAAAAACTAACCACAACATGTTCACTTTTTTTTTTTTATTTCATATAGCCTTATTATATTTCATTGGTTTTATTTTAAATTATATGATGATATACCATACTTTATCGTCATTATTTATTTTTCATTTTTTCAAAAAAAAATGCTTTTAAATTTCATTTTGTCTAATATTTCGTCAGCAGTTGACAAATTTCATACTATCGTAACATACCGTTCACGCATATAAACTTACAGGCAATTAATGTGACCATCAAAATTCATAATTCTTTCACTCGGTAACCTACTTTTTCTAGCGAGGCTTGCTGCGCTAGTGTTTTTTTTAGTTTTATTTTTACGTTATTGTGTTTGGTTTATCCCGCATAATTACGCGCATAAGTTTTCGGTTCCCTTTGCCTGCCTTTTGTTTTTATCGCCGCTAATGATGCGAAAATACGTACGGTAGGCTATTTTTATTGCCACGTCAAAAACCTGCGGTAAATTTATGGCGAGGTCTGACTATCCAACTTTTTCTCTTTTTTTCCATACGGTGGTGAGTTTTTGGCAGAGAAAAAAAATGGGCTCTGTAAAGTGGAATCGTATTTGATCTTATTTATGTGCGTTTATGTGTCATTTGGGTTTTAAGACTTAAAAATCAAGAGAAAATCCAGTCAGTATAAATGGTTTCGTTGAACATATCTAATGACTGAACATACTATGCTGAAGTGCTGATGACGACCGGAAGTTCGTTGGAGGACCTTTACTGCTTTGGAATGTGGAACGGAATGGGGGCGAGATGTATCTGATTTTGTTGAAACCATAAAATCATCTAAGAGTATGCAGAGCGCAGAGGCGTTAAAAAATTCATTGCTAGTGTTGAAAGTTTGAAATTTTGTTCTTGAAAAATTCTTCCTAAATATCCCTGCGGGAATTCTAGTTCCTTGGTATTTTTAAACATTGTAAACCGTGTTTTAATAATTTGATACGCCCAGCGTATAATTTCTTCAAGCCTTGTATGAGTTGGTCGGTTGATCATTGTGTGTAGTATGTCATCTTTTAATGGATATATGATTAACAGTTCTCATTTCAATGTTTAAAATGGCTCCCCTCTTGTAGAAAATTTTTGGTTGTTTATGACTAGTTAATTATCTTTTATTTGGGTGAAACAGTCTCATGTTTCCGTTTTTTATAGTTCTTGAAAAATTTTAATCGTCTCCTACAATCCCAATATTAAATATTATTTATACTAGTCAAAACTATAGAATAATTTTGTAATTAGAAATGTGATAATGCAATGCAAAAAATTTGAAACTCTCGGGATTGAGGGAGTTGTGTTCATGGGTGAAGTTTCTTTTAAGCATCACATGGGAGTAATTGAGCAACAAATGGAAAAAATTAACCACCTCATGAAAAAATGTGAAATAATCAATTTTAAAACAATATTTCATGAAAATAAATCAAAATTAATTTGAATCAGGGTCGGTCGCATGGAGTGGGTTTTGGGAATTCAACCCCACCATAACCCCTAAAAAAACACTAGCGCAGCTAGGATCGCCAGAAAAATTAGGTTTTCGAGAAAAAAGAATTGAGAATTTTGATGATCACTAAGTTCATATGCGTAAATGGTATGTAAATGATTGTATAAAATTTATTAGCTGCTGACGAAATATTAGACAATGTGAAACTTAAATGCATTATTTCTTGAAATGAAAAATTAATTAAGGTGATAAAGTATGGTAAATAATCATAAAATTTCAAATAAGATCAAAGACATACAATAAAGTTATAAAAGAAAAAAAAAGAAAATATAAACATGTGGATAATTTTTGTAAAAATAAAAGTTTACGCAAATTAGGAACAAAACAAAAAAATGAAAAAAGAACTTTTTTGGAAGTACCTCCTGTCAATCCGCACAAAAATTGGTAATATGCTACAGTAAATTATGATAAATATTTGTTTCAAATTTCGTTCATGTGGTTTCAAATTGCACATTTTATAACCAATATGTAAAAACGAAAATGGCCCTACCGGAATTACGGTCCAGCCGATCCACGCCACAATTTGTAGCATAGTATAATAAATTATGATAAATATTTATTCCAGATTTCGTGGCTATTGATGCAAAATTGAGCATTTTAAAGCCAAAATAAAAAATGGTGGTATCGACCCGTCCGGCCGATCCGCACCAAAATCAATTGATCTGGTCCTTGACTTAGTACAAATGTTCGTATCAAATTTCATGATTATCGGACAAAAATTGCGACTTGTATGGGGGAAATTAACTTATATATATATATATGTATGAATTTGAGTTATTGGTGCCAAAATTTTCCTGAGGTCATAAAACGAAAAACGTACCCACCTTCAACCTTAGGGGCTAATACCGCACCTAGAGTAATGAGTAGATTTTCTAAAGAAAACCTACTTAAAAACCAAAATTAGTACCAAGTAATCTCTTGTATTATTTTTAATTATGAATAATGTAACCACACCAGGTCTCCCACTGTAATTCAACCATTATTGCATTTATTTTTGCATTTATTTTCAAAAAAAACATTGTTGTTTACTATTTTAAAAAAAGTATAAAACTTTTAATTTCAAATTAACTTGTTCAGTTTTCATTTTCAAACTTTTTAAAATAATTTGTCTTACGAGGAGGGGCGGTCTATATCTGAGAAATAAATCTTTATAAAATCCTAAGGTGTTACTCTCATGGTACTCATAAAATAAAATAAAAATTAGAATTTACACTTAGGTAGCAAAAAACAAAAAAAAAAGCCCTACCCTGATTTGAATCAATTATTTACAAAAAAATTTTCTGTTTCCAATAATTGTTCCGTCGTATTTAGGCAGACGAATATATTCACTAACCTAAATACTCCGCAACAATTAACGGCGAATATTTCTTCTAAAATTCACCGTTAACTCCGACTATTAACCCAATTAATAGAGTTAACAGTTATGCAGACGTACAACTAATCAGCATATTTGTCAGCACTATTTGGGAATGTACAATAGGTACTTTTGACAAACATAAACACTTTAGGCCCAAAAAAAAGTTACCTGGTAAATTGATTTACACCGGGACTTCACTTGTCTTTCTACAGAGTATCTGAGTAGTTCTGCTACCTCCAAACTCTTAGTCTGATGGCGTTCCAATACACCCCAAGTTAGCTGTCTATCCTATGTTGATGTGTGACACTATTAGATATAGAATTATTAAATAAGAATTAAGTATAAGTGTTAACGAGTTACGACGTGATTGTTAAAAGTGCATTGTGACATATTCATTTTGAATTAAATATTGTTTGTTAATATTTGTATCTCATTTTGTGTGTCTTTAATAATCCGGGATAAAAGACACAACAATAATGTATTTGAAAAAATTTTTCTTCTTCCCAAGAAAAATTTTTAATTGAGTACATCCTAAAAAAATGTTGAGTATCTTAAGGGAACTGAATGAAACGCCATCTTTGACTATAATATGAGTTTGGTATCTACTATAATATAAACATCTCTGATATTACCTGCTGTATTCTGTGTATATTGGGATGTATATTCAATACATTACTTTGACTATATAGTACCAGACCAGTAAAGCTCTATAAGACCAATCTACTTTCTAATGTCAAGACTTGCCGGCGTAAAAGTAGGCAACCTTAGATTATTTTCTGCGTATATACGACGTTTTGCTTGAGTTCACCAATTTAGAATACATTTGATAAAGACATAGTTTAAATTCACAAGGATAGTGTATAATAAACGTATTGCGAAGTTCGTCAAAAGGCACTCAATGGTTGCCTGTTTAGCACCGAATATTTTGTATAAATTTAATTCACTGTGCGGGAAAGGGGCAAAAGCGTTTATTTGGAGCCACATTCTATAAAATATTCATAGACATATTCATTGCATTTGAAACTTGAATTTTCTAACATTCACTGTAGCTTGTTGGGGAATGTCGATAATCACCAGCCAGTGTCCAAATAAGGGTATTTTTTTGGTCTTTCACCACTCTAATTGGTGAATGTTGACATTCACTCACTGGTGAATCTGGTGATTGTCAACATTCACCAACTTCTTACTTTCTCCGCAACATATACACTGATATTCCTAACTTTATGAGAACCGAGGTATTGAACCAACTACCCAAGACTCAGTCTTATTTCAACAGCTAGAGAGACGTGTTGTTTCGAATATTGTGAAGTGCTTATCTATATAAATGTTTGTAACCCTACCGGGGTAAGGTAAATTAAGTGACAGTTATATTCTTGAAATTAATATTGAAATTTCTTGAGAAAAAAATTGTTAAAAAATGTTTTGTCAGAAAATTGAATTTTTTCATATCGAGATGGTAAATAAAGAAGTATCTTGATCTTGGAATATATTTTACCATCAAATTCCTGATGAAAAATTTTTTCAACCTATTTTTCGTAAAAATTTTCTTGGTAATTTTTTAGAATTCTTCTCATTATTCTAGCCTAAAATTCGGCTAAAGACCTATGTTTTCATTTTATTTTATTGATATCAGGACGTTTCCAAAAAACATCAAACAAAACATATGAATTATTTAAAATGATGGGTCCACGAAAGTCAGTTAAAATTACTGCACATCTTAGCAGGATTAGAAAAAAAAAATCAATCAGCAAAACACAGTATTGTAAAATTAAATTAAATCTATATAAACACTGGGATACCATTAACTTTATGAGAATCAGGTGTACAATTGGCTTGAAAACTTCAAATTATGCGACCATCATTACACTTCATGAAAATACAAGAAAACGTCAAGAAACCCGATATCGAGTCTCACATAGTGTGATTTTCAGAAATGGGTCTGTATGAACCATGTGGTATATACCTATATAAATACATTTATTTATGTACAATTCTTGTTAACGCAGTATAGATTTCGCAATTTTTGTCCGATTGTCATGAAATTTGGTACAAACATTATACTAAGACAAGGACCAGACTTACTGATTTTGGCGCAGATGGATAGGACAGTATTTCTGATACATCCATTTTTATTCTTCCAGTTTTGTAGGTTTATTGGCTCGAAAGTTGACAGAAATATTAGTACTAAGATAAGGACTGGACATAATGATTTTGGTCCGGATCGATCGAACGCTACTTGTGGTGTGTCCGTTTTTGTTTTTGTTTAGGAGATAAAATTCTTATAAAACCAACCATTGTTCTTTTGTTGCCATACAAAGTGCTTTTATAAAACCGCTTTTTCTAGCGCACTTTATTGCGCGAGAGTTTTTTAAGCCTAAAATCATTCCTTAGGAGCTCATTTTAAGTACCTGTAAATCATAGACGTATTACAAAAATTTACCGTCTATTTTTTGTTTTTCTTCTCAATTGGTATTAATACGTAGGTATACCTAATGGAATTCCCCTAAAATTTGTTTTCATCTCCTAATCCTTCTTGATAATCTCTAGATCTCTGTTTCGGTCTTTCTGTTATTGCTTTCCAGTTTAGTCTTCACTGATATTACGTGTTACTCACCATTCATAGTTACTTTTCAAAATTTAAACCCTATTTCTATCACTGTTTTTTCATCTGGAAGTTATACCTGATATGAGATCGTACTATGAATATGTTATATTTTTCTCTTTATTCTAGCCATAATTGCTCCAGTACAGTACATTGATTCTGAGTTATAGTTCCTGGATTTAGAGAACCTGAATGAGTTATGAATTCATAGAACTTAATTCCTGGAATTAAAATTTAGGTTTACGCACGCTCCCTGTATGGTACGCAATTTCAAAAATTTTATTTGGAATGTATCTATTCTGCGTTATCAGATCAATACATTAAATGCAGTTTGGTGTTATTATAAACTTCGTAAACTACACGCGAAGACTCCATTATAATTCTTTGAATCCTAATAAGCTGCCATTTTTGCTCAACTTCGATTACCTATGTCAGTACAATGTAATTTAAAGGCAATATAACCTAGCTGATTCTATGAAAGCGATAGATTTTTTAAATTGATTTCGAGTCGAAAGATTATTACATAATTATTTTCTTAATAAATTTTCTGACAATTCTCTCGCCTAGGTAAGTTATGTGGTTTTGGCAATTTTATACGTCAGCACGAATTTACTCGAAGAACTTTTTTATAATCATGTACAAATCATGTTCAAGGTCTTTGTCGACTGTATGCTTGCTTAATTTCGGCTGCTACATATTTCGTTACCTTCCATTTTCAATAATAGCTAGCGTAATTTATTTCTGTAGTGATGTGTACCCCGCAGTCGTTTGTTTTTACCGCTTCGCATTATTTTTCTAGGACGTCCTTTTTTGTTAATGTGAGAAATGGTAATTTTAAATATCGTATTTACACCCTTGATTACTTCCTGTTCTGTTCAGACGAATAATTTTATTCTTGAAATTTTTTATCGCGAAGAATATTGATGAATTCTTGGAAAGTTAAGAAAATTTTTTCTCGTAAATACCGATTCTCCAATATCATTTTATAATATTATTCTTCGAAAACTCATCTACGATAGTAGATATAGTGAGAGACACTGCGGGGATTGTGTTATGAGCCCAGTCTTGTATGATTTTCTCTCAGTTTTCGCCGTGAGCCGCCTTCTTCTTCTAGGAAAATAACATTTATAAAAAATTTGAGCCTTATCACAAGCCTGTTGTAGATATACCTAGAGTGGAGAATAATAATGGGAGGATTACAGAAAAATTCCATCTCGTAAAAATTGTTTTTCAGGTTTTTCTGTGTCCTCCAAATTTTTATCAAGTTCAATCGGAGATGAAACAGGTGAAAATTTTTTATTTCATTTATACAGAAACATATCGTTGACTATGAAAAATTTACTGAAAATTTAGGTAATTTAAGATTGGAATAGTTGACAAATATAATACAGAATGGTGTAACCTTATTTTGTTGCTTATTTGGCTGAAATGATTCACAAATGTTGGGAAATAGACGAATTTTTATGAGAAAATTAATTTCGTCGAGTAAGATGTAGACAATTAGTGATGTGAGTTTTCGAAAACTACAGATATGCACTTTCGACTATACTTATAATCATTCGATGTTTTTCAAATTAGGTTTTATTAATTATCTTTGGATTGTTTTCTCTAAAAATCAAATCAATATTTGGAAACGAAATAATGAACCTGAATCACTTTTAGATAGGTTCTTATTTTATTATAAGCTTTGTTTAAGATTTTATTCTTCTCATTTCTCCCGTTATAAAATATACCAATACTACAGCCAACCTTCTGCAACTAAATAATGTTTATTTCGGATGAAGCGAAACCTAAAAAAAATAAAATTCCATCTTTTAAAATTTTGTTTTTAACCTAAACTTATTTTAAATATGATTGAAAAATTTGAAACATAATATTGTTTTCTCGAATATTTAATTTTCTGGAGTTTAACTTAATTCTCTCTTTTTTAACCAACTTTAAAAAAAGGAGGTTATCAGTTTAAATTCATATATTATGTTTTTTGTTTTTATGTTTGTTCCAGCATAACTTCTCAACTTGGTCACGATTTTGATGAATTCTTTTTTGAATAATAAAGGATGATCCCATGATAGTACCGTTAAATTTTTTTTGGAATCTATGTGATAGTTTTGGAGTTAATTTTAAATAAAAAAACAGTTTTAAAGTAGTTTGCCGCTAACGCTGGAAATAAAAAATAATTAAAAAATATATTTTCATCAAAAAATCTAACCAACTATAAAAAAAAAAAAAAAAAACTAATAATAATGTCCTTAGAAGAAAAAAATAATTTAAAAAAAAAGATAAAAATAATCAATCAATCATCATCAGAATTATACATATAAAAAAACAAAGTTTCTGTTTGTGTATGCCCACTTTTCTCCAAAACCATCCACTCTTCAGTATTAAGGGTTATGGTGGTATATAGCCCTTGATCTCCCATTAATTATAAGAGAGTTTCATAGAGGTGGCTTTTTATGTGGGGAGGGGAGTAATTGGCCAATAACAAAAATTATGTCAAAACAGTTGCATAACTTTTAGGTATGGGTCTTGAAAACGAAACAAAAAGTATGTCAAAATAATTGCATAACCTTCACAAATTAAGAATCTTGAAAATTTGTACACTGCTACCGAAGCAATGCTGGGTTTAACAACTAGTCGTTTTAAAATTTCTCCAACAAGATATAGGTGTAGGGACAGGAATTATTAAAGTCGGCGCTAATTAAAAAGTTTTGTCATAAAATTTTACAGAGTTTACGTATTGTGGAATACCTTGTTGTGAGAAAGTATTCTCACAACAAGGTAAATCCAACAGAATTTAAGCGTGTTCAACCACGTCATATTTAACATATGGGTAAGCCAAAACCAAGGCAAATACTGGCAATTTTAGAGCCGGTTTGGAAGATTTTTATACTGGCTTATTTACACGCAAACAAACACACGTACGTAAGAAATACGTACGTAAGTGAGAATGGCCCGGATGCGTCATCTCTTATAGTGATAAGAGATGGATGGCTGGTTCATGTAGGGATTGTGACATCATCCGATTGTTGAGATGTGTCACGATTCAGTACTCGTACATTACCTGCATTTACTTGCAGGTAATTACGATAGAACGTAATTTATTTGTGTTTTACGTCACAAGGACGATTATTTGCCAGCCCTTTGGGGCGGCAACTGTTGTCAAGGGGTCTGAGCCCCTATTCCTCATACATGTGAGTCCCCACACGTATAAAGCCTACCTATATGGTCAGAAAAAGTGCACTTCAATAATTCCAGTCCCTACACCTATATCTTTCTGGAGAATGTTTAAAAATATTATTTTTCTCTTTTTATGGTATTTTTTTTTTATTTGAAGTCGGCTTTATTTTTTGAAAAAAATGGTTAATTTATTTTTTTAACTGATTCATTGCCCGAGTACGTGTACTTTTGGATTCCCAGTAGCTGTGTTAGATGGCATTGAATAATTTGATTTTTATGAAAAATTTAATTATTTTATGCGTGAAAAGGGGAGAGTTCTAGAGAAAAATGATTATTGGGTGGGAAATTTTGGAGGCAGACAATTGTTGATGGATTTTAGAACTTCTAGACGTGATAAAAAAAAAAGTGTTAAAGGACAATTTGAGAATTCGGTTTGTTATAATAAATAAGAATGTGATAGTTTAGCACGATGGGGACGAGTGAGGATAATTTTCTCTTTTCTATACATTCAGTTGATAGATGATAGAATTCCTATGAACCACGAATTTTTTGACGGATTTCAACCATGAGGAGGCATAAAAACGCTATAAAAATTCAAATTCTGCCATTGCGGTTGAATATTTATTTTCAAAAAGGATTTTTGATCGAGCCGTATGAGGAATTGGGAGACGGTGAGTAGAGCGAAGAAGATGGTGCCATCATGGATATCTTAGTCTATTATGTACCAGTTCCTATCGTATTGGTAGTTCATGGTATCCATGTGAAGAAAATTTCACTGTGAATGGATTGAAGGATGTGTAGATAGATAATTATGTATATTATGTTGAGCGATAGGATTCTCTGCTTATAAGTAGGTATATGTATTTTATATTATTAGACGAGAGTTGAGAAAGTTTGGGAGAATAATGTTATTGTATTTTTTCCTCTTTTTTTTGGTGAATAAGTGGAGAGTTAAGAATTTTTTTAATATTAAAAAGTATGGCTATGAGTTGAGCTCAAATTATAGGAAGTTTGATTTGATAATTTGTGCTTTATCTAGAAAAAGAAGTACCAATTTGAGAGATAAGTTTAGAGCTATTAGGGTATAGAGCAGTAGTTCCCAATTAACTGAACTTTTAGTTTTTGAAAATATATGATGAAACTCTAGAACCCTCCCCCGACGTGTAGTTGGAACTTTTTTTCGGAATTGGGGATTCGTTGCGGACTCCTTGACAACATCCTGCATACTCCATGGACCACCTTTTGGGAAACTCTGGTATAGACGAATAGTAATTGTTTTGTTTAGAAGTGGAATTGAATAATTGAACAAGAGGTACTACTTGCGGGACGTTTGAAAAGTTAAAAATTGATATTTAGCCTGGAATAGGACCAAAGGAAAGGTTCGGGGAAGATGAAAATGTGGTTTTTCACATTTCAAGGTGCATTGTACATCATTGATTGGAAGAAAAGACAACTAAATAATTTTTCATTATCTGGTGACTAATGAAGCTGGAAATCTTTATTTTAAAAACACCAAAATAGGAAATGATTGATAACTTTAGAAAAATAGAACTCACTAGTCGTCGAAATCGATATGGATAGTGATTATTTGGTCTTTCCTTTTAGTTCTATAACCATGTATGTCATAGATTTGTGACTTATATTTAAGTGAAAAAAAAGGCCTGTTCGTATTATTTCAAACATTCTGATATTTGTCATCGGACAATTTTACTCTTTAATAAAATTATGGATCATTTGAAATTATCTATATTCTGTAGTACTACAGTAAAATTTTTTACTAATTGAGACTGCACCCTGTTCCCGTAGCACTTGGTATCTCAACTTGGAAGCTAAAAGCACGTTTCTACCAACAAAAATTGTTCTTTTACCGCCCCGTGTAAAATGTATTTCTAGTAGATATATAGAAAAATTATTTGCTTATTCCAAGCTAATCTGACATATCAAAATGAAAAAAGACAATTGATGCAGAAATAATTTTTGTTAGTTAGATTTCAATTTTTGTTCTTGTTGTTGGTCTTCGTCCGAAAGGGAACAAAAATGAAAAATTTCGAAGCAGTGGTTCTTAAAAATCACAAAAAGGCAACAAGAATTGCGAATCAACTAAAATATTGTCAGAATGCATCGTTTATTCGTTTCTATTATAGTGTGGCGGTTTATAGTGTTTTGATACAGTTGAAGTATATCCTCTTTGAAATGATTAACGTGCACTAGAGTTACCCAAGTGCTACGAATCAATCGTAAAATTTTATTGCATCCATTTCGGTAGCGTTAAATTCACTTTCGAAACTTGATGAAAACGAGGTTTTTGTACATTTATAAAATGTAGGATTGAGTTGGGATTTACTTCATATTTCTCTAAAGGGAAATGAGCGGTGTGCTGCTTCCGTGCGTAGGCGAATTGGAGAAAGGAAAAAGGGATTTCGAAAAATGGATTTTATTGCCCATAAAAATATGAGAACTTCGCAACGAGACTGTTTAGTTCGGTTTACATTTGGTGACTGAACCAAAATTATTACACACTCTTAAAACAAAGGCAATTTTTCTTTTTTATTTCGACTTTATTCAAGCTGTGAAACAAATGAAAAATTTTTCTTCTTGTCAAATGCGTTGAAATGGAGCAAATTTGGAGATTGAATAAAACTCAATAATAAAATAAAATTAGTGTTTCGAAGTTGCTAAAAATATTGCAGTCACTGAAAAATAAATATTCCAGATCGAAAAATTAAACGCAGAATGTTTAGAATTTTTTGAAAAAAAATTTTCTTTCTGCGATTATTTTAGATTTTGATGTGAGCTTTAATGAAGAATTTGGTTCTTTTTTCAGATTTGGGTTATCTTTTTTTCTGTTAGTAAAAACATAGTCAGATAACATTTTCCTTGAATTTATTTTGTATATTTAAAGTATATTTACCTACTGCTTCAAACCGAACAATTTTCATTTTGATACCTGTTGAGCAAGGAAGTGGGTATACCTAATAAATTTTGTGAAATTTAAAAATTATAGAATTTTACAGAATACTTTGCGATGTTATCAGTGCCATAGACATTTGTGTTCGGAAAACAGAGGCACTTGGATTCAGGAAATTGTTTACTTCTTTAATTATGACCAATTCTGAGTTATGATTTGTTTTGGTAAGAGGATGAAAACAAATCGGAGTACAAAATCATGTTATTGGCATTTAAGATCGAAGTGGCTGACATCTAATGGAAATTTATTGAAACAATGATTGGGTCGTTATGTAAGAAAATACACTTAATCCTATGCAAATTCAAGCTGAAATTAAGAGTATTTGGAGTACAATGACGTTAATAATTTTTTAAGTCAAAATCAAATTAAGATACCCATCACCACCTTTTCAATCAGTGAATGTGATTCATCTACATGATCAGTTTGATCACTCTTTTAGAGTACGTTCGCAGCGCCATGTAGTTCCTTCTTAAATCCAAATATTTACAGTTCCAAAATTCTGATGTCTTAATGGGTTTTCAGGAAAAACTTACTATTTATTTTTCTTCCTCTTTTTGTCCCCTTCCATTAGAAAGGTCTCAAAGCAAACTTTTTGTTCATCTGAGCGTTTTTCTCTGGGCAAAAACAAACTGAATTTGAAGTATAACTTGTCCGATTTCGAACGGCCAGAAATATAAATTCGATTGCTTATTTATCAGGCCATAAAACAAATTTAAAAATTTTTGAAATTTCGTTAGACACTCGTACAGATCCGACTGTTAATGAATGAGCAAGTGCCTATAATTGAAATCGTCTTTCATTATAGAAAAGGAAAAAAATGAAAGCAATATCATTTTGAAGGAGTAAAAAGGGAAGAAAAAAATGAAAAAAGAATATGAATAGAATGAAAGCATGAAGAAAGGGTATAAATTCCCAAGTTTCCTTTGGAACAGCCAAAGTGAAAGTAATGAAATCGAACAAATAAATACGAAATTGCAAAAAGCTGTTTGCTTTATCCAGGAGATGAAAACCTACCAAAAAAAAAGTGAAAAATACGCCTTAAGGTATACGTATAAAGTTGCATAATGTGCAAATGATAGAGACCAGAAAGTTTAAGAAAAAACGAAAAAAAAAGGGGAAAATTGGAAAAAACGAAGTAGAAAGCATTTCGAATTTTATTTCGGTTGAGAATGACGAAATAAGTTCAATTTTTAGTACTGTCAACGAGACAATAAGTTTCTGTAAGAATTTCTCAAGTGAAGGACACTGTGAAGGAAAATCACAAATTACTTTCGTGAAAAATATTTCCCATTCATTTATGTTCCCCGTCCTTTTTTATTCATTTACACCCTTCAATGCCTGACTTCTTCACCTTAGTCGCATTCGAATAATGCGAATATCATCTCTGAAAAAATTGTGTACGAGGAGTTGGTGTATATTTTAATCAATTAAAAATCCTTCCTTGAATATGTTGAAGGATGAGAGTGGAAACCTTATTTAAATTGTCAGGTCTCACCGACGTCGGTTGGAAATTAAATGTCGTCTGTGTGTGGTATTCTCTTCAGTAAAATACCTATTTTGGTGTTTGAATCAATTTTGAAATGTGTGTAGTTCGGAGACAAAAAATAAGGACTTCTTCCTCTTTCCTCTTCACACTCGCTTAATTTGTCTCCGATTCATTTTGAGTTTTCTGCATCCATTTCACGAGGGTTATCTTCATGATTTTCGCTTTTTAGAATTTTTAAAAACCGGTTCTATTTTTGGCATTATCATGATAAAAATAGGTAATTTAAAAAAAAAAAAACTATCTAATTAATCTTCATTACCAAATTCTGCCAAACGGCAATCAGAAAGACAACCTTTGAGTAGAACATCCCGAAAATTTAAATAATTTTTTTCAAAATTCAGCGTGTAAAAAGTGGGGAGAGAAAATACTTTTTATACAAAAAAACTTTAAATGACCCGGATTACTAATTTTTTCCGGTATTTATTATACGCTTTTATTCTTCTCACTTAATTTGTTGAAGTACACCGAATGACCAACGTCAACGCTGCTTTCAGGTGTCGCGACACACGCACACATGCACGCATATCCGTTTTTATCAGTTGCTTTTTTCAATTTTTGTTTGTTTCTATATCAGAAAAAAAAGCGAGAAATTTTTTTTTCTCTTTCGCCGTTATTTTCTTCTTCAAATTATAAAAGCGTATATTTTAAAAACTCGTTTTTAGCCCAACTTATTTCTTCTTCCAATCCCTCCTCACAGTAAGACACAATATGTCGATCAAACAATGAAACACTTAAACGTTTTTCTTATACTTTTTATACTCACTGACATAAAAATGTAGAGTTTGAAAAACATGTACCTACCAGTGAAATGGTTACACTCCGGTGTTTTAGGTTAAAATTTGACCAGTCTACGTAGAGTATTTCAAAGTTGAAGATTGAGAGAATGGAGTTTTGAGAAAAACCCATTTAAACTTTTTGATGTTTTTTTCGCATTACCGTACCTAGTTTAAACTTACAAAAAATAAAAAATAAAAAACCTCCAACGCAGCAAGCATCTCGCTAGAAAAAGTAGGTTTAGAGAAAAAGAATTTATGAATTTTGATGGTCACATTAATTGTCAGTAAGTTTATTTACGTTAATGGGTTATGATTGTATGAAATTTGTTTGCTACTGAGAAAATATTATACAGTTTGAAATTTAAAGGCATTATTTCTTGAAATTAAAGGTTAATTATGATGATAAAGTTTGGTAAATAATCATATAATTTCGAATAAAACCAAAGAAAAATAATGAAGTTATGAAATAAAAAAAAAGATAACTTGAATACGTGGTTAATTTTTGTACAAAAAAAAATTCATGCAAATTAGAAAAAGAAGAAGGAAAAAAGCTTTACTGGAAGTACCGTACGGTCGATCTGCACCAAAATTGGTAGCATGCTACAATAAATTATAATGAGTATTTGTTTCAAATTTCGTATATATGGTTTCAAAATTCCGCATTTTATGACCAATGTAAAATACAAAAATTAAGGTACCGGGAGTACCGTCCGGTCGATCTGCGCCAAAATTAGTGGCGTACTACAGTGAACTGAAATAAATATTTATTCCAAATTTCGTGGGTATTAGTGCTAAATTGAGCATTTTATAGCCAAAATAAAAACAAAAATGGTGGTACCGGAAATACTGCCCCGCTGATCAGCACCAAAATCAATAGGTCTGCTCCTACTTAGTACAAATGTTGTATCAAATTTCATGATTATCAGACAAAAATTGCGACCTGTACCGAGGGAACATGAAGTTGGTATATATGTGGATTTAATTCATTGGTGCCAAAGTTTTCGTGAGATCATGAAACGAAAAACGTATCCACTCCCAACCCTGGGGCTAATACCGCACCAAGCGTAATAGGTAGATTTTCCAAATAAAACCTACTGAAAAAACCTACCTAAAACTCGAGCGCGGCAGTTATTCGCCTAGAAAATGTAGATTTTCGAATACCAGTCAATTCAATAAAAATTAGCATAAATTCAAGTGAGTATAGATCGTGAAAAATGATTACGTTAAATTTCGTCGTCATTGATTGAAAATTAAGTATTTTAGAGCCCAAAATCAGAATTAAATTGAACATATCGGAAGTACCATCCAGTTGTTTGAGTAGATCATTATAAATATTTACAAATCTCATAGCTATTTGTCAAAAATTAAAAATTTTGTAGCTTTAAAAACCCTAAAATCGGAGCAAATTTGACGGTACCGGAAGTACGGTCTGGCCGATCTACATTAAAATTAATAGGTATCTGGTTCTTGGCTTAGTACTAATGTTCTTACTAAATTTTACGAGTATTGGACAAAAATTGCAACCTGTACCGAATACGTTACCCAGAAAATGGAATACATACGGTGTGCTTCATGAGTGATTCCGTAAATCTAATATATGGCTACAACCAATAACGACTACGAAAAGTTTTCTCTTAATATACGGCCCATCTTCAAAATTTATTTTTGAAATTTGGACGATCAGAGAAGCTTTAAAGTTTAAAAATTTTCAATTTTGAGAAATCTGGTCAAAAAAGGGAGGAAATTGTTGAACTCATTGTGTAATTACAGTAAAAAAACTTGTGTAACAGTTTCTTGACAGTGACGATGAAAATTTACATTTGCATGAATTGAAAAGGCTACAAAGAAATCCACTTTTCTAGCTATTTCAATACTGAAGATACACTTTAGTCTGTTAAAGAATAATTGTCTAAGCGGTAAGTGGTTATATTCATGTTTAAGGTTTGGGAAACCACTTATGAAGCACGCTGTATATGTACGAATTCGAGCTTTTGGTGCCTAAAGTTTCGTTGGGTTATGAAATAAAAAACGTACCTACCTCCACCACCAGATTGTTTCTTAAGATCAAGATTAATATGTAAATTTTTATAGAAAAGTTACATAAAAACCATATGATTAGAATAAAGTACTGTATTACCATGAAAAAAATGTATTTTCCATCATATTCGTCAAAAATTTACTGATGTATCTATCAGGGGCGTAACCGGAAATTCTTTAAGATGGGGCGAAAAAATTATTTGATAACTTTTTTGCTCTTCATTTGAAAATTTTGAAAATTTGAGAAATTTAGCATTTATGGAATCAAGTCTTCAGGAACATGGCAATATTAAGGCTTCAGCGCTCTGGTGCGTTACTCAGACACATTCTCAAGGTGGTCAGATTTACCCAGGAAAATTTGATCCCATGTGTTCGAATTTACCCAGGTGAATTCGAGTATCTTGATAAAGTGCTGGTGTGCTGCAAGCTTTAGTCTTTGTTTTGGTCTTGCAATGTCAAGTATTTAGTTTTAGTCTTAGAATTGCTTTGTTATTTGTTTGGGTGTGGTTAGTACATCAAATTAGAGGTATAATAGAAGGAGTATTGTGTCACAAAAGTGACAGGAATGCGAGAGTGTGAGAGTGGAGTAGGGAGGAAGAGAGAGAGCGTGTGCACTATCAAAACGTGGTACTATCTCCCTTTCACTCATTGCCAATTTTTCCGAATCAGATTTAAGGTAGCAAAATAATTATTTGTGATACAAGTGTAGAGTGTGATTTTTACAGCAGGAGCCAAAGTGAGTGATGCAAATCACACGAGTATCAATCTCCTACTGTATACACGTGTGTCACACACTATTTTTTGCAACACCCCCTCCCCTAAAAATTAAAAAATATTTTTAGATAAATCAATATTTTTGATATTGGGAAACATGTAAGAACAAACTATCCTTTTACTTTCAGTTAGACTTCGTGACGTAGTGGTTAAGGGGCTAGCTCTCTTATTTTGATGTCAGAGGTTTAAATTCCAGTAACAGAGGAAAATTTTATGAGAAAAAAAAATCATAGAAAATGGCGACGTAGGCTATGTGCAGTAAGCAGGAACAGTGTATAAAATGACGCATATGCCCAAGACACTGTATGAAGTAAAGAATTAATACATAGGTCTTACATGGTTCTAAAATCGCCTGATTTATACATCGTCAAGGTGCGTATAAAAATTAAGTTTGTGAACAGGTGTTGCAAAAAAAATAAGAGAGACAAAACTACCTTTTTGATGGCTCTTTCTATTTTTAACAGGTTCCTGCCACTTTGTTTACATTTAGCTTATGGGTAGTGCTCGTTTCATTATTCTTGTACTCCGATGTGTCAGTAATGTTTTTAAAAACTGCTCTGAACTCTTTCTATTGCTCTTCTGATGATTAACTTTGCTACTGATGACCTCTAATTACCGTTATTTGAAACCTCTGCTCGATCACTTAAGTCAACAAATTGATTTTTCTAGAATCATGAATAGAATTTACAACCTCGAATATCTAATTTTCTGTCTCCCTTTCACTTTAGTATTTTCTTGTAAATGTTAAATATATAATTAAGGGAGCTTTGTCAGTGAGCTTTAAAAAAATGAAGAGGTTGTTAGGAACTGTATCTTTGATCCGTATTCTGGACAAATATTTCTGCAAAAGTTGAAATCCTCCAAACTACGTTTCGAAGCTACACCCAGAAAAAATAAATGGTAGGTAAAATTAAATTGTTTCGAACGAGCTTTGAAAGCCCAAATTAGTATTGCCATATCGAATACTCTATGGGTAGTTTGCAGTTTGTTTTCACAGTGTTTTCCTTTTTATTTTTTATTTTTTTCCGTTCTCTTTCTTCATTTTTTGTCGAATGTTGTGAAGGAGAAAAAGGAAATGTTTCCTCTTATGAATGGTACCAAAATGCCCAATAAAAATGATAAAGGTAGTGACCAACCTCTTAGACTTTTTTTTTTTTTTTTACTTTCCTTTTAACCTTAATAAGTGTATCACGTTTTTCCATCGGAAATAAGAATGGATTTTCAGTCTTTGGTCTTCTTTCTTACTTTTTTTCTTTCTTATTGAATGCTAAAGCTTTTATCAACAGATAATTAGATTATGTCGCGCGTGAGAATAATCCTCGAGAGAGTATCTCGACTGTTTCCATTTTATTTGGCGCTAAACTATCAAATAATTTTACCAGGCCACCCCTTTCTCATTTTCGAAGTAAACCCGTGAGTGATGAGTCGTTGCAAAGAAAAGTTCTTATTTCTAATTACGCGGCGAAAATTATGAGATCAGATTCTAGCTTCCAAGTGTATAATTGAAAATAGTTGCTGGAAAAACTTAAATTTCGTACATCTTCACACTTTCAGGGTTAAATAAATTACGAAGCCTATTACAAAATATTCTCTTGAGAAAGTCTGTAATTATTTTTATTTTTTTTAGCTTGTTTTCTACAGTATGAGTTGGGAGTTTCTCTCAACGTTCCGTTTTTTTTCAAATAAATTAGTAAAAATTAAATAAGAAATAAAAATCTAGCGCAGCAATACTTCTTTAGAAAATCCTGTTTGACAATTTTCATCCATAATTTAACAAAAAAGAAAAAAAAAACATTCCACTTACTTATTATGAAATAATATTGATAGTAATTGATATTTTTAGCGATAGTTATCGATACCTGACAAATATATCGATATTTCATTTCTGGTTTCGGGTAATATTTTTATATAGCACCGAGTCTGATAGGAGTTTATTGGCTATTTGTTTAGTAGTGTCTGAGAAAAATTTAAAACCTATAATTGCTGGAAAAATGCATTTTCTAAGGTTCCAAAAAAACTACAGAAGAGATTAGGCTGAAATTTTTATGACAGATTATTAAAGTAGCAAGTAGTAGGTCTGATAGGAATTTATGGCCTACTGATTCAATACTTTCCAAAAGAAAAAAAAAAGTAAAACACTAAATTGAATGTAAAAAGCTAGTCTCCTGTGTTGCTTGAGTTGTTTTTTTTAATACATATGGCCCAAGGGGTTCGAGCATCTTTCCTGCGCAGCATTTTATAACAATTTTGTATATAATGGCAATGGGTTATGACCTCAAGAGGGCCTCTTTTTAATTTATTATATTAAAGGAGATAAGAACAGAAGAGGAAATTTTGAAATTGGTTACAATTGAAACTGGGATTTACTAGTATACTCCAATGTTCATTTCAGACATTGCGTTTGTGGTTAAATACATAGGAAACCAAATTTCAATATTATTTTAAAATTCAGTCTGCCTCCACTAACTGGTTTCTTCTCGTCATTTTCATTCAAAGAAGAAGAGAAAATGTTGAAAGTTGATATTTATATTTGGAAGCCTTGGAGGGTTCCATAATAATTACAGTTAGTGACGATGCTCTGGGTGCTGTAAATACTGTATTTCATCATGGGTCCGAAGTACATGTATTCAAAATTTATATATGCTGAGTGCTGTAATTACATCCACCTTCACGGATGCGGTAGTGTATTGCAAGTATGTATATACGTATGTATCATCATAATAAGACAAGGTGACATTGTTTATAAAAATTTTACTCCTGCTACGCATTCCACACAAATCCATTGGGGCAGCATATTTTTTATATCATTTTTTAATCAGTGTTGTCACTATCTATACTTACATGAAAAGTACCTTTTCAAACTCAACATTTCAATCTGTGTTGCCAGCATAAAAATTTTATACTTGAATAGGTAACAAATTTCTGTCTGTGGTATGATTAGTGAATAATTATGATCCGTTTTCCTTACAGCATGGCTTATTCAGTTTACTCTTTGGATTAGTCCTTACTATTAATTTTGTTTTATCATCATCACTTATCAGTCATATTTAACACCTAACTTAAGATTTAAAAACTTCATCTTAACATGTTCACTCCTGGTTCTTGGAAGAGGCCTAATATGTTCTAATAGCAGTTTCCTAGAGATACATGAGGAAACATTGGCCCCTTTGCCCATGCATTGAAACTTTTTTATATGAAACTTGAACATGTACATAAATATCAAAGATAACCTAGGTCAGCTATTTGTGAAATTCAGCAAAACATTGCTGCCATTTATATTCAGTTCTCAAAATTCTCATACACTGTTACAACTTCTGTCTAAAATCATTCAATTTAATAACTTATCTACATAAAATTCTGAATTTCTCATGTGATAACTTAAGTTATATTAATTACAGAATTTTTTTATACCTTAGTAAAATATTACTTTTAGCAAATAATAATCTAATGATGCAAATATTTGCAAACATTGTACTCCTAGTGTATATGTATGTGTATACATATATATACACACACACATACATACATACATACACACATGTATATATATATATATATATTTGGAGGTAAAGTGACAGACTTTTTTCTTCACAACATATAGGTATTATGGCGTATTTTTGGTAAAGCGCATTGTAACCCCCCTTTTTCTCAAGAAATAAGAAAAATAATGTTTTGCCCTTTGGAGGCTTATGATGTTGGACCTTGAGCTATATAAAATCTAAAACTCACATCTCTCAAGTCAATACTCCCTCTCCAGCCCCCCATATGTTTTGGACCATATTTCAGCATGATTTTTATGATTTTCTCGGGTAAGGGTTGATTCTACAGAAAATTTTATTCTTAGCAATTAGTTTTCTTCTACAGTTTTTTACAAATAAAGTGATTTACATATTTTTCATAGGCCCAGTATTTTTTGAGCTGTAATCCTTAGAACATTTTACAATATAAAATTCTGATTTTGGGGACTGTCAAGGGGGGACTATGAACTTTAAAGGCGGAAAATGTTTTGTTTCATGATGGACACTGCCAAAGATACAAATTCTATGCAATACTTTCTCTAAATTTTTTTCAAGTCAACGGGTGATATGGCCACCTAGATAATTATCATCAATAGAAAAATAAGGGGCATAATGCACTCCCATTCTAACATGGATGAATAAATGTACTAAGTGTACAAAAATTTGGCCACTTTACCTTTTAATTTCTTTATATGTTACTATGAAAACTAGAATTGGAGAATGATGTTTGACATCTAGTACTGATCAATCAAAACTAGAATTGGGAAATACTTTGAGTGGTTCTGGTTGATAAAACAAGAAAATAAATTTTTAGTTAAAACTAATAGTCCCTAGTCAAAACCAGTTACCAAGTGTACCATTATTTTTCTGATTGGAAAAAAAAAATATATGCTTAGGTTTAATATATTTATCAAATAGCCTTTTTTTTTTTGGTGAGATTGTGGGGTCGACTAACCCTCAATAAGGATCAGCTGAAAATATCTAAAATGGAGTAGTCCATGATTACAGATTTGGTAGCAGCCGATAACAATTTTAACTTAATTTTTAGGAAAAATTGATTTTAACTTATTTTGGGTTTTGACATTCGTATGTTGGTCAGAACTTGAACCACCCATTGCATTTTATAATTCTAGTTTTGACTTGTTAGTACTAGAAGGGTCAACCATCATTTTCCAATTCTTGTTTAGACTAGTCAGAACTATAAACATCCGAATTTTAGTTTTTATATATATATATATATATATATATATATGTACACACCTATGCACGAAAAAAAATTAAGTCAAAATGGGAAAATGGTACCAGTAGTTTTCTTTTCTCATGAAACGGATAATTTTCAACATTTCCACCCCTAACTCTTTTGCGAGGTCAGTTTTAATTCTCCGTTTGCAAGTAAACTGAGTAAAAATCAAAAATTTTTCGACCTCATCATTAGTGGATTTTATTGAACTCGCAATACCGGTATATGTTGAGTTTATTATCGTTTATTTATTTATTTATTTATTTATTTATTTATTTTTCAGTAAGGAAGTAGGATACATATATTTTCGTTTGAAAATTAATGAGACGAATAATTCATATAACATTTTGGCATTTCGGTTCGTTTGATATTCCTTCTCTTTCTCTTTTTATCATTTATCAGCGGTTAATCGTGTAGAAGAATTTGCATCTATCTATATTTTTAAATGTATAATTCGAAGTACATAATACACATATCGATACTACGTAGATACATGATTTTTTTTGTCTTTTTGTTTAACGTTAACATAATTTTTTTCGTTTTTTTATTTATTTTTTATTTTTTGCAGTAATCGAACACTTGCGTATACATTACCCGACCATTTATTTGGTTTGGATTCGAAAATGAAAAATTTAACTTCGATGTTTCTCAATTGTGCCGACAAAAATGTGTAATGATGTTGTTTTTCTCTCGTGTGTTTTCAGGCAGGCTTAATGGTTGGAGACATGATATTGTCGGTTAACAAAGATTCTTTGATTGGGGCCACATACGATTCGGTAAGTATATAATTTGATTAGCTATAACGATTTGTATGAGATGTATTTGTCGTAAGGTACTGCTGCTCTATTTTATGAATACAAATGTTAGAATTATTTTAAATTCGAATAGCTGGTGTTAGGGGTACTCTGGTCGTCACATGGTGGAGCAAAATGATGGCAATGCATCCACAACTTCTTCGTTTGTATGTCCCGTTTAAAAAAAATTCACCACATTGTTGATTGCGTGTTTTAATGTCTTTTTCAATAAGTTCATTCAATATTTCTCACAAAAAAACTATAATTTTACGATTAGGTTTTCTTTGGTAAATTTATTGTTCTCACAAAGTTGTTGCGCCTTCCAGTGTTTTGTAATGGTTTAGATAATAGGTCTGTTTACTCGTTTTCAGAAAACTGAAAACAAAATTTTTCTTGATTCTGAAAACTGAAAAAACTGGAAATTCTTATTTGTAAGTTTCTTGTATCGAGGAAAAAGCTTTCTGACTTTTCTGAAAAAAAAAAAAGTTCAAAAATATAACTGAACGAACTTCAAAAAAGAAAATTTACTATCAAAATAATCACCAATTAATAAAAAAATTAATATTTTTTTGATTGGTGCAAATAAAAAAATGTGAAACATGGTAAACTGAAGAAACTCATCTGTTTTCAGAATTTTCAGGAAATCCAGAGTGACTGAAAATTGAATGTGAAGAAAATTAAGAATTCATAATTCTTCAGAGAAACGTGCGAACACCATTCAGTTTTTTCAGTTATAACGTGAGAAAGCTATTCTGATAAATTTAACATCAGTTTTTCCAGAACTTTAAAAAATTGGAAGCATGTAAACAGACTTAATAACATTACATCATTGAGTAATCGGACACCTAGTTGATTTTTCTCATCTATATTAAAATTCTATGTGTCATCATTTTTACATCCAAGCCAATGAGAGAGTTTCAGATCGCATTCACAGGGAATTCTTTTCTTCATGTGACAAATATTTACCACTTAAGGTATTTGGGTGGTACCGACCAAATACCTAAACTTGATTGCCTCACCGCCATCCGAAATACAACACCGTACTTACTCGACCACGGTGCTGGGTGATGGTGAAAAAGAGGATAAACAGATATGTGTGTGTGTGTGTGGCTGCCACAATCACCATATCCTCAAATGTCACTTTTCATTAAGTGCCACTTTTCCTTCCCTTTATTCATTGGACTTAAATGGGCCAATGGTTTGTTTAGGTATTCAGGTGGTACTGACTGAATACCAAAACTCATCGCCTCACCACCACTCAAAATATGGCATCGTACTCATGCAGTCTTGGCACTGGGTGATGGTGATCGAGGGATATAAGCTGTATATTCGGCCGGTGTGTGATAGACGCCAAGAGTTTGTAAAGTATCTTTTCACAAAAAATATGGTGAAAAGTGTGGTTGAGAAAGGGGTTTATTAACGATGACATGAATTTTAGTGCTCATCTGGGTATCCAGAATTTGTATACCTCTATGGTCTAAGTTATAAATAATTTTGACTGGTGTAATTGAATAAATTTCAAAGTTACCAATAAGAGGTGGTGATTTTGAGTTAGTTTGGAAAAACAACAAGAAAAATAATGGCATTGAATTATCACCTATGATCAACGTAATTTTGAAGTTTATTTTCAGTACATAAAACATTTTGTTGTTTTTTTTAATGCATTTTTCTCGATTAGATTTCATTATGCTTTATCCTAAAAACGGACGTGAAAAAAATCAATTTTGTGTAGTTTCAAAATACCATCCAACTCAAAATATATTATTTGCAAATCAAGTTGGTATATGTAGGGTTGTGTATTAATTATTAATACTGGTAAATACTATGTTACATCCGTCATTGTTTATACCCTAATAGTACTCATTGGATTTTCATCGATGATTTGATATACATAGACACCCGTGCGTGCATCCATACACTGACCCTCTCCTCCTGAAAAATTACAGCCCCCTTAAGAAATTTTGATAGTTCACTTTATCCTCTTTGATTGTATGCCCATTTTCTGACTAAAATTACGTTTGTCTCCCCTCTCATTCCCTTAACGAATGGATTGATTTTTATTTTGAGAACACCGTTAGACTTAACTAGGTAGGTATTTATTCGATGGATGTTAGGTCATTTTTCAAGAAGTGAAATAAATCAATGTAGTTTCGAAGTACAAGTCGACACTGATCGATATCGATTTACTATTGATTGTAAGTTAATTTTATTCGTCAAGCGGCTATTGTGGATCTGTAAAGCTGCTTTCTCGTTAGTCTATATGTAATATATACCTACGTCCAATCAATCTGTGAAAACTTTTTTCTGTAATAAAATCTGATTTCTATGGGTACTAAACTTTTGTATTTAATCGCCCATTAAGAGACTTATGTTTACCCCTTATTGGCCTTATTCCAAAAAAATGCGTGCACTTCTGAGAAAAAAGAACCAAAGTTTTTTCGTGAATTCGCATGACTCTCAACAGGTTCGGTGTTCTTTTGAAATTTTACTTTATATTTGAGAGAAAAAAAATTTAAAAATTTCATTTTCCGCTTATTAATCAATATTAGTTTACTTATATTACCTAAATGGAGTTGCTTGCAAATGCCTCTTAAAAATTGGTTAGTATCTAGTAGCCTACCCAATGAATGCAATCTTACCAACACTGATTCTTGCCCCATTTTTTTTTCAAAGCTTAGCCCAGGCAAGGAGTAATGAAAAAAATTCGTAGTTGCTTTAGTTTTTCATTTTTTGTGCTTAGTTGTGGTGGTATCGTAACCTCTAATATTTATTAAAGAAAAATTAATTATTCACGTGAAAAATTTCGGTATTTTCGAAGAAAAAATTTATTTGTTTTCCAAAGTATTTCAACCAAAACTGAAGCGGTTTGTTGAGTCAGTTATTCTATTCACCTTAATAAAGGAAATATTTTACATGGTTTCGTAACCTAGTAAATAATACGAGAAAATTGTTTTGTACCTCTCTAAGCCTTAAAAAATGTTTCTGGATTCCTCAACAGTATTTGGTATTATAGGTGGAATGAACTTTTTACCAGAAACTCAAACGACTAAATGCTGGCTTGATAATCGTTCAAAAGTAATATTAAACTCGTGTATTTCATGTAGAAAATATAAACAAGCTCTGTTTTATACGTACGTAAACGAAATTAAATAAGCCAAAATTAACGAAGAGAGGTATGGATTTTCGACTTAATCGCCAATCCGTAAGATCTACTGTGATTGTGTGATCGTGTTTATTTTCAATTATTTATGGCTTAGTTGTGTATTCTTTATTGGTTTTGTTCCCTTTTCAGGCTGCGAACTTACTGAAACATACCGAAGGAATTATCACGTTGGTGGTTTGTAATCCAAAACGAGACCCGGTTCAGGCTGATGGATCAAAAGAAAGTGAGTACCTACCTTATTCATTATTTCTAAGTACTTACTATAAAAAATAACAGTATATTCAGTAGCCCTATCTCACCAGTGTTAACCAAATATGCCATTATTCTAAAACCTTAAAATATTCATAGGTTTTCTGAGCATGCGCAGTAGGTATTTTTTCGTATTTTCAGTCTTTTAGTCCTGTGAATTTAAATCTGTCTATATATGTTGCTATGAATTCATTGTTGGCACTTATTTGTGTTTACATGAGTATCCAGTATTAAATGATCGAAGACTAATGCATTATCTTTATATATATATATATGAAACCCTTATATCTGTTCGTTTGTACGTTTCGATACACAGTTTTTAGATTTAATGTCATCTCTGAGGAAATAGGGATACAAATTTCCGATGAACTTCGATAATTTTTGTGGCGGAGTTGTTGGGGTACTATTCAATTATGCAGGAAATGGTTGTTCGAATCATGGAGCTGTATTCTTTTTTTCTTTAAATAGTCAGTGGAGTGACAAAGACACTCAAAAACACTTAGTCTAGTTTCTATTCAAAAACAAAATAAATTATTGTTTTGTACTTTTTCTCTTATCTCTTCAACAAGGATCCAAATCTATTGTTTCCAATTGAAGAATTTGTTTCTTCCGAATAAGGTGTTAGTTCTGAAACTTTGATTACATTTTCAGATTTAAAAGAGCACAATTTTCTTTGTTTTTTATAAGTTCTTTTAGCAGGTTTTCAAAAAAAAAAACTGCTTTTTACATTATAAAACTCGAGCATTCCCAGCAACTTCCAACATTGATAAGGAGTACCTGGTCTTTAAAATAGCCAGTAAGCCACTTTGTGGAATACCTTATTATGAAGAAGTATTCACCCAAGAAGGCAATAAACAGTTTTGCGTGTTCTGCCACATCATACACAAATATATGGGAGAGCCAAATCCCCAGAGAACACTGGTGATTTTGTAGCCAGATTCATGAGTTTATATAAAGAAATTGGCGCATGCACATAGTACATACATATATGTATGTAGTTGTGTCATCAAATTACATAATTTCTCATGTGGTCATTTGATAAGAAATGACGTTCGACATTTGCTACCAGTCTGTGACATCTTTGAGATTGTCATCTATCAATTAGTCATGGTCTGAATGTAGCATCTTACCTATATATACATACAAGTAAGAACATACAAATGTACAAGTGTGTACATATTTTGTTTAATGTCATAGAGAGGAATCATGAGCCAGCCTTTTGGCAGCGACTATCATTGAAGGGTGCAAGCCCCTTTACCTCATACGAGTCGATTATTCCCACACACTTTTTCATGTTTTTTTGCCCTATGATTTTCCAGAATGTAAATTATAGTTTAAAATTTAAATCAATGTTGTGAACCATGAAAAAAATTTTTTTTTAATTGAATGAATCGAGGTATAGCCCAGAAGAACTAAGTCGTAAATGAGGATTTATCGAAAGAGATTAATTTTGGGGGAATTACCACACTTTGTCCATATATCAAATATATTTTCCAGTTACAGCCAGCTTTAGAATGGCCATGCCATGCAGTCAAGTTCACTGCTTTTGGCTGGCAAATAGTTTGTAGGATGCCAGTTTAAATCTCCGAACTAGTCCTACAATTTCTATTAATTTATTGCTGGAATGTGTTGGAAGTGTACCCAGTAAAAAGTTTCTAGCCGAATCCCGACTGCTTCTCTCACAGGAGGTAGAATATATGACTGTTCTCAGTTTTTTTCATTTAGCTTTCAAAAACTGTGCGCGTAACAAGGAAAACAGTTAAGTAAAAAAGTTTTTTTTTTAAATTTTCCACCAAAAAGATTCTGACCAACATTTGCATCAGGGTCATAGTTAAGGTGTAATAGGCCCTCAAAAGTTCGGTGTATTTTCTTGAAAAATACTCGTATTCTCAAATTTCTATATTTTTTTTGCAAATACTTATAGAACATCAAAATTTCGGATCCTGTTGCACCTTAAAAATGACTTTGAGGTAAATTTTAGTCTAAATCTCTTTTGTGGAAAATTTCTTGTAAAATATTTTTTTCCAGTACCTATTATTTTTCTAATTTCCTCGTAACTCCATCACTAAAAACAGACACACATTATACCTCCTGTTGCAAAAGCAAGCGGGGTTGGACTAGGGATTTATTACCACATACTTACGAGAATCTCATTGATACACTCCAGCTATGAAACTTTTCATAGAAATTAATTCCTTTATAAATGCTAATTCTTCTATAGGGTATTATGAGTTTTATTCAGCTACAAAATTGAGAAATCATCGAGATGAAACAAAAAAAAAATTTTTTTTTAATTATTTTTCTTGGTTGCGGATGATCTTTTTAACATAATGTAAGTTTACCGTATTTTGTGGTCGCTTGATCAATGACGACTTTTGTAGCAGCAGAATAGCAAGTATTGGTACATTACCTAACTTTATTCATTTTTCAACCCCCTGACGGTTCCAAATGTCTAATCTTCCTACAAAGAGATACAATTTTGTGGGATGAATGAAAAAAATTTAATCTATAAAAAAAGGACTATCTCTTTGCATTTTTGTTTTAAAAGCTATCAACGATTTTCGATTTTTTTTGTCAATCCGAATAAAGTGATTTTATCCTTGTTTAATTGATTTTAGCTTTTTCCTTCTTTTTTTCTAGAAGTGCAAAAAAATCAATAGTCAAAATAAAAATCCTGTTTTTTCCGGTTACATCAGCTATGGTTTTCGTAAATACGAGTTCCATTCAAGTTCAAATACATTTTAGCTCGAATTTAGACTTTTTCTGAAATCATCTCCGCATCTTTATGTCCTTTTTCTCGTTTTTTTTACTCGAAATATCGTGCATGGTAAAATAACATTTGTGATATTAAAAAGAATATCGTACCTACGTTTTATCCTATTTGCTAAAGTTATGGGTTTATTGAATTGTTTCACGCGTTTCTGTATATTTTTGACGTATTTCCGAAGAATTTCAAATGCTTTAGTAAAATGTTGAAAATTATTAGACGAAGTGCTGGGAGCTCAAAATGGGTGTAAGCAGAATTTGGAATCTGTAATGAGTCAAAATTTGCCAAATAAATTCCGAAACTTGCTCCATTGAATATTGAATTTAAAATCAACTTCAACATGAAAAAAACTGTAGCCCCAGAGTGTAGGCAAGAGAACGAAATTTGTGGATATACGTATTATGCTGAGCATTGGGTTAAGTGTTTTTTTATCTCATTTAAAAAACGGTGAATAAGCCGGTTGCCTGTTGGTATCTGCTAAAATGTTTGGATCGTGTAAAAATGAAAATTATAAAGCCTTTGAAAAGCTCAAAGCTGGCTAACGCAGTAATGCCGAAGTGTTGAAGTATTCGAATAAATGCATGAAGAGACATATTCTTTCAAAACCACTAAGTGAAAAAATCGAAAATCATAATGTTTTATCGTTTAACTTTGATAATTTCGACAGGATTGGAATAATGTTGAATAACTGAGATGATTTGAATAAATAATTTTTCCTTAAACTTCCCCAGTTACTTGGAATTTCGCCTTCTGATGTTGAAAATTATCAGATTTTATCAATAGCGTCAAAAAATCCGTTTTTTTTATCCTAAAAAGGGAAGAGTCTATAAATTGTGATGTGAAGGGTATAAAAAATTATCATTGCTTGCTTACGAAGCTCATAATTGTGGATATAAATCTCATCTCGCCTATATTTTGGATCCAACCTACCAACTTCATGATTATAAAAATTAACCATTCGTATTGAAGAATTGAGCGAATGAGTACTAGAAATATTACCTATTGTATTATTTTTTGGCTCGAACTAAGTAAAAAGCATGAATGTAAATTTTCACCAAACGTTTAAAGAATAGGAACTAATAGTAAAAAGATTGAAAAAAATATTTTCCATTTTGCCAGAATTAGGGTAATATTTTGACTAATCACAAAGCTCTGGGCAGAGATAGCTTTTTTTATTTAAAATAAAAAGCGTGAGTGGTAAAGCGTTTGCAACGTTTACTGCTCAGGGCTATATGCTATTGATGTGAAATCCTCGCTCTTATACCTTAATTCAGATGGGAAAAAAAAGTATTCAACTGATTAAAATTTATTGAACAATCTCTACATCTCTACACTTTATCTCTACACATTATAAAATACTAAGGGATAAAAACTGTTCGAAACACTATTCCTCCAAAACCGCTGGATAGATTCGAGTGAGATTTTCTAGAAAAATATTATTATTCCTAAGAAGATTTTAGCTACTGTGGAAATCCCTAGTCGTACGGGACAAAAGTTTATGCAGTGTTACTCTAAATGAAAATATAAATGTGTAGTGTCACTTGGTGCAGATTGTATTCAAGAACGTAGTAAAACTTTTTTCTTTAGGAAGGGGTAGGAGAAAAACGAAATTTACCAACTGAAATTTTTAAAATTTCCAACTGCTGAAAAAAAAAGTCAGGTAGCATGATTTTGAGATTTTTCAACTATTACCTATATTATACAACTGCCAATTTTTTCAACTTAATCAAAATTGCTAACTGCTGCAAAAGTTGGAAATTTAAAAAAGGACAAGAAATTCCCCAATTTTCCAACAATAACTAGTCAATTTTCCCACCTCTAGAAAATCTTTCAATTTATATGAGTTAGCGATATGACAACATGGCGGGTTTGCGAAAATTTGTGACCCGCCACCCCCAAACTTTCAGACTGAATTTTAAAAACTTTGTCACGAATCTGTAAGTCTTAATAGCCTCAAACACTATCCTACGTTTCGTTATCATAGGTCAAAAATTAGAGATTCTACAGACTCCCTAAAATTGACAAAAGGAGTAAAAAGTGGAAATATATGTATGTAGGTATATATCCATATGTTATATCGTTTACAGAAGAATTTGAGTGGCAATGGAGAATCTGAAGAAAAAATCCCAGGTGAAAAATGCTTGGAAAGCCTCATTTTAATATTACGAGATGCTTGGATTTCATAATTTTTTATGAGGATATGAAGGGCCAAAAGGCCTTTTTGGCATAAATCCCAGGTGTAATTTTGCTGAGCTGATACCAGTTAAATTCGCCACTGAATTATCTATACATTCGTGATCTATGATTCAAAATATGTACTTTTCCACGGGTCCCACCTCCAGGTTTCGCCGTTGCACTGAATGCAATAGTTGTATTTTCTTATGGGAATACTTTATTGTGGTTTTAGATGTTGATACAGAGATGTGAACGTCGGCTCTATCAAAAAAGAAGTGAAAATGCTTCGTTTTTGGATTTAAGAAGTTGATTATGACGGAGGTGTTATATTGGATGAAGTGAGAAAGGTTTTCATAGAAGAGTAAACGGAGCTGTCAGAATCAGTAGTTTAGTTCTTCGAAAGTCCGAGTAATTTTTCGTTGTTTCAAGAATGAGTCACTTTCGGAATCGATAGTGTCTGTGACCTTTCTCTAAATTAGACTTTTGAGTAAACATGACAAGTGAAGGAGAAGGAGTGCTCGAATGCCAAAGAGTGCATTTCCAATTTTTGGAATTCGTATGTTTTTCGATTTTGATAGGTGATTGATACACTATTTTCCATATTTTGTTATCGTGCAGGTGTAATCGATGCGTTCAGCGTGTCCGATATGACCTAGTAAAAAAGGGTAAAGTTAGGGGTACGTGTGGCATTTGAATGTCATTGAGGATATTGATTTGTGTCTTTGCTGAATCTTTGTTCCTTGAAGACATAAGCTATATCAGTTTTCAACAGTTAAAGATGAACGTATACCCTTTTACAATCCATAAAACGATATCTTTAGTGATATTTCAATCATAGTAAAATGAGGCCCCTCATATCATTCTTAGTAAGAGACCTTCCTGATTTCGAAGGTCAAAAGTCCCTTATTTTCTCCAATAATATCGGATGATATTAACAGAAAGTGATTCTGCAAACCGGTTCTTTGAAGTTTGTTCAGTCAGATGGTCAATCCCGTATATTGATGGTTTTCTTTTGGTTTTTCTTTAGACCGTAGGGGCGACTTGGAATTCATTCGCCAAAATATTTTGTGTCCAAGGGTTTCGTACCTTGAAACCTCGCCAACAGGCAGCCGTAGTCCATTACCATTGGTTCATTGTTTGTGGCTTACCTACACGTTAAACCAATATTTCACATCAGCACGTGTGTACGAATCGTATGCATGAGATTGAAATTCGTGTAGGTATATGAAACATGCAAGTCAATAAAGTACCTACCTATAATCATATTTTATTTGAAAATCACGAAACCAATTATTACCGACTCTGTACAGTATGTAGGTTGATGCTGGGTATTTTTCGCAATACCTGATCTTACGTAGCCTACAAAGAATTTGAAAAATAAGACCTATTTCTTCCCCTGCCAAAATTTTCGAAGTCAGGTAAATTGGATTCCGGGTCATTTTCCCAAATCCGTCTCCCTGACTGGCCATTTCCCCGACAAGACAATTTCCCGCAGTTTTTATACCCAAATTCATTTCCCCGACACCCATTTACCCCAAAATACAAGGCCCGACAGTTTTTTCAGCTAAAACAAATTCAGGAAAATGTCTTGTCGGGTAGTTTTTGGCGAGCATTATTAGTTTTATTTGCATATATAAATCCTTCAATGATCAACTTTAGTTCAATTATTTCGGCCATTATCGCTCATTTGTTACTACTTAACCAAGCACAACGCAGAGGGTATGGCAATTTATTTATTGTTTCATGACACTTTCTGTATTACAAACACTTACTTCTCCACTGCACCCTAGTACTTCATAACAATCTGAGATTGATACGCTGAAAAAAATCTCTATAGTAATTTTTACTATTTGTACAAGTAAACGGAGACAATTCAAGATTTATAGTAGAAATTAACACAAAAACAGTAAGTACTACAAACAGTAAGAATATTTACAATTACCACTGAATTGTCCCTGTTTTTCTATAAAAAATAGTAAAAATTACTATTCATTTTTTACAGTGGACAAACTATACTTAGAAATAAATAGTACAATCAGGAATAACTTTCTGAAGTCATTTCCTCGACACCCATTTACCATACAATGCAAAGCCCAACAATTATTTCAGATTAGAAAAATTCAGGGAAATATCTGGTTTGGGAAATGTTTTGTCGGAGAAATGGCTTCGGGAAATTGGGTGTCGGGTAAATAGATTCGGCAAAAAAAATTTTGGGAGGATATCTTGTCGGGGAAATGGACTGTCGAGCAATTGGATTCGGGTAACTGTCCTGAAACCGATAAATTGTTTTAAAATTGCCGCAATGTAATCTTAAAGATGGTCGTCGGTGATGGTAAATTTTTGAATTTACATTTATATATGCTTCGGTTTGTATGCGTCTGTATTATCTCAGCCAGCAGTGGGATGGGAAATGAGAGAGCCCATGTACATTTCATATCGCTGCGGTTGGACGTGTGCTACCTATTTGCTCTTTCAAGGGCATTAATTATTGCGGTACCAAGTTTGCTACTTCATAAATGGCACTCGGTAGGCCATTTCGTATTCGTTTTGTTTTTTGTTTTTTTAAAGAAAAACGAGATGAATGAAAACCATATACCTAGCCTACTTTCTGTTTCTCTCGGGGCACGTAAAAAATGCCCGTTTCGTTTTTTGTTTCTCTGTTTTTCATAATATGTTCGACCTCAAATCCGCTAAATCCGCATATCAAAGCGTCGCGCACTGTGTGTAATGGCTGAATCTCGTACACGAGTGTACAAAAAACAACGTGCGTTATTATATCCTTATAGTATAGAGATGCGTATACCCTCTTATCCAGTTTATTTAGGTTTTTCGCTGCGAATTCCTGATTTGGTCCCGAAACGTGTACACACACGTTTACATTCGCTGCGTGTGTCGTAGGCCAAATATTTTCGTGTGGCAGGCAAAGCAAGTACCTATGTAGGGTAGATACATGAACCTACTACAGTGGGAAACCACCTTTCTTCATACTTTGGAACGAGTAATTGAAATGTACCAGTACCGTATTTTCTCTCAGTAAGGGCGACACCTATCGTCATTTTGAGTCGTTCGACCGTTGCTTCGATGCCAGTTTAATTAAACGTTACCTCGTCTGTGGGTACAGAAAATCGTCGACTCTTGCCGAAATGTGAAGATTATTTTAATTTTTGTGATTTTCGGCAGATTTCGGGTCACTTTTTTCGCCCTATCTCCCGATTTAATGACTTGTTCGGCCGGTAGCCGGTTAACAAGCGACACGATTATCTATGCTTTTTAGTCTTATCTTTCTGGATGGTTCCAGTTGTGTATTAGTGTTGGGAATTTTCAGGGTCAACCCTTCCCCTCCGAAATTTGTTGAATACCTCTCATGACCTCAAAAAATAATCTACGATTATGCTGTTTCCTAGAAAATTTTTTTTAACCTTTTATATCCGTAAAAAAAAAGTAAAATTATGCTCTGGCTACGTCACTGAATGGTTCCACTGAATTTTAACATAGGTGAAGAGATAATGGGCCTTATAATCCTCTTTGTATCCAACATTTTTTCATGTTTCTATTCTTCAGGTGCATTGAAGTGGGTCCCTTCATGATTCTACTGCCAAGAACTCGGCATTCTATCCGTTAAACTCTACTCAGTTCTTCCTAGATTTATGGTCGTGTATTCGTGGAGTGACTAACTCACTTATTCGAGTCGTCCATCAGGGGTTACTTTATCAATGCTATAGCTGTGCCATCCCCCTCGATCATTTAGTACTGCATACCCAGGTGAACACAAATACGCGCCAATAATATTCACTTAAAGCCGTAAAATGGACATGAGTTTCACTCGATTTCACTGGATTCATAGCAACGCATTTAAATTGCTTTGAATTTACAGGACCAACAGACTGAAAGGAAACGAAAAAAGCCTAACTGCGCATGCTCAGGAAACCGATGTCCATGTTAGACCTTTAGAATGATGACAAGTTTCGTTAACATTGGTGAGCTAGGGCTACTGGGTATCCAGTACTAAATGATTGAAGGCCATGCCATAATTATGCATCCTAAACGTTACATTTGGAGTAGGTGCGCGTGTCTTTTGTTGGCTCCTGGAGCCCGGTACAGATTCATGTAAGAACTGGAGGTGAACTTTCCATACCCAAAATTTTTCAAAAATGCATCTTTAGTACATTGTGGCAACATTTCTTCGTCATTGAATACCAGATTCTATGAAAATATGTCACTTACGTGTTCTCATTTTTAGAGTTCTTGAAAAGTTGGATGTATCGGAGCATTAGCAACTTGACAGCCGCTACGCTAAAAATCGGATTGTCTGTATAGAACTTTTTATCAGAGAGTAAAAAAAGTTATACTTTTGCTCTTTTTTTCCGCATAAGATGGGCATCTCAGTCAAAAACTTGTTGTATAAACGGATAATACACATATATTGTATTCGAACAGAAATCGCTGTTTGTTTTTTGGTGCCTCCAGTTCCTGTCGAACGTATCATTTCGTTGAAAATCTTAGTGACTTTCTGTGCACATCATCGATAAAAGATAGCATTATACGCGTCTTCTGCGTGTCATAATACTACCGGCTATAAATTAAGAGATGTGTATGTTGCACCTCGTGATCCTTGAATAAGTACCTATATATTTTTTGCACGCTATCGCTGCGTTTAAAAGGATGAAAATACGTGCTACTGAGTATATTTGTATATTATATACCCTCTCATTTTACTAATGAAATGTCGAGCATTATATTATTACTATTACACCGTTGTCATGATTATATGAGTATTATGACTTCTTTTTACCTTCTCTCTAATTCATCGTTTCCCTTTTATCGTTTCACTCGTGGCCGAATAATTTAGTCGAATACGGGCCATTTGTGTCCTAGCTTGTGATGAGAATACGTTTTCATTAATTTGTGCGCCAAAGTTTACTACTGTATGTGTATAGCTGTAGTCTAATTAGCGTAGTTACATTAACGTGGGTATGTTGATAAATTAATTTAATAATGTTTTTTTTTTTTTTTCTTTCTTTACAGAAATGTTAGGTGCAAACAACGCAACTGGAACTCCATCGCCGGAACCGCAACCCCAAGAAGAGCTAAAGGATCCGGCAACCGCACCTATTAAACCTGGAAAAGAGTGTTCCATTGAAATAAACAAAGATAAAATGGGCTTAGGGTTGAGCATTGTCGGTGGCTGTGATACGTTACTCGTGAGTATTGAATGTAGTATTCTTAAAATGTACAGGCGTCATATATTTTCTTCGTGTTTTTGCTTTTCGTCAAGTGGACTTGTTTTAACTAACAACCAAAACAGCTACCAGGTATTCTCACTGTAGCTCCCTTTCTCCCACTTTCAACTGATATATCGGTTAGACCATTTTTTATGTAAAATGTACTCTTTCTCTTGCTGCACAGCTTCATTGCAGTATCAGTCTTGTGAATTTTTCTGTTTAAAATGATAACGCTGCTAAATTGTGAAAATGATACCGCTGTTGAATTGTCAAAACCAACGAGCATAGAATTAATACCAATCTACTAGGCGAACCACTCGCTATAAGTCAAACGCGTTGCTTTACTTACAATTATAATGTTCACATAAGTTAGCGTAGGTTGTTGTTGGATCATCGATTCCTTGAATTTTTTTCAAATCCTTATCAGTAAATAAGTTTTTACACAAAAAATTGAGAAGAAAATGAAATTGTACGTCAGTTATTATAACATAGGTAAAAATGAGGATAACGATAACCCTGAAAAGAAAATTAGAATATGTAAAAATAATTACAATTAGGTACAATAAGTTGATGTTACGCCCAATTTTATCTTCTCTCTCAAATTTCTTGGGTTTTAAGTATTTAAACTTGTTGTCCTCACTTCCTGATCATCTTATTTTATTTCCTGGAGTTTCTTTTTTTATTTGATATGTCAAGCAAAAGTTATCTTTTTATTCAAGAGAACTGATATGAAAAATTTGCGGACTGCCTTATAGTTACTATGCTTTTCAATGAAGGGAGTGTTAGGTTTATAACAGTGGAGGAAGTGGCCTCGCAGAAAACAGTACTATGGTCGATAGTTCCTATAGTATTCATTCTATTCTCGATGCTAGAAACAGAGAGGTTTTATGAAAGTTTGAATAATGAATGGGAAGATAATTTAAATTTCGGGGTATTTTTCTGCGTCAATTCTTATTATGCTTCATCATTTAATGATGAGTTTGTACCCACTTTATTTGAATTTAATATTACGACCAGTCCTTCGTCTAGGTTGTTTACTAAATTTGGTTTTTGTAATGATTTGCAGGGCGTAATAATCATACATGAAGTTTATCCAGATGGTGCGGCTGCCAAAGATGGTCGTCTGAAGCCTGGCGATCAGATATTAGAAGTGAATTCGGAAGATTTTCGTAGTATTCCGCACAATAAAGCGTTGACTGCGTTAAGACAAACTCCTTCCAAAGTAAGAACTTGTTTCTTTGAAGTACTATTATGCAGCTTAAACAGATAAACCATGGAAAAAAAGTTTCCGATCTCTTTATTTAATGTGCAGTCAAAGCATGCAGCATTCTTGCATACTTTCCGCATTTTTGTGTCAATTTAAATTCATTCGACTTTTTCATCGAATAATATTCATTAAATGCTCGAGGGGTCCATAATCTAGTGGCTATCTAAAACACAATATGAAATAGAGCAAGGAGCAATGCTTTTCTGAATGGATAGTTTTCTCTTAGCTAGAGTTGTATATTTTAAACTTTAAAATTTACGACATTGATTATTATAGTGAAACCTCCCAATAACGGATACGAATGGGACCAAGAATTTCGTTCGCTATGGGAAGGTGTCCGTTCTTGGAAAGAAAAATATAAAATGAAAAGAAAAAAAACACTTGCGAAGCAAACTTCTCGAGAAAAAGTATATTTTCTTTGTTTAAAAATCACTTCTAACACCAACATTCTACTAATAAAATAAAATAATATATAATATTTATATTTTTTTCCAAAAATTACTAATATCACACAACTGATTCAGCATCATGTTTTCGAAATATTTTATTAATGAATTTTTAATTTTGTGTCAAAAATCATTATTTTTTGTGAAATGAAAAGTTATCTATTCAAAGTTCTAACTAGCAGTATTTTAGGAAATAATTCGATGGTTCTTTTTTCCTTCAGTGACAAGAATTGTAGATTATTTAAAAAAAAAATTATATGTGAAAAAACTCCTGCCCAGCGAGCCTTGCTAGAAAAAGGTTTTTTAGAAAAAAGATTTATAAATTTTGATGGTCACATTAATTGTCTTAAAATTCATATGCGTAAATGGTATGTTATAATTCTATGAAATTTGGTAACTGTTGCAAAATATTAAACAATGTAAAATTTAAAAGCATTTTTTCTTGAAATGAAAAATTAATTAAGATGATAAAGTATGGTAAATAATCATATAATTTCAAATAAAATCAAAGGAATACTACAAATTTATAAATAAAACAAAAAGAAAACATAAACATGTGGATAAAGATTTTTATAAAAAGAAAAGATCATGCGAATTAGAAAAAAAAAAGAAGGAAAGAATAGTTTTACCGGAAGTACCATCCGGTCGATCAGGACCAAAATTAGTAGCGTGCTATAATAAAATATATTTAATATTTGTTTCAAATTTTGTATATATTGTTCCAAAATTCCGCATTTTATGACCAATATAAAAACTAAAATAGCAGTACTGGAAGTACTGTCAGGCTGATTCACGCCTGAGTTGGTAGCGTTCTACAATAAATTATAATAAAGATTTACTCTGAATTTTGTGGCTATTGGTGTAAAATGGAATATTTTATAGCCAAAATAAAAACACAAATGGTAGGTCGGGTCCCTGGCTTAGTCCAAATGTTCGTACCAAATTTCTTGATTATCGAACAAAAGTTGCTACCTGTACTGTGGGAACAAGAAATTGACTTATATCTATCTATCTATCTATCTATCTATCTATCTTTCTATCCATCTATTTATCTGTCTGTCTGTCTTTCTGATCTATCTGATCTATCTATCTACTTATTTATACATTTATGAATTTGAGTTAATTGTGCAAAAATTTTTCCAAGGTCATGAAACAAAAAACGTACACATCTCCAATCCTGGGAACTAATCCCGCACCAAGCGTAATAAGTAGGTTTTTTTTAAAAAACATGCTTAAAAATCTCCCACCTTGCAAAAGAAAGTATAGTCAGAGTCATATACCTAGAGAGATCTCCATTAGGTGATCAAAAATGTGACAAACATCTCAACCATCATCATCATAAACAATTTCTCAACTTCGTTTACTTTACTACGAATGTGTCGTAGCTTGATAGTGAGCGTATTGGTATGTTGATGTCTATTTTCACTACAAAATATGTGCAGCTTTGGCTGCAAAGAATGTTAAACAAAGTTGACTTTTCATTGATGATGGTTAAAAACCTTGTCATATTTTTGTACCACAGCGCATACAGAGAGTTGGACATCTCTTTAGCTATATATCTTTGAGTATAGTGCAGTTGTCTACCTGCTGGTTATGAAAATATTAGCAAAGATTTCAGTGTCCATGTTTAAATCTAGTGTATAGAGGCAGGTGAGAAGTGGGCAAAAATTAACCTTTTGCTGAGATTGTGTTGTTTTTAGGTTAAAAAGAGTGTTTTTCATGATGAAGCCTAAAAAATTAATTTTTCAAGACCATTATCAGAAGGGTAAAAGAGGGAAAATCACTCTGAATAGCTAATTAATTGGGAACAAATTAACCAATCAAAACCAAAATTGGTAGGTCCGGTTCTTGTATGGGAGGTACTCTTTGTACCAAATTTCGTGACTATTGAAAGATAATTGCAACTTTTATTGAGATAACATGAAAAATTAACGCCTCCAACAGCCCCAGGAAATAAACCACAATACCAACCTGAATCAAATTTAGAAGCATGTTAGGTATACTTCGAATCAATATCCGTACCGAATTCTGTGACTATGGCTTGAAAATTACTCGTTTTAGAGCCATTAATTTGCCAAAAATACAACAAAATCATCAATATCAGACGTACCGGAAGGTCTATCCGCATCAAAATTGGTAGGTATTGTTCTTGATCTAAAACACATATATGTATCAAATTTCAGGCCTATCGATAGAAAATTGTTTCTTATAAGCTGTTCAATAAAAAATGTGTATAAACTGACCTGCTGGACGAACCATACGCCCAATCCTCACCAAAAATGATAGGGTTCATCTTTAGGTAGATCCTAATATGTGTTTCAAATTTCGAAATTATCCGATCAAAATTACGCCTGAAAATGGTATCAACGTAAAGGGGGGTACATATAAAAAAAATAAAATTCTCAAAAATAGTGTCAAAATGCTCAGATGATCATGAAATGAAAAACGTACCCACTCCCATCTCTGGGTCCGAATACTCAGGCAATTTTAGTAAGTTCTAATTTGTATGAACTTTTCTTTTTACAAGAATTAACCACATGTTCATGTTTTCTTTTTTTTTATTTCTTAACTTTATTATGTTTCTTCGGTTTTATTTTAAACCAGCTTTGGAGAAGGGGTTTATGCTTCCTCACCACCCGCTCCAGTTACAAATCCTAGATGACCAAAATAATATATATGTGCTTGTACATCCAATGTGCCATAGTTTGGCGAAATATTATGCAGAAAGCCCTTTACATACAGTATATATATATATATATATATAAAATATACATATCTATAATGTTATCTCGTGATTAATTCGTTTTAGGTGAAATCTGATGGTGAAAATGAATTTGTTGTTAAAAAATAAGGGGGTCGTCGCTAAAAATTCTTTTTTGCTATCATTAGTTTTTGAAATAAATGACAAATTAAAAAACGGCAAATTTCTCATAAATTTTGGTAAAGAACTCAAGCGAATTTTCTCCTCTTTTCAGTAGTACGAACCTCAACTTTTTGGCTTAAATGGTAGCCGAGAAATCGTGATATAAGAGAATAGAGTTTTTTTCAAAATAAAAATATGAATGGTGCAAAAAACGTGGATAAATATACAAAAGTTAGGATTGAATTTTATTGTATAGATTATACGATTATGTACCATACTTTATCATCTTAATTAATTTTTCGTTTTTTCAAGAAATAATGCTTTTAAATTTCATATTGTTTAATATTTTGTCAGCACCTCACACGTTTTATTCAATCATAACATACGAGTAACACACATATAAACATTACAGACAATTAATGTGACCATCAAAGTTCATAATTCTTTTTCTCGAAAATCTACTTTTTCCTGCGAGGCTTGCTGCGCTAGATTTTTTTTTTAGTCTCATAAAAATATATATGTTAATTTCGAAGATGATCCGTTTGTCTTCGTTTGAAAACTATATTTGGCTAATAGTACGAAATATCAAGGAGATTATTGCTGTGAATCAGAAACTACGTTTTCTCCCATTGAGTCAAAGTCAGCGGCCCCTTCTTTCGTTGATTCCAATGAGAAATTTTCGAAATAAATTCTGTTGCGTCACATCATTGTTGTAGTAATCGTTTGTATCACTAAACATTTTCAGATAACCATGGTTGTGTATCGCGATGAATCAATAGCTAATGGTAATGCTAGCAATGAAGAAGACTTACTCGACATGATCGACGTTGAGTTAATGAAGAAACCAGGCAAAGGTTTGGGATTGAGTATAGTGGGTCGTAAAAATGGAAACGGAATATTCATATCAGATATCGTAAGTTGAAGTTTCTGATTTTTGTATCATTCTGATCGTTGAAAGCATTAACTGGTTCTTCGATTACCGTACAGCTACTTCGTGATACGAGATGTCTTTTTGTTTTCGAAAAAAAAACCCTAAATACCTAAATTCGTTTTTGAACATTACTTTTTACGGCGTTGAAGATCGTGGATTGCGCGATATACTTGTGCCATTACTTCGATCGTTCCTTGTAGTTTTACCAATTTCAATCTTTATCAGGTTCCTGGTGGTGCGGCCGGTGTGGATGGACGCCTCATGAAAGGTGATCAGATTGTGGCTGTGATGGGGCAAGACTTGAAAAATGCCACCCAAGAAGAAGCTGCCGCCGTTTTAAAACTTACCTCAGGCAAAGTTGCCATGAAACTGGGTAGACTGAAAGCGCGACCGAGTCCTTCTACATCCGACAAGTTCGTATTACGATTTTTGAATACATTTATGCACATATACGTACCTACATAAACAACCAATTTCGATTTTTTCTTTCATTTGTAAAACATATGGAAGCAAAGAGTGAATTGAGGGGGAAAAAATAATAATGATAACAACAACGTTGCAATTATTTCCTCGAGACAGTTTCAAATGTTTTATTTTCAGAATTTGGTTAAACTTACCAAAGTCCGCCGCCGAAACCGTTTCAATTTTGAAGTCTGTTTCTACGAAAACGTACAAATTTTATTACTTTATTTTCTCTAGTATGATATTAATATTGAATTAGGCAAGTTAAAGTGGACGTGAACGGTGAGCTTCTCAATGGAAGTGTTAAAGAAGAGTCTGATCCCTTGCCAGCCCATCGATATCTACGTAGACGATTTTCTTTAAAATCATTTCGTCGAAAATATCGAGAGAAGGTATCGCTATTATTTCTGCTGTGCGTGTTTACGTGTATGTACATTTGTGTGTGTGCGTGTGTTTTACTCTGGTACATTCTAATTTAAAAAAAAAATATTATTTTTGTTCGATATCTTCAGAGAATATAAGGCAATATCGCGTGACGTCACTACTGAAAGTTTCATCTCACTGGGTGGCTAAAAGTAGGGCTTGTAACCAAAACGTTTTTGGTATTGGGAACGAATAAAAATGTATATTGGTTACTGTTTACTGGAATTATTAGTTAAAAATGTAATCATTCGGTTACCAGTTATTGTTCTGGTTAACCAAAACAACTTTTCTGCTTATTGGTTGTGGTTACTGGTTATTGGTTGAGACAAAATTTTGGGTAAAATATACAAAAAAAATGTTTAAAAAGACAAATTATCTATAATTAATAATTTTCCAGGAAATAATTGGTAATTTTTGAAAAAAATAATCATTAATATTGATATTTCATGAAAACCAATAAAAACTGATTCTTTCTGGTTATCGTTCTAGTTAATGGTTTCAGAATTTTATGGGAATTAGTTATTGGTTGTGGGAAATTTTTTTGTTTTGGTTATCGGTTCCTGAATCAGTGTTGTCAATTTTTTTAGGTTTTTAATGGTTATTGTTCTGGTTACGGTTGTGGCTACAAGCCCTAGCTAAAACACTTGAAAAGCATAGTGAATATTCGAATTTTTGGTCATAATTATCCTAACTCAAGTAATAGCTACTTATTCTACATAAATGAAATTTTAGAGGTGGCTTTAACGAATAAAATAAGTCCAAGATCAAGAACTTGAGTCCTTGCAAACCGAGAGAATCGAAAAAGAACATGAAATTGTGCCTCAAATTGGTGTTTTTGAGTAGTATTATTAGTTTGTGTGCAGGGTCAAGTACACTGATAACATCAAATTAAATCATTTTCTCAGCTTCTAAGGACTCAAATTTCGTGTTCTTTGGCTTATTTTATTCCTTAAGCTTTCTCTATAATTTCATTTATTTCGAACCAGTAGCTATCTCTTGTTTGAGACAATTAGGATCAAAATTTCCAAAATTTCCATGCTTTTCAAAGCTTTTCATGAATATATAGCCACCTGATGAGATTAATGATGAGAATTATGACGTAAACGACATTGCCTTATAGGAATCATATTGGAATAATCGGGCTTAGGTGTATATTCTTAAATTCATTTTTATTGTCTGCCAATGTGCGGTATGAGTGGTTCAATGTCGCTTTTATTTTTTTGTTAGTTAATATAGATTTCTTAAATCTTCAATGTATTTATACTATTTAGGTATTTATTGGCGGTTCTGAGATTTAGTTTGAAAATAGCTTTACGTCAAAAAATGGATGAACATTATTATTAAATTTCTTTGCTGGTCCGTCAGTTTCAAATGGCTTAAGTGAAAGGGTTAGCTCAAACATATTCTTAAGAAATGAGAATTGGTAGCCTACATTCTTAACGAAGTGGAGGTTTTGCGACCGTATGATTTCGGTTTCGTCATTTTCCCCCTAATTTTAGACTTATTTTCTTTAGTATTTTGCGTGCTTCCATGTAAGCAACGGGTTATAAGTGTAAATTTGACGCCGACGTCGTCAACATCACTGTTTTAGTGTTTTGTCTTCATCAAATACTTACAGCTAAATAACGTGTATATCATACTTATTGAGTAAATTTTTTTTCTTTCATTCCACGCTTTTCCTTTTCACAGGAAGTCGACAAAGGTATGCTAAAAATAATTCGTGTAATAATTTTAGAAAAAAGTAACCTAGTTTGATTTTAATGTATTTAGCTGAATATTATCCCTTTTTTTACTGTTATTTTATCAGCTTTTTCATCGTTTTCTTTTCTTCGTGTGATGTTGTGGTGCTTCTATTTCATTATATTTTTCGAAAAATTATTCCATTTCTCAATAATTTGTATTCGTTTTTGTATGCCGAGAAAAAAGAACCGTAGATTTTTCATGAATTATGATGCCTGTCCCTAATTGCTCGGCAACTGCTTGAAAATTTTGGAAAATATTTTCCAGCGGACACTTTGGAAAATATATTATTTTTTTGCGGTAGTGTTTTAGTAATGCAATGCTAATTATATTTTTGAGTTTTTTCCATCTGAAATTTAAAAAAAAATTTACTTAAAAGAGGCAGATGTTGAAGAATCGCATAAAGTTTGGCAAACGAACAATTGTTCATATTTCGAAATTTTAAGGCTGTGTGGGTAGGTACTAATCTAGTCAGTTGATCCGATTTCTGCGTTTTTTTGCATGTGTCCCGAACTTATTTTCCAAAATAAAATCTGTAGATTTCTAGCTCAATCCGACAATGATCTAAACCATTTTTATGCTGCAAACGTAGATCTACGAACTAGTTTGATTCATCCATCGAAAAGAGTCGTTCAAATGAACGAGTTCGTGAATGATCGACACATCTTTAATTCAAAACGAGTCATGTTATTGTAAGCCTTTACCTTCTACTGGACTGAAACTAATTTTAAAATGAAAACTAGTAGTTTTTGTTTTAATAACAGTTTGTTACTCTTCCATAATTAGCTTGATACTTATGTCATGGCCATTATCTCGGATGCAGAATCTTACTAAACTGACTTTTTCATTTGTTTTTGGAACATAATTGATTTATAGATTATTATTTATACCTACACCGACTTCGAAACAAAAAAAAGAGGAAAGATCAATTCGATTTCTATATAATTTACAAGATATTTTCTTTGTTTTTTTTTGTTTATGTTTGTTCCAGCATAAATTTTCATCTGATTTTTGTTTTTATTGATGGAAGTTTATCCATGGTAGTCCCGTATTTTTTTTATAAAATCAAGGAGATAGTTTGAGTTATCTTCAAAAAAAACTGTTCGTTTCAAAATGAAAAAGATGCTAACAAAAATGTGAATAAAACGGGAAAGCATTAAAAAAATAAATAACTTACTGATTTCAGAAAAAAATGATGAATATGCTATAAAAAGATGAAAATAACCCATCTAAAATTTCTCCAGTACGATGTACTGGAATTATTGAAGTAGGTACTAAATTGAAAAGTTGTTTAATAAAAATTTGAGGAAATTAATATACAAGCCTAGGTAGGAACATGGTAATGGAAACTAGCATCTTGGTACTTCAATGAATCCAGTAGAATTCGAACTTCATAGAGAAATTTAAAAAAAAATTTTTTTCTGTTTTGGCGCATTTTTTGAAGTTGGGTCGATTTTTGTATTTATTTGTTTAATTATATTGTGAATATTGAATTTAAAGATAATTCTTGCATAAAGTTGAAAAAAATGCTCAGTTTATTTCAACCGGAGGACTGAATCTTTAATTTCGCTCCCATTATATTCTCTCGTTGTAAAATGTTCTGTAAATAAATTTTTACCCTGAAATTTGATGTATATATATATAGGTCGTTTTTGGAGTGGTAGGAAGAGGAACTATTGGAAATATTTTGATGGATTTAAGCCCTTTGTGTTCAAAAATGATTTTTATTAACTGAAACCATATAAAGTAGTTTATTAAATTCAAATTAACTAAGTTTTAATGTCAATTGAAAACATTTATTCATGTAATGATAATATAGTATTAAGGAGCAGTACCCACGAAATAATTATACCCTCATTTTAGGATTTTGAGTGAAAATGAGTAATGTTCATTGTATTTAAAGTTATAGTTACTTTTGAAAAAACGAGTCGCTTTTTTTTTTTTTTTTTTTTTTTTATAAAACCGTTTTACTGCACCGAAATAAATATTATGCTTTTTAGTTCTTGCAATTATTTTTTCTTCAATGTTTTCTGTATTTGTGCTTTTTATGTGTCCATGTGTCCAAATAGTGTAGTTTTATCACATACATGAGATCGAGCTGTTCTCTTCCCTCCCAACTAATAAATTTTAATTTTTTTAAATTTTGTTTTTTCCACAGTGAGAGTATCAATTCGGATACGCCAGCATGTCGTAGTGTGACGTTGAAACGTGGTGCGAATGGTTTCGGTTTCAGCATCGTCGGAGGCTACGATAGTCCTCACGGTAATCTTCCTATTTATATAAAGACTGTGTTCGAGGATTCGTGTATAAACGTATTACGACGAGGCGACCAAATATTGGCTGTCGACGGAGTACGATTAGAAGGTCTCACTCATCAGGAAGCTGTTTTAATACTCAAAAATGCCAATGACGTCGTAACGCTAACGATTTTATCTTAAAAGAAGAAGAAGAAAAGAATTGTTTAAATTACTGTTTTTATTTATCTTACTCTGATACCTGTCACTTGTCCGATGTATTTGTGGTACTTGTGATATCTGCGTATTTAGTTTTTGTTTTTGTTCATCTCGATTTTTCATTCTTTTTGATTCCATATAAGTTTACTTTCATGCTCTTTTGTTTCTTTTTTTTTCACGCCTCGAACGTGTATTTTATTTTGATTTTATTTTAGTTATAAGCCAGTCCTACTTTTAATGGTCTAACCTATAATAATGTTCAATAATGTTCATAACTGTGAAATTTTGTGAAATTTGTTTTTCTTTTTCGGCTATGCCGATAATTTTGTTATGAAATCAATTTATTGTTGGACGACTTGTCATCGAGTCACAAAAATTGTGATTGAATGTTTTTTCCTTTATTCGAAAATTTTCAGGTACCTTAAAATAATTGAGGGTCTCCCTCAAATATGTCGTCTGTGAAGTTTCATAATTATGAACGACAATTTTTTCAACCAAATTTTCATACGTAAGACGAACTAAAAATTCGTAATGAATTCTGTTTTTAATTGAATGTTGATCTCCATCACGTTTTCTATCTAAATTCCGAAATATTCAGTATCGTTCGCAAGAAAATGAATATACCTAACTACTCAATGAGAGAGTTAGGTACTTAGTATGTTTGAACTTAATTTCGAAGACAATATATTGTTTATAATATGTCATTTGAGAATTGAGAATATCAATTCAATTCGAATAATTTCACTAACAAATGTCTTGTTGGAGGGATTGTTCCTTTTTGGTTTCTGCTTATTTCTCCACATCGGTTGGCTGACGTGAAGTCAGCTTGGGAAAGATGCAATGTTCCACTGACCAACCAATTGTTATAATGACTTCCATCAAACTTAAAATTTCAAATTTTGACCCCTTTCATTTCTCTTCTTTCGTTTTTCTAATTGAATCAGATTTTTTTAGAACTCGTAGAATTTATCTTTGATTTGCATATTAGGTTATATACGCATGTTAGTAATTTCATCACCACTGTTAGTAGAAACCCAACTAAAGGGTACTAAAACTTTTTTGAGTTATGTAAATCTTGCTGTTGTTTGAGCGTATTTTAAGTCTGGACGAAGTAATATACAGTCGTTTCAGACGTTTTTTACCTTTGCATCACTGAGAATCTCCTCGAACCTAAATTAACGTTCGTTTCGCTTATTTCTCATATTTTACTTGACATTTTCTAATTCTTAAAGCACCATGCTTAGGTGTGTATTGTACGTCGTTTGAAATGTTTATTGTTGGTGAATTACAACTCGTATTCGTTTGGTTTCGAGCATTTACGCCCGTGATCCATTTTTATTTGTCTTTATAAAGAATATGCGATAAACAGTTTTTGTATTATTAGTACATTATTTTAATTCACTGGGGGACCATACGTTGTTTTCTATTTATAGCAAATTCTTTTGGGATTTATTTAGTCACCATTCGTTTCTCATCACCTTCTTATTCCTTTTTGTTCCGCAAAAATTTCTGTAGTGTAGATATATAATATTGTACCTACGCACGTATTACCATTTGTTGATATTATAGGGTAATACGAAAATGTTTCTTAAGATATTATATCTCGTGTACAGTTCTCAATTACTTACCTTGTACAAAGCCTTACGTCAATATAGTAGGTAAATCAATGTAAATAATCGCGATAATCAACAATGTCAAAATTATTAGATCCTCTACGACTAATGATACTTAATTTTTAAGAAAATTAAAAATGGTATCAGTATTATTTTACCTTTCGTTTTTCCTCTTCATTTTCGGACCTTTTTTCCATGTGATAGTAAATTAAGATATTCAATTGTTATGTTTAAACTTTCTTTCCTTTTCTCCCTCTCTCTTTCGTTCTCATTACATTCTAATCATGGTTGTTTCTCTGTAATTTATGTTATTTATTTATTCATTAATTTACTTATGCTATTTTTAGTCTACGAAGTTCAGCTTATATTTTAGTGACTGTATTGTTATTGTCTTTTTTTTTGTGTATTTATACTGTTAAAATTTACTGTTACAAACTTTTTCGGTTTAAATTTTGTTATACGTATTTTTTTTTTGAACGTAATATTTACTTTTTCTCTATACCTTCCTTCTTCTTTTTTTTTTTTTTTTTTTTTTAATTTTCATTTGTTATTGAATTGAAATTCTCAGACGTTTTAAAGAAAGAACTTGTTTAGATGTTCATTTATTTTGATATTTGCGCACCGTTTAAGACAAATGAGCACATTTTAAGGGAGAATTTATTGATTGGATTAATCAAAAACCTAATGCGTCGCTTGTTCTCGTTAAAATTTTTAGCATATCGATTAAAACTTATTTTTGTGTATTTGAATACAAATAAAACTTTTACATTATTTAACCATCTGCACAATTTTTATGAAAATGAACTGAAACAAACGTTAAAATTACTTGTTCCGTTGTAGGATTCAAATGTAGCAAAAAAAAACATGGTAGGTATCATTAAAATAGAGAGTTGACCTCGCTAGGATTTTCCTATCGAAGGGCGTGGCGGCTGGGAATGAAATTTTGAGAAGAAAAATAATTGTAACAGTTACAAACACAATTTTATTTTCCAACGTCCAATTGTGAAAAATTCTGAACAGATATTTCTGTGGATTCCATATGTGGAAGTCACCAAAATCAATGTAGGTCTGGCTCGGTTCGGTATTATTTGTAGGTACCAAATTTTGTAACAATAGCTATGTTTGGTACGGAAAACAGAAGCAAACCTACAAACTTTTTGGGGGCTATTCCGGTAATATTGATTATATGAGTGAATAAAAACCCTTTGACTATATGTCAAAGTAAAAACCAAATATGTGACTGAAATTTAGCGGAGTAGTGACCCTAAAAGTTTTCAGGTCTGCTCTTTTTTTCCATGTCGAATACGGCTTATATTGAACAAAAATTTTAACCTGTTTCTAATAAAATGGAATGAGCTTTTGGTATCTAAAAGTTTATTGGGGGCTATTAGAATTTCAGTCTTTTCGGTTGTGACTTAAGACTTGTTTCGTGAGGTACTGACTTCAAATTTGTGGTTTATTTTCAGATTAAAGCAGTCATTAAGCCCCCTGCAGCTTCGAAAGGAAGCTAGGATAATATTATCGTATAATTATTATTAAGTGATTAAGTTCGTATTATTGGACAGTTATTCTGAAAATGTTTTGTTCAGAAAACTACGTAGATAGCTATCCAATACCTCATCGTAAATGATTTCGAAACCCTCTACCTTGATCAAAAAACTAATCTGGGTAACTAGTCTTTTCTTTAAAAATTTTATTGAGATTTGAGAATAGCAGTTCATATAATTTCCATCCGTTCAGACTTCAGTTTTATCAAATGGTTACAAAAATCTTCGTTTTCTAAAAGAAATCTTTAAAACAGTACTTATAGCGCTATCTATTATAGATACTTTGAATTATTTCTCAATCTTCCGAAAAAAAGATACTAGCAACGCTCCCTTTCGAAACTTCTTTGAACTACTGCGTATAATGATTATACATAATATAAACGTCATTATTGGGTACATACATATCGAAGGAATTAGCAAAATCGACATCGAAATTAACATCGATATCGAATTCCTGTTAAAAATTTTGGGTGCAATAATGTTTTTCAAAATTTAGCTAAAAATAGCTAAAATTTCGAATATCTCAAAAACGGCGAGAGATAGAGCAATTTTGACGAAATTTCCCCCCCCTAGAGAGTGCACCCCCATGTAGAATGGGATGAAGAATATTTTGGGCACATTTGTGACCCCAGTCCCGAGGGGGAGGTTCATCTGTGACTTTCGATATGAGTATGTGACTGATACAGGAAACGAAGATCCCAATGGCCTGTTCGGCGGCCGTTCATGAAATTGCTCAAAATTTTATCTTGTCTGTTGAATTAAGGATCTACCAAGTGGAAAACTGCCTCAGGGTTAGGGGGTGGGGAAAAATTTGAGAACATTTTTATTTCCGGAATGATGTCGACGTATCCTCCATGTATTTTTTCACGCTGAATCGAATGAAACCAACCGAAGATTACGAAAATTAATAGTTTCTGAGTTGATGTGAATTTGGTGCTAAAAAAAAAAGATTTTCAACAGTGACAACTTTTAAAAGTTGTTTTAATTTGGGGAAACTTTCAATTACCTTTTCCTACGGATTAGAATCGTGGTATGGACTATGGAGTATCTGCGTCTAATTGTAATCAATTGAAACGACTACAGTTGATCGTAGGGTGGTGGGAGAATAAATGCACCAAAAAATCCACCTTTTTTTGGCAATTTTTTTAGTTCTTAACCAATAAGCAAATTTTTTAATTTTCTGCTGGAGTCGCGGAGCACATCACATCCAATATATTTTTTAGCGCTAAATCGAATAACATCAGCTGCAGTTCGGTAGGATAAACAGTTCCGAAGTTATTATAATAGGTACTACTGATAAAATTCGGATTTTCTGGTACAAAATTCCAGTTCTCTCTAGTCAACAAACAAAGATAGGTATCTTTCGTTTTCGAAACATATATATTTCTTTAATTACAGAGATATTACATCAGCTATGGTACAAAAATAACAAAACTGTCGTATAAATGAATAGTATTTGAATATTAATTAAACGTTTTGAAAGTCATTTTTTAAGCACGAAAGCTATTATTTTTGAATCTTGATCTCGAACTTCATCAATGGGCTCAGTGATGTGGACTTGTCGTAAAATCTACACCGAAATTAATTTTCATTGCACTTTTCCTGAAAAATGAATAAATAACACCAATAATGATATTTTGTAAGGATGTCGTCAAAACATGGCTACTTCACGTTTTTAAATTATGCAGGTAGCTATACACCCACAGAATAATTCAAATATAATAAAGGACGCGTGTGAAACAACAAACGGCACCACCACTTTCACCATTAAAATATCCGCCATTGCTGAGGTATGTATCGACAATTTTCAATCTCATTGTTATCTACAAAATTCGTGGCGATTATGATTTCTAAACTAATAATTATATACCTATTTATTTATTCATCTAATTGAATTATTTGATAAAAAAAATTTCTGATTTTCTGATTATTGCCCATGGGCTTGAATGAGGGACGAGGAAATTCGAATTCGGTACCGAAGGAGTGAGGACAAAGCTTCGAAAGAGGTGTCGTTTTTCGTTGCAGCGTTTAGATGTGCGTGCGTCCTCCATTATATGTATTTAATACTCTGCGGGTGCACCATGTTAAACCAAAAATTGTATCCATAACCGGGCTAATCTTGCGTCAAAATACTTTTCGCGACAATGAGAGAACTTTCGAAAGTAGGCAGGTACGCGCATCCAAAATGATTATATCTGGGCTGACTAAAGGAATGCATATATAATATCATTCATAGAAAACGGATAAAACTATAGGAAATTCGATTCGTAAAAGTATTTTTCAACATTTGCCTTCCGACAAACGAAATTTTGACAAAGGTCTACCTATTTACCTGTTTTCCGCTGCCACAATGCCATAAAACTCTAGTAACTTTTTCGTATTCTTTTCCAGAACGTGGTCGTAGAACTGATGCGGCAGGATGTAGAAGTCTGGAATATAAATATCATTACAGTATAGTATTTTATTTATAGTACAAGATTATAAGTTTAGGCTATATGTGCAGTATGCGGTTAATGTTACGAGCGCAATTACATTATACCGACTCAATTATTTTACGCACGGTTGGTGCTTTATTTGTTCAGTAGTTTTTGAGAAAACTGGAAACGAAAAAATTGCTGGAGAAACTTTACAGTGCAAGGTTTTGAGAAAGCTACGAAAGCGATAAGGCTGAAATTTTCACGAAATGTAGTCGTTATACAATAAGACCAGGTATATTAGGAGTTTGTTGCCTATTTATTAAAGAGTTTTCGAGAAAAATTTCATACAAAAATTAAAAATTGGAAGAGAAAAGCGAGTCGACTGTGTTACTCGAAGTACTTTTTTCTTATTTGTGGCGCTAGAGGTTACGTCTTTTCTGCATTGCATTAATTTAGGTTTTATTTTCTTTATTGTATATGAAAACTGGCAAACTGAGTTTTCCAGCGAAGTTTTGCTGCACTAGAGTTTTTTATTAATGTGATAACATTTTTATTTTCACTACAGCAAAATACGGGGTTCGTTTTAACATTCGATGTTGTATTTTTTCTTGTTAAATTTTCCGCCGATTATCGATAATATAGCAAACTACATAAGTAGGTACATAGCTTTCTTGTGACACATCTAAATATTTATATTTCATTCAACATTGATAAAACAGTTATGAGGAAATCCGTGTATTTGTTGACACAGTATCGATAGTTGATAGTAAAACACGATACTGAAGATGAAAATGTTATCACATTTGTGGAATACCTTGTCGTGAGAGATATTCACACTGGAAGATTTTCAACAGTATTTGCGTGTTCTGCCACTTCATACAATTAAGTATGGGAGAGCCAAATCCTCGGTGAACACTGGCGATTTTTGAGCCGGTTCTGAGAGTTTATATACAGGATTTGGTACACGCACACAGACACACATGCATACGTACATGTACGTAATTATGTCATGCGTTACGTCATTTCTTGCCTCCGTTGAGGTGATAAGAAACGACACAGCGCGTTTGGTACCGGGCTGTGACATCACCGAGATTGTTATCAGGTAATTGATCTCGGCCCGTGCAATGTATCTTACCTGTACGTACATACAGGTACAAACATACAAACGCACCAGTGTAAATTTGTTTAATGTCATAAAGACGATTATTGCCAGCCTTTGGACAGCGACTGTTGTCGAGGGTGCAAGCCCCTATTACCTCATACGAGTATTGTCCCCACAGATACTCCCCCCAGTTTTTGCGCTGCAAAAATGATAAGTCGCGTGCCTGGGGGGACTTATCGAGTCTACTGCTGTCTGATCCTTCTCCCACTTGGCTAAGGCCGATCCTACTGCGGCACCCACACCCTTGTAAGATATCTTACAAGCGTTAAAACGGGCCTGGTAGGATTCTCGGCTTTGTTGCCCCCTACGTCTGGGCGGTTGGTTTTGTGCCAGACAAGTGTATGGATGGGGATGATGGGAATGTGGAGGAGCAGACGGGGTTTTGGGTCTTGGCCTGTTGAACATCGGGGAGTTTGACGTCCCCGATGGTCTGTAGGTTTGACTGAAGGTAGGAGGAGGGCGTATTTGAGGCACCTCTTCTACTGGGAGTTGCCTCTTCACCACCAGCACCATCAGGGTTGAGGACTCCGAGGGTGGGTTCTCCACTTTCGATGTCTTCTCCGGTGACTTTGGAGGCGAGATGAGGGCAGGAAGGGGTGCGGACATCATCTTAACTATGTCCACAGCCGATGTTGTGTCCATTAAGAGCTCATTTTCAATTCGTTCAATTTCCTTTTCTTGCTCGTCTGATCCTTAGTCTTTACAGGCTGAGGTACAGGTGGAACGAGGAATTGGAATTCCGGAGTCGAGAATGGAGTGTTAATTGTGGACGACATTGTGTGAGGAAGAAAAAACAGAAAAATATTGGAGAGAAAAAAGAAAAGAAAAAATGGTAGAAAAATTCGGCGTATTATAGTTAACAGCAGAAGGGCGAGTGAAAAACGTTGCGAGAATATTTTTCGTTCGCAGCTTTATTCCAAGTCGTTATCTTATTTCAGACATGTTCGGAGGGGATAGTGCATTAAATATTCTTTAGCTGAAAAGTTTTCCAGTCTAAATCTGTTAAGTACAAGCAGAGTTAAGCGTGTTTGAATTTTCGTACTTTGAATTTTGTATTTCACAAAGGAATGCACTCTTCATTTGTGACGTCACGATCTATTGACTATTTGTTATCTGGATATTTGTCAATAGAAACACGTTGCAATGTTTTTCTTCCGTATCGCATGTGAGTTTGTTTATTCACGTCGTTTTTTATTTGTACGCATTTATTCTCTGCTTATCTGCGGAATTTCTTTTGTTATAAATATTCCCAGATTCTCGTGCGTATTTTTATGCGGGTCTGTAATTTTCGCAGCGGATATTAACTTTCGTGAATATTTTTAGTTTCTCCTTGCCAATCTCTCAGATTTTCGAATTGGAATCTGGTTTTTTTGCTTTCTGCTACCAAGGGGCCTACCTCTTTTTCGTGGACATAAGGGGGCCGACGGATTGTAGTGAATTTTGACAATCTCGTCACTAAACTTCACCGATTTATTGATTTTTGTCTTTTCTACTAGTGATTTTTGTGATTTATCACCTTTTTTGACTGGTTTGTCCTCAACTTTTTGTGGTTGTGTGGTATCAGACTGTGCAGTCTATTTTTCTTCTTCTATTTTCCTGTCTGTCATCTTCCTTGTTGCTCTTTAGAGCATTTTTCTGTCGTCATTTATAGAGTACGCAGGTTTCAATCTGTCAATTGAAATCGTTTTTTCTTCACCTGCGATTAGTATCACGAAATTCTTGTCATCTCGTGATACAACCTTATAAGGACCGGCGTATGGTTTCTCCAACAAAGATCTTATTTTCTCATCTCTGACAAACACATGAGAAGTTGTGGCCAAGTGTTTGGAGACATAAATCTTTGGTTGGCCATGACAAGCTGCCTGTTTCAAAAAACTGTTAGCATCAGTCCGTATGTTTTGGACAAGTGTTTCAGGGCTGATTTCTTTCGAGTGGGTGAAAAAATCCCCTGGTAGGCGTAACTCTTTGCCGAGCGCTAACTGTGCCGCAGAGTGTCCTGTATCCGTTTGAAGAGCAGATCAAAGGCCCAAGAGGATGGTTGGTAGTATGTCAACCCATCTCTTGGTGTCGCAAGCCATGATGGAGGCTTTCAAAGCTTTGTTCCATCGCTCAACTTTACCATTTGCTTGAGGATGGTAAGCTGTGGTGTGATTGTGTTGTGAGGTAATTGATCTCGGCCCGTGCAATGTATCTTACCTGTACGTACGTACAGGTACGAACATACAAACGCACCAGTGTAAATTTGTTTAACGTCATAAAGACAATTATGCCAGCCTTTGGGCGGCGACTGTTGTCGAGGGGTGCGAGCCTCTATTACCTCATACGAGTATTGTCCCCACAACATTAAATGTAACAGTCTGTGGTAGTCACTGATACTGGGGCTTTTTTTTCCATAATATCATTATCTCTAATATATTCTTTCCTTAAGACAAAATAATAAAAAAAAATAACAAAAGAAGTATAGGTAATATAGGTAGGTTAAATTATAAGATATTTCACGCAGAAATTCAATGTCCAGCTGATTTTTTATGTATTCATCGTATAATGCTATTATATGATGAATGCGTTGTAGTTGTTGCAGTTCCAACCACTAGCATTCAGGACAGGACTTGACTTTCCATCCGAGATTAAGCACGGCCAGAATAGCTTCTCATTTAACCACTTACAGACCGATAAAGGCATATTATAAATAAAAAAAAACTACCGACCTCACCTAAACTGCCACATGCATTGAGGATACTAGGGGGAAAAATTAAGGAAAATGTCCGTTAGAGAAAATGGATTGAGGATAATGGTATTAGGAAGAAAAAATATTAGGGGAAAAGAATTAAAGGTTTCGTCCATTAGGACGAATGTCGTAAGGGAAAGTGATTTGCTGGTGCCCAACGTCTCACCGAGGGACTAGACCCCCAAGTCAACGACGCCTTTTCCGGGTTTCTTTAATTCATTAGATACCTACTTAGCTACGCATTTTCATGACGAATTTTTCAGACAGTTTAATGTGGGAAGTAAGGCTAACAAAAGAATTCGACGTTAAAAATCCGTAAAAATCTTATCCTTAACTTCTCTTAATGGCTGAAGTCAAACCTGTCACTCATCACGCCCACAAATTCGTCATCGTTTTGGAATTAGCGTGGATAGCTGAGGTTGACGAACTTACTTGGCATTCGACGTTGTATCTGAAGAACTGTGCGATGACAGTGACAACGTTTCAATGTAATCGCTGATGTCGGATGTCTCGCTGCTGGTACTCTGCGAATCGATATACGGAATGGAGGAGCCAGTTTCACTTCGTGACCCTGACGAATCTATACGACAGGGAAACAAAGCACGTAGGTATTCAATCGCAGTCGTTAGTATTCTGAGGCGTATTTATGGGGAGTTTTGGAATATTCAAACAACCCCACTGGTCCGATAAAAAATCAATTTGACGTTATAAAATCGGTTTAATACGAACATATAAATACCGAGCCAAGGACCAGAACTGTAGATTTTGGTGCGGATCGGCCGGACGGTACTTCCGGTACCGTCATTTTCGTTCCTATTTCGGTGGCTTTTACAGCTATAAAATTCATAATTTTCGACTAATAGCTACGAAATTTAAAACAAATTATTACTACGATTGATTTTAATATATTACAAAGTTTGATGTTAATCGGCCGAACGATACATATGTCAGATTTAGTTCTCATTTCGTCCTCTAAATTACATTATTTTCAATCAACATGACTACGAAATTTAACACAATCATAATTTGTGATCTATACTAACATACCAGTTTCAGAAACTTTCTAGTATTGAAAAATCTGTATTTTCTATAGGAGCAGCTGCTAGACTACTGTTTGTTGCTCTTTTGTTTGAATCTCCTCCCAACCTTTTTGAATATGAACCTAAATACTCCAGTGGTAGGTAAGAATGGAAATTCGACCAACAATTAAAACTATACCTTTGCTGCTAATCCGTTTGTGGCATGCTGGAATGTCGCCATAGGCTACTAACGGCACTGTGCCATGGAACTGGAACGCAATATCCTTCATCGGATCCGAAGATTTCAAACAAACTGATTTTGGTGAACCAGTCCGACTGCCAATGACAAAAGTGGTTGATGTCATCGAGCTTGGTTGGTATGACACATCCCCGCTCTCAGTCCCTTGTAACTTCAACGAACCAAAAGAGAAGCCCGAATCATTCGATCCAGAGGAATCACGATTACCATTGGGTTTATTGGAGCTACAGCTGCTTCTCGACTCTTCGTTATCCAACTGCAAGTCTTCGTTTTCAGCTCTCAATGGGCAGTGCTGGTTGTGGCCACCAAAGACCGTAGACAGTGGCTGCTGTTGTTGCGGCTGTAACTGCTTATGGAAGTGGAAAGTGGCTGGAACACTTTTTGCCGAGCTTGTTGAATCGGATCGACATCGATTCAACACTGTGAACTTGTCCATTGACTTGGACAGCTGGGAATTGGCGCCAAAAAGTGCAGCTGTTGCATTCTGCACTGTGGAGTCGTTTGGCTCCAGGCCTATCGGATTCATAATTAGGTAATTTGCTTGGTCGCCAGAGGCTACACCATCGAAAGTTTTAGGTACATTTTTTGTATGGCCACATTTGGCACAGAAGTGACTCGGAGAGCAGTTCTGCTGGTGTATCAAGTTTGAGGTGCGACAGTCATCATTGTTGTCCTTGGACATACAGCTGCTGCGCACCAACTCTCGAGCATTTTCATAGAATTTCAACGAATTCTCAAAAAATAAATTTGCATAGGCGTCATTTGCATTAGGATCACAGATTGCTTGAAGCTGAGAGCCTACTTCAGCGGATGTGTTTACGGCAACTTCAACATCCGTCTCTTTGGGTTTCCTTTTTGTCTTTTTGGAGAGATCGACCTTCGCATATAAACTACTCGTGTTTGTTTCTGATTTTAAAGCCATAGTGGCACGACTGACCTGCAAACATACAAACAATAAGGTACACACAAAGAAAGTTTTTTCACAAAAAGACTTGTCATTATTAAAAAATTACAATTAAGTGGTCGGTGCCGTAGCCAAGGCAACAAATGGGGAAATTTCCATCCTGGTCATTACATTTTCCCCCAACAAATTAAAAAAAACCAACAAAAATATATTGCGGGGACTCAACTTATATAAGGTAAAGAGGCTCAGACCCCTCAATGACAGTGGCCACCTCAAGGCTACCAAAAATTTGTCTCTATGACGTTACTTACACATACATGCAAGTAATGTACAGGTACCAAACCGTGACCAATCTCAACAATATGATGATGTCACAATTCTATACACAAACTGGTCCGCCATTACACATGGGCCATTCACACAAACATATGTAATCACTACATATGTGTGTTGGTGTGCATGTAAATAACCCCATATATAAACCATCTGAACCAGCTCTAAAATCAACAGTATTTGTCCAGGTTTTGGCTTACCCGTATGTTTGCATATGAAGTAGTTGAACATGCAGAATATGTAGATTACCTTCTGGTAAGAATATCTTTTCACAACAAGGTATTCCACATATATACACCTATATAAGAAAAAACTATGTGTTTTGTTGGCGAAGCGAGCAAAAAATTTTTGGGTAAATATCTGCATTTAGGCTTGCCCCCAAAGAAATCTGTTTGCCCCTCCTGAAATAATGACCTCACTATGGGTTTGTAAGTTGTGAGACATATGTGCAGTAGTTAGATCTTTTTTAGTCATAAAATTTTTCCATCACAGATAAACCTGGAATTTATTGAATAGAAAATATGGAAATAATTTTTGTGAAAGGAATAGTAAAAACTTAAAAACATAAGAGCGAAATAAATTGTGAAAATTAAATTTTAAAAAATACGCTTTTACGAGTGTAAATGTTGGGTGAAAACTAGCTCACTAATACAGATATCATTAGCATACTCATATAGAGACAAGTAACTGCAGCCAATTTCACATTTATAGCACTTTCTTGAAAGTGGGAGCAAATAGAATAAAAGCATAAGTATGAAAAGGCCCACTGTGCATTTTCAGGTATCCATTCGGCTCAGTTTGAGGTTTTATAATGATGACTTTGGTAAGATTTGCCCAACAGAAAATTATCAGACAGATTTTTTTCTCTTTGATTTTTTTTTTTTAAATAGAAGAAAATGGTCTTAAACTACATTAATCCATTCCATCATCTAATGGAAAAATCCACGATATGCTACTGTTTTTTTGGCAAAAAATCGGCAAACAATACGGCAGCCTGTTTTAATCTGGCTTCATCTTTCATTCACCAAATCAGAAGCGGCATATTATATTTTTCTCACGTATTGCAGTAGCACACTCAGAAAGTGGAATATTAGAAGTTGGAAATTATAAGTCTCAATATTTTTTTTCAGTCATTTTGTAAAAATTTTTCGAGTCGCAAAAATTTCCCGAGGGTAGAATATGCAACACATGAAACATAAAATTTACTGTCAGTGCACGAAAAGAAGGAAGATTTATAAAGGCTTAACTGGGCTTATGAAGTGTTATCACTGGTATCAGTGAAATTTTTGGAATTCAAATGAAATTAAAAGTTAGTGTCTGCCTACGTTCAGACAAAGAACAAATTTTCATTTATGTTATTGTTAGTTGTTTCTGTTGGGCTTTTTTACAAGCTATAATCTTGCTTTTTCAGAAGCTGCTTGCAATGTAAGCAAACCAAAGGTAGCTGGTTTCCAATAGAGATTTTACAATTTAAAAGTTTAACACAGTTGTGGAATACCTTGTCGTGAGAGATATTCTCACCAGAAGGAAATTCAACAGAATTTAAGCGTGTTCAGCTACTTCATACAAGCGTATGGGTAAGCCAGAACCAAACCGAACACTGGCGATTTTAGAGCCGGTTCTGAGAGTTTTTATACGGGTTCTGGCACACACACACAGACACATGTATGTAATATAATACGTACGTTGATAAGGGCGGCCAGGTCGCATCATCCCCTACTATCGTAGGTAACGGCTGGCTGGTTCGTGTACGAGTCGTGACATTGATTGATGGATGACGTCACGATTCGTACTCGTACATTACCTGCGTGTGTTTGCCGGTAATTACGATCAAACGTAATTGTGTGTTTTGTTTAACGTCACAAGGACGATAAGTTAGCCTGCCCTTTGGGGCGGCGACTGTCGTCGAGGGGTCCGAGCCCCTAACCTCATACCGTAGAGTCCCCACAACAGTTTAACTTTTAGATTGTATAATCTCGATTTTTTAGAAGTTAGATTGTCGCTTCTAAAAAATCCCAGTGAAAACCGCACTATACGTATGACGGTCTTTGAAGAGCAATGTTTACTATTTGTAGTAACATTTGCCTTTGTTAAGTTAAATTTTCGTAAGAACAAAACATTAATTATTTTATAATTTCATTTTAGTTTAATTTCCTATAACAAATCTTTTGCTTTTTAGCATACATTCATTACAAGCGTAATTCTTTTTTATAACGGAGATGAGCAAAACCCTGTTGCCACTTTTTCTTATTTGCCTATAATCACAGGCTAATATACATGAATATTAAAAGTAGGTACTCACAATATTTCAACTGCAATCGTTGCGATATGACTAAATGTTTGCCTTACATGTGGAAGGTGAGAAGTTCAAATGCCTCAAGTAATGTTGATTTTTGTACAATTTTTACCTTTTTTTTTTTTTTACTAATTTCATTTCATTTTTTTTAATTTTTCATTCTGTCATGTAGCATAATGGATTCTATTTAAAAAAAAAAAAAAATGTCAAAAACATAAAATTAACATTCAACATATCTGATTTTCATACCTAATATCCACGCACAAACACATCTGGCAACATAGAAGAAATTGCTCATCTCGCTTGCATTAAAAAAATACGCATTACAAACATCTAATTTTAATATCTATATTGACAATGAAATCAAAATGAGGGGAGAGGGAAGAAAAAGTCATTAAAATTTCAGGTTCTTTTGTTTGATTTGACATAGCAAGAAAACATTAGGAAGGTGCAAGGAAGAAATTCCACTAAATATTACACTCATTAAGTCACTTCCACTCTTCACATATCCTTCTACTTGGCCAAAAGTCATGTAAGAATCTAACAGAACCATTAAGTTAATGTTTGCTTGTATGGCGTAAGTGACTGAAGTGATGTAAACTGACAGTGAAATAGCCCTCCTCAAAAGAAAAATTTTAATTTTTCCAACAATTTGTAAATTTCATTTGAAATATTCAGAAGCATTTGGTATAGAATATTTGTTATAAAATCAAGTAAGTCTTATATTTATTACCATCCTTCGTACTTAATACTTACTAAGTGGAGTTGTGATGTCGTGTCCTGAATAGTATTTCCTTTACGACAATAAGCCAGCTGAAACCAATTGTACGGCCAACAAGTGATGAAACGTTGACAAGGGCAAACATTCATTTTGTAATATTCTTCTGATTCTATAATTAACCTACAAGAGAAAAAATAAACTTATCTGAGTCTCTCATAGATTTTCTTCCTAGTAAATGTTCATATTTCACCAAACTTGAACTAAGATGTTGGAATTTTAAAAATATTTTATTGATAATAACTCATCCTTGACATTTTCCAATAGGTATCGCAGTAAGTTAGTCTTAAGGATTCAACAAACCAGTGCAATACTGAGGCGATACATGGACGCAATAAAATAAAATTCATGCATGTAAGTAAAAGGCGGCATAGTGACGTGTTTTACAGAATTCAAAATGCAATATTCTGCATTTAGTAAGGAACAATTTATAAGTGGGTTTTCATAAAAATCTTCTCATTAATTTTGATATCCAGTATTAACCTATAGAGATCAGAGCGGGTACATTTTTCATTTTATGACCTCAAGAAAATTTTGGTACTATTCACTGTATAATTCATATGGTATTTATATTAATTATAAGTACCTATCTATTTTATTTTCTTATTACCATGGTATTGGTTATAGTGGCCTTAGCCGCTAGTGTGTTTAACATCCATTAGACAGTAAAATATGTAGTCACACTCCTCCTCACCGAAGTGTAACTGTCTGGCAACCGTCTCAACTCCAGTACAGACTCCAGCGCCCTGTGCGCTGTTGTCAAACATACTGTGCCTGGTGTATGCGCAGTAGCTCGTGTGTCTATATCACGATATTGGTCCCAATTTTTGTCAGATAGTCACAAAATTTAGTACGAACGATCATACTAAACAAAGGACCAAACCTAATGATTTTGGTGAGGACTGGCTGGTATTTTCATTTTTATTTTGGCTATAAAATGCTTAATTTTGGATCAATAGCTACAAAATTTGAAACAAATATTCACTTTGAAGTAATGTAACATGCTACCAATTTTTGTGCGGATCAATCAGGTGGTACAGTGACAATACACAACTAAAATGTGTTCAGAATACTTGCTTACACCAAAACCAAAATGGTCTAATTTGTCCTGACAAATTAGACAACTCGAGGAATGTTTGAAAATATCAAAGTATATTCGAAAATATCGTGTCGATGTGTGTTAGAAAGTATCGCATACAGTGCTTTTTACCGCCTCAATGTGTTGAAGCCTTTAGGCCCATTACATACTTCAGAGAAGCTATGTTTAAAATATCACTTAGCAATTGTGATTCACACTGAACAGCAATGTGGTGCGCATCACTTTACTTCCAGCAACGTCACTGAATTTTGCAAAGTTGGGAAGGTTTTTAAAGTAGCTGAGATACATTTGATAACTTTTTATACGAAAAATTGGGGCATTTTTTAACTTAATTGAATCTGCTGTACCTACTGCGTGAATTACAGTTGCTGAGCAATGTTTAAAACGTAGCTTAGCTGAAGTTATAAAGTGTATGACGGGCCTTATGAAAATATGAAAAAAAATTTTAATATCCTCTCCTCATCCACAGATTGTAGTTATAAAATTATATGTGTACAGGTACCAGTTTTGTTTTGAAAAAAATGTTAAGCTTTTTTAGCACTTTCTAAAAATAGGCTATTAAGTTTAAAAGAAAAAAAGAGCAGATCAAGTTCTCTGATAAGGCAGATTGATTTCTAAAGTTGTTCTTGAAAATACTGAGGAGACCATACTAAAGTTTTGACACTTCACATAACCAACACTGAACCAAAAATGTAAAAAGTTGAACTGAGAACTCACTTTGAACAGAGTTTGTCGGGTACTCTTTCGATCCATATTAGCCTGAAACAGAGTAAATTTCTGATAACCTACCGTTTTTTCTCCACACAAGAACATGAAAGAGGCACAGGTACAGCAATGGGAGGAATATCATAATTATCCATGCCACTGAATTCCTTAGTTTTCGAAAAATTTTCACACTCCGTACAAACACATTTATGTTCGCCTCCCTGTCACACAAAATGAAAACCAAATATTTTGTCATTAATATAAAATCGGTATACTTTGGCTACGAATTTAAAACCTATAAAAACAGTCCCAAGAACACTCGCTTACTTTAGAGTCGACTGTCGAAAAAAGTGTTTTAGGTACATCGTAATTATCGACTTCATTTCCCACCAGTCTCCTATTGAAATCGTTTAAATCCTCCGTGGAGCTAAATTTCGTATTTTCTCCAGTGCAACAGTTGGTTTTGCTGGAACTAATCGTTTTGGTTACTATCACAGAATTTTCGAATTCCTGGCTCGACTTGTATTTAGCCGGCTTTGGAGGTCTTTCGGGAGGCTGATTATCGCCGTGAGATCTAAACATTAGATGAACGTAAAGAGTGAAATTTGCCAGCTATAATTTACTTCAGTTTGTGAAGAACTTTTAGTTGAATCGGTGAAAAGAAAAACAGTCTAGTCTACGTAATAATCAAATTTTAACGAATATACGAAGTACAACTGAAAAATAATGCATAGGCACACGTAAATTCCGAATTGAAATAAGCTAAATATTTAAAAAGAAAGAAGAAAAAAAAGGGGGAGAAGTAGGCAGAATTTTATTGAATACAAGAAATATAAATTTATTTTCAAACCAGTTTCCAATTATACCTACAGCATTTTGTCCAACCATCAACCTGTTTTTTCAACCCCATCAAACAGAATTCGGACAGTCTTTTTTAAACTCATAATCTCATTGCATTCTTCACGGTGAGAATGGATGTGTGGAATGAGTTTAATTTTTAAACTCTAAATTCTAGATATTCAGAAATAATAGAATCCGATCCATATTTTTTGGATAGGTACTCGGATACTTCTGAATTTTTAGATTTAGGTATTCAGATTTTCATATTTGAAACCAGGACATCCAAATAATATTCATACACAAATATATACTATATTTTTAAATGATAATCTTCTGCAAAATTAGTTCCTCAAAGTAATAACTATTCAGATAAGTTAATTAAGGATCAAGATATCTGACACAGATCTAGAATTAGATTTGTTTCCCTATCCAAAACTATCCACAGAGCAAGGAACTGTCTCGAATTTCCAGATCTTTGACTATGCAAACAGAGTTGGAAGCACTGAGGACTACCTTACGTCGTGGAAAGTAAAACCAACAAAGAAGGTGTTCAACAGAACAATTTGCGTGTTTATGCCAAAATACCAGAAAGGTATGAGGGAGCCAAGACCTCGGCAAACACTGGCGATTCAGTCTATGATTTTTTGGTCTTATATACCCGGCTCCCTACACGCACACATACACACCTATGTAACATTTACATAGGTATAGTGTAGATAATTTATTCAAACTTTAGGGTTGTCATGGCAACGGTAAAGTACGGAGAATGCATCTTCGTATCGGTCCGTGACATCGCCGAGATTATTATCTATTGATTTGTCACAGTTTGAGATTTGTAACTTGTCTATCTGCAAAAATAGACAAGTACAAACAAACATACATTTGTATTTGGTTTAACGTGCAAGGCACGAATAATTGTCACCAAAGGTGATGACTGTCGTCGATAGGCCGAGCCTATTTCCTCATACGAGTTATGGTCTAATCCCCACAGCTACTCCCACCCAGTTTTTGCATTGTAAAAATGATTAATCACGTGCCTGGGGATTAGAGGTTTTTTAACGCTGTTTTTGCTCCCTCTCCCACTTGGCGAGGGTACTTCTGACAGCTGCTCCAACGCATTTGTAGGACTCCATGCGTTGGGCCTGCCACCGAAGGAAGTTGTCCCTGCTCTTCTGTCCCCATTGTCTTGGTGGTCAGTATTGGGGACAATGGTAAGGGTGATTACGGACAGGAAGGGAGGGGTGAAGATTGAAATGTCCGGGGGTGGTCAGCAGTGGCAAATTAGAATTGTGAGTGAGTGAGGATAGGTTTTTTGGCTGGGGGAGGAGTTGCTTGGAAAGCAGGGTCCTCGTCGGCAAAAAGGAATTTGGCCCGCTCCCGCATCGTCGGTTTTGGGTTTGCCATTTTTGGGGTTGCCAAAAATGGTGACTCTTTGACGGGCGTTTTGAAAGAGGAGATCAAGGGTGGTAATTCTTTTGTCATGTGAGTGACAATTTTCTCTACCGGTGACAGATCTGTTTCCATCAAAAGTTCTTCCTCAATTCTGGCCAAATCTCTTTCGTGTTCTATGAGACACTGTTGTTGCAAATTATCGATACGCACAACATTGTCCTTTGAACACGAAGGAATTTGAGGGTCCAAATTGGTGGATAACTTTTGCTGGTTGATGGACAACATTATAGGAAAAAGGAATTTAGAACACAAAAAAAATATAGAAAGAATAAAAGAGCGAAGTTCGACAGTCGAGGCGACAGTAGAAAAAGGGAGTGAGGACTTGGTAAGATTTATTTCCCTCCGTTGCATTAAATTGTCGTCTTTATTTGAGCGAGTACGTCCGTGGAGGGGATAGATATAAAAATTCTCTATTGTTTGCAGCTTTTCCCGAAAAATTTTGTCCATTTTCTGCAAAGTTAGGCGTGTTTGAACATTCTGAAGCTATAGGTAATTTGAGATGAATAGAAATTCATCTCCGCTTCTAACGTCATCGGTAAAATGAGCGTTTTTTTTTTAATTTTTTTTATTTGTTTAACAACAGATACACGTTGCGATGTTTTGTTGTCATTGAGCACACGTGGGTTTGTTGATACCTGTCGTTTTATTGTTCACGCACTTTTTCTTATCTAGGGATTCCACAGTCGTCGCTTTTAGCGGGTTTTCAATTTCGTATGTTATATTAATTTTTCGAAAGATTTTTATTTTCTTTGTGCTAATCGCTCAGATCTTCGACTTAGATGCCGGTTTTTTGATTTTTTACTTCCTTGGGGCCTGCCTTTTTTACAGGGGCTTATGGGGTCTGTAGGGTCATAGTTTATTGTAATGACGTTGTCTGAAAATTTTACTGTCTTTTTCTTCTTTGCTAATTTGTTTGTTTGTGAATTTTCTTTTTGTATTTTTTGTGTTTCATTATGAGTTTCGACTAGATCTTCCGGTACTATTTGTGTATTAGTATTTTCGGAGGAATTTGTCTGTGTGTTTCCTTTTATTTTCCTAATTATTTTCTTGTCCTCTGTTGTCAAATATGCAGGTTTCAATCTATTGATTGATATTGTTTTGTTTTCACCTGTTATGGATATCACGAAATTTTTGTTATCACGTGATATCACTTTATAAGGACTGGTGTAGGGTTTCTCCAGTGAAGATCTTATTTTTTCGTCTCTGACAAATACATGTGAAGTAGTGGCCAAATGTTTTGAGACATAGTTCTTTGGCTGGCCATGGCGAGCTGCCTGTGTTAGAAATTTATTGGCATCAGTTCGTATGTTCTAAACTAGGATTTCGGGGCTAATTTCTGTCAAATTTGTGAAAAAGTCCCCTGGGAGGCGTAGCTCTTCGCCAAACGCTAATTGCACTGGAGAATGTCCTGTGTCTGATTGGAGAGCTGATCGTAGGCCTAAGAGGATGGTTGGAAGGGCTTCCACCCATCTTTTTGTGTCATGAGCCATTATTGAGGGTTTTAAAGCTCTGTGCCATCTCTCAACTTTTCCATTTGCTTGAGGATGGTAGGCTGTGGTATGACTGTGTTGAATACCAAGCTTTTTTGATAACTCTTGGAAGAGTGAGCTTTCAAATTGGCGACCCTGGTCGGTTATTATGACTTCAGGTACGCCATATCGGGCAATCCAGTTTTCATATAGTTTGGCAGCTATTGTTGGTGCTGTCATTTCATATAATGGTATTGCCTCGGGCCATCGAGTTGCTCTGTCAATCATAGTGAGGAGATATCTGTGTCCTTGTGAAGGGGGCAATGGGCCCACTAAATCAATATGGATTGTTTTAAACCGCTCTGTTTGTTTAAAAGATTTGAGTGGTGATCGAGTATGTCTTCCTACTTTGGACTCTTGGCAATTCAGGCAAGTGCGAGCCTAGTTATTGCAGTCGGACTTAAGTCGAGGCCAGACAAATCTTGATGATATTAGATTAGCAGTACATTTGGGGCCAGGGTGCAATAAATTGTGCACGCTGTTAAATGCTAATTTGCGATATTTTTTTGGTAAGAATGGCCTATTCTTGCCTGTACTGATGTCACATGTTAGTAAGACATCAGTGCTGGGAATTTTTCGTTACATCAATTTGAGAGATGTGTTTTCATTTGACAATAACTCTTGCAATTCTGCATCCTTGAGCTGTTCTTTTGCAATCTCAGCATAAGGTAATTGGTGGGGGCCGAGATAGCTTCGATTCTACTGAGTGCATCAGCTGGAGTGTTAAGTTCTCCACTTATATACTGTATGTCAGTAGTTAGTTGACCTATGTAGTCTAACTGTCGTGCTCTTCTCGGTGATACTGGCTCTGCTTTCTGCGTGAAGGCATGTATTAGGGGTTTATGATCTGTATATACAGTAAAGCATCTACCCTCTAGTTGGTGCCTGAAATGCTTCAGTGCAGCAAAGATTGCCAGTAATTCCCTATCGTAAGAACTGTAATTTCTTTCTGTTTTGGATAGCTTTCTGGAGAAGAAAGCGAGTGGAAATTTTTGGTCATTTTCCTTTTGGTACAGTGTTGCACCAATTGCAAAGTCAGAGGCATCGGATGCGACACATAATGGCAAGCTTTCGTCTGGGTGAGCCAGGAGGGCTGCATTAGCCAGCCAGTTTTTTATATTCTCAAATGCTTTTTCAGCTTCTTTATTCCATTCGAGTGGAGTTTTATCTCTTTTCTTTGATGTTTTTATTAAAGCGAATAGCTTACTTTGTTCAGCTGCTGCGTTTTTCATGCAGCGCCTGTAAAAATTTACCATCCCTAAGAAACGTCTGAGTTCTGCTACGTTTGAGGGTTTTGGAAAATTTAATATTGGCTCAACTTTGGTCTTTAGTGGGGCTATGCCTTCGGTGGAGACTATGTAGCCAAGAAAGTCAATTTCAGTTTGTGCATATAAGGTTTTACCTACATTGATAGTAAGGCCGGCAGCGTGTATACGTTGTATAACGGCTCTTACGTTCTTCTCATGCTGTTGCTCACTGCCTTCTGAGCATATGCAAATGTCATCCAGATATGCATATGAAAATGGCAAATCCCTAAACAATCCTTTGATGAATCTTTGGAAGGTTTGAGCTGAATTGCAGAGTCCAAAGGGCATTCGAAGGTATTTGAATAGTCCAAAGGGCGTTATGAGTGCCATTTTTGGGATATCCTGTTCGGCCATTGGTATTTGGTGGAATGCCCAGTTGATGTCTATTTTGGAGAACATTGTTTTACCCTTCATATTTGCGTTAAAGTCCATTATGTTTGGAACTGGGTAACGATCAGGAACTGTTTTGGCATTTAAGGCTCTGTAGTTGCCAACAATTCGCCATTCTCCACTTGCTTTTTTAGTCATGTGGATTGGGGAACTCCATGAGCTGTTTGAAGGTCTGCAAATACCTTCTTTGATAATTCGGTCATAGTATTCCCTGGCTGCTTTGAGCTTGTCTGGCAGAAGCCTTCTTGCTCTAGCATGGCAAGGCAGTCCTTTTGTTTCTATGTAATGAACTGTGTCATGTTTATAGGTTGGGTGCCTGTGAATTGATGGTTGAGTGACTCCAGAATAGTCTGACAGAATCTGTAAGAATCGTTCGTCGACTTTACTACAACTGGAAATAGCTGTGTCCAGTTGAGACACTAGTGTTTTGCCATCCACACAAAGTTTTGTTTCATTATCTATCAATTTACCATTTTTTAGGTCTATGATTAGGCTATAGTGGGCTAAAAAGTCAGCACCCAGGATTGGATTTGGGACATCTGCAATTGTAAAAGACCAAGTCATGTCTCTTCGCAGTCCGATGTTGACTTTAATTGTTTCAAGTCCGTAGGCTGGAAGGTTTTGACCATTCACAGTACGAAGATAGTATTTCGGAGTATGTATCTTATGTTTTTTATTTGCTGGCAATATGCTTAGGTCAGCGCCTGAGTCTATTAGATACTTTCTCCTGCTTGTCCTGTCCTTTAAGAACAGGTGGCATGAGTAGTTTTCCAAGGGGTCTTTGGCCGCGTAGATGGCCCCTCATTTTAGTTTGACAGTTCGGACTTATAGGTCCTGCCCCACCATTGACATTTGTTATTGCACTTGGTGGCGGCCTCGCCAAATCTATTGTGGAAGAAGCAGTTCTTTTCATCCCAGTTTCGAGAAGGAGATTTGGATAAAGTTTTTGGGTTTTTAGGGGGAGTTGGGCTCTGACCCCTGCGAGAATTACTGTCTCTTCGATCTTTTGACCGGCTTTGTCTATTTTTGTCATTTCTGCTTCTAGACCGGTTATTTCGCTGATTGTTATTTTTGTTTTTATTGTTATTTTTGTTGTTATTTTGCACTTGTGTAGTAAGCTGGGCTATTTGTGCTCTCAGCTGTGCAATTTCTCCTGTCTCTACTGATACTGCACTAATTGAAGGTGAATTCTTCGAGTATTGTAGTGCATTGTCAGCACTTTTGGCTAAATAATCTAGATCAGCAGATTCGTTTATTATTGTTGATCCTACTGCTGCCAATGCCTGTACAACATGTTGTGGAAGTTGCTTACAGAATTGGTTTCCGATTACCGAAGGGGCTACTATGTGGTCAGCCTTTTTTCTTAATTTAGCCATGAAGATAGAGGGTTTGTCGTCCCCTATCTTCATTCCACCCATTATTTCATCAATTATTTCGTTTTTTGTTTTGCCGAATACGTTTCTAACTTGTTTGCAGAACCAAGCATATTTATCGGTTTCTGCCAGAGGGCAATTCATGATATTTGGAATTCCTCTTATTATTTGTGGGGGCATGCCTCCACAAATGTGTGTATATTGTTGGTCGGCTTGAATGTTCTCAGTTTTGAATCTACCATCGAGAAGAGTCAGCCAGACATCGACTTCATTTGGGAGGAATTCTGGTATATCGATCCTCCGTCTATAGAATGCCGGATTTTGCTCAGCTCTTGTATTTAGTAGTTGTACTATTTGAGCTATTAGTTCCAGGGTTAGCGTTTGTTGTGAGGGTTCAGTTGCTGACATTATGGGTGGGTTTTTGTTTGGCTGTACCATTGAACCTTGTTGGCTAGTATTCTCGGAAGATCTTGATGATTTGTCAAAAGTTGGGGCAGATCGTGTTTGCTGATCTGTTGGAGGAGTTGGTATATTTCTGCTCCTCAAAGATTTGGTGGACAACTTGTTTTGGTCAATTGTCACACCCAGACGTTCGAGTTCTGGACGTCTATTCCTCTTCTTATTTTCTGAGAGGTTGAGGTCTTCGAATTCTCTTTGGTGTGTCGAAGGTGGAGGAGTTGGTGGATGAGGCCAACTATGTCCTTCCAGGATCTGCTGGTTCTCCTTCTGGTAAGTATACTCTAGAAGGGGGGTGTAAATTCCCACTTAGCAGGTACCTTCGAGGGCTCCTGGTGTCTTTTATGTAAAAATAAAATTTCTGGTTAAAAATATTTTATTTTTACTTTAATTGGATAGCGAGTTGCTCGCCAGTGCACCTCGCCACTTTAGTATAAGCGCACCGCGCCAAAAGACACTGCGACGTGGCCAAAAAATCACGTTGAGGTCACCACTGTGGAATACCTTACGTTGTGGAAAGTAAAACCAACAAAGAAGGTGTTCAACAGAACAATTTGCGTGTTTATGCCAAAATACCAGAAAGGTATGAGGGAGCCAAGATCTCGGCAAACACTGGCAATTTAGTCTATGATTTTTTGGTCTTATATACCCGGCTCCCTACACGCACACATACACACCTATGTAACATTTACATAGGTATAGTGTAGATAATTTATTTGAACTTTAGGGTTGTCATAGCAATGGTAAAGTACGGAGAATGCATCTTCGTATCGGTCTGTGATATCGCCGAGATTATTATCTATTGATTTGTCACGGTTCAAGATTTGTAACTTGTCTATCTGCAAAAATAGACAAGTACAAACGAACATACATTTGTATTTGGTTTAACGTGCAAGGCACGAATAATTGTCACCAAAGGTGACAACTTTTGTCGATAGGCCTAGCCTATTTCCTCATACGAGTTATGGTCTAATCCCCACAAGCACTAATAAAACTGATTTACTACTCAAAGAAATGGGTATCTGGCTACAAGTTGAGAGGACACTGAAAAGTAAATGAATGTAGGTCTTTGTAGCTAAAATTTTCATGTACTTTTTTAAATTTTGATATCTCTTTCCACTACGGAGTAACTATGGCCAAGTTTGCATTAGTTTTTAGCCAAAGATCGTATCCAGTTTGCCCGCAAAGGATAAATACACCTTCTAAGTTCGATTTGTCATATTTAACATTCCTCAGATCCTCTTAAACTTCGTGTTCATCTTCATCATTTCACAAAGTCACGCTAACAAGTTTTTATTGTTTTCTTAAAACTAGGCCTATATGAAATGAACTTAGCTTATTTTTCTTCTTACCGATTCAATAGCAATTCAGGCGGGTAACAGTATTAGTCGTACGTTTTACCTTTTTTCAATTTTTAAGGACTTTGTTTGCGACATATCGGCGTAACACTCTGCACTTATTACCTCGACAGATGAATCACATTTTGTGGCACTATTTTGCTCTTCGAGATTGATGTTGCAAAGATGCAAACGGTCAGCGAATTTTTGAAAATCTAGTTCTGTCCATAAGCTCTTCGTCTCCTATGAAAGGAAAACCAAAAATAAAAAATAAATAAAAAAACAAAAGAACAAAAAAACAAATGAACGTATACCTACTCATTTTATTTAACATTAAATGTGACAAAACGAGGAAAAAACGTTAATTATTTCAAAATATTTTCATTGACTATTTTTTTGGACATCCGACGAAGCCTAATAATTCGGAAAGTAAGTACCACAAGTGCAACTTTCGGCTAATGATTCGCTGATGCACTCACCTCACCCAAACAGCACATGATGCGCGCGCATCAGCTCAAAGAATGATTTTAGGCCATATTCTAAAAACGTTTCTTTACTCGAGTAAAAGCACTCAAATACCATTCTCTATAGACTTAAGTGCTAAAAACGTTAAGTTTCGCCCAAGAATATAACACATATTTCAATGCAGCTTTTCCAGTGAAAACTTAGTGATTTTCGAGGAAGACATGGTTGAAAATAAAAATTTAGTTAAAATTGTGGTTCATAAGCTCAAGCAACATTTTGTCTTTTCGTGCATTCAACAATTATCCCTTACCAGACATAAGTTAAGGGAAGAATTTTAACTTAGGTAGTTTTAATATTTATGCGCGGACATGGGTTTAACTACTCCCCTTTTGGAGATCGGCCCCACGTCAACGGACGAGGTTGCGAATCACTTCCGTGACCCATTCAATAGTAATTTACACTCTAAAGACGTACAAAATCATATGTAGGTATGCACTCTACAGACAATGTGTGGTTACACGAATGTGTAGACTACTTTTAGGGAGGCAGGTATGTATGCATTTACGAAGTTGCTGATACAGGACGGGTTACAGCAAATATAACTACGCTACTGATCAGTCTTTAATCAGTTCATGCTTTTTATGTGATTATGGTATTATATAGGCTGGCTAACCATACATAGAAAATACAAAGTTGCAATAAGGCTCGGATAGTTTCGCCTGGGCATGCTCATTTTCCTTTTTTTCCCAATTAGAAAATAAACAATTATTAATATAATATTCTACATAGAAATATTGAAATATAATTACGATCAAAGACTGACTTATACAGGTAAACACTAAACATGAAAAACTGTTAAAGTTCTTTGCAATATATAGTTTAAATTTTAATATTTTGGTATTTTTTCATGAATTTGCATTTCTTTTGGCGAAATCTGTTGGAAACTTAAAATTTTATCATTCACGATAGTAATTCGAACTCGAATAATTTTACGTTAAAAACGATCAGTTTTTAAAAGATAAGTTTTTATTTATTTATTTTTTTAGCTTTAGTTTCATGCAAAATAAAATATTATTTCATTACGGAAGGTTGGCTGCAGTATTGGTATAGGTATTTTAAAATCACAGTAGTGAGTAGAATAAAAGCTTATAATAAATATTACATAAATTAATTCAGGCAAAACTATCAAAAATTATTCAAAATCTCATAATTATAATTATAGTAAATTGATATAAATACCTAGTGATAAAACATGATTGGAAAGAAAATGAAGGATGAGCATACCTGTCATAGTGGCTATCAGAGTCGTATTTGCAAATCACGCAGAAAACAATTTGGTTGTGAAGACCTGGTGCTGGCTTTTACTAGGTATAATATATGGATTGAGCTTGTTAAGGTGGGTGGTGTATTGCAGTTGAAGGCAACATAATAAGTATCATTGGAGGAATAAAGTGATTCTTATCACAAGAGGTGCAGAAATTTTATTGTATTTGAACGCTAAATTTTCAATTTTATTTATAATTTTATTAAAATCACTTTATTTCTCAGTTGGTGGACATTTTCAAGTATAAACATTGTCAAAAATTTTTGATTGATAAGGATAATTTCACTACTTGGATCAATGACAGGTGAGTAAACTGACTGCTAACATGTCATTTTTTTGTTCAACTATAATATTGTTCCAACTAAATCAAATTAAGTAAATATGGACTCATTGAATAATCCCTGTAATGCCTCGATCGATTAAAGACCATATCCGTCATTTTTGTTTAATTATGTCTTTAATATTATAGTTTGAATGATAGGTGAGCTGGACTGAACATCCTATATTCCGCCATAATTTTACTCCAAATATTCCTAATGAAATGAATAAGGGCTTATTCGATAATGCACAACATCCCCGGTGTTATGAGTCCATCTACACTACTCTAGCTCTATCAAATGTCACGATAGTTTTGTTTGAATGAGAGGGGAATAGAATTGGAAAATGTTTCTATTTTCATATTTACCTGTAACTATGGTTCAAGTGGACCAAATGAAGTGAATGAAGACTCCCCGATTATTGTAACCTTTCATTTATAATCCTATATTTATTAAGTGTCAAAATATTCTAGTTTAATAAAAAGCAGGGAACCTTCTTCCAATGATACTTATTTAGATATCTTGCCTTCACATTTTTATTATTATGCTCTGCAGTCCATATAGTTATGTATAGTCAAAGGGTGCTAGTAAAATATCTACCATATGCGCTGACTTATGTTTTTCCCAAACATGCCGGTACAAGTTTAAAAGCTGAGTGAAAATATACAGCAGAAAAATTTATTCCCTTACATCAAATTTTGTTTATTTTTGTCTATTTGAGGGTAAGTTACATCAAATTTTTGATTTTTGTTTTCCACCATTTTGTTCTTTTTCTGGAGGAAGTATACCAAATTCGAGACAGAAGATTTTCTCTGCATTTTTTTAGAAGAATGTTTTTGTTTTTCCAAAAAATAAAAACAACCTTCTATACATAAATGTTCCAGAACCCAGAAAACACAAAAAAATTTTTTCGCTCATTCCGCTTGGAAAATAATTGTTTTGTCACCCTATAAAACCTTCTCTGGAGTTAAATCTTGAGAACATTGCAGTTGAGGGCGGCATATTGACAAAAATTCCTAATTATATCACTGCCTGTTAATTCCCCTAGCTGGTCTCTACTCTGATAAAACTTGTTTTACACCCCTGGAAAATTTTTTAGCTACGCCCTTGATGACACTTAAAATAATAAAACGTAGAGCGTACTTTTATTTTTACATTTCTCGTCCAGTCCCTCACCAGGGTTATCAGGGTACCATTCATATATCTAAACCTGCCCTTAACCAGGGCTCTTTAATTTCCAGAATATTTTGGGTTTTAACAGGTATGTCGAATTTTTGTGAGTTCGTAGCTTCAATTTTAGCCAACCTCCTACGTTTGAAAAAATTGCTAAATTTATAATTGCGATGTCTTCAGAAGTGACACTTTCCTGATAACAAACCCTCCCTCTCCAATAGTAAAGATATCTTTCATCATCATGTGAAAAAACTCAAGAACCTTCAAATTAAATAAGATCTTTAACTTTGAAATTTGGGACGTTGCAATTTTCACATGATGAATTTATGAGTTTAGTTGACTTCTAATAGCATGGAAAGGCAAATAAAGATTTTTAACGTGTAAACATTCTTGCTCTCTAGTTCGCTTCCTCCCAGGTGTAAAAAAAGATTAGATACAAAAAAATTGAGATTGCATAAAAAAACTGCAAGGTGCACTGTCCAGTTTCAAATTCTGTTTATCACATAACACACACACACACACACACGCACACACACAAGCAGACATCTGTGGCGAGATGGCAGCGCGATACATGCACGTACACACACACACATTCTCTGTGATGCGTGGCGGCATGACACCTACCCACACAAGCATTTTTTGTCCTGGTTAACGTTAAAGTCATGAATGTTTACACATTAAATATGCGAGGGGGACCCTCGCACGCCTTTTTTTGTTTAGTTAAATGATTTTAATTCCAAAAATGATCGATAAATTTTTGGGAGAAGAAAATTCTATACAAAATGAAGCATTTTTATGAAAACTTGTAAGTCAAAAAAATAAAACGGAGCTAAAGAAGTGGTACAAAAACCACGAAGTGCACTTACTGGAAATGGTGGAGAAAAATTATAGTCCCCGGATAACGCTTTTTCATCGAGGTCGTTGTCGTGGGTTAGATCCATTGATGGCCATTCGTAAATATTACCAAAGGATCGATAACTGCCGTTTTGCGAATTCTTCGTACTCGTATCGCAGAGGGTGGAAATATTGGAGTCGGAGGGACGCTGAATATATCGCCGCGATGGACTTTCAACAACTGCAACAGACAAATTTTAGAAGTAATAAATTATTTACGCACATTCACATAGGAGTGGAAGTTTTGAAATCTTTCCGAGTACGCTGTAAACCACGAGCAACATTTCTCAGCATCCATTTTGTTTTAATTTTAATTTTCCAATTTCACCGCAACATACTTTGAATTTAAAAATCTGGTTCTCCTTGAGGACTCGTATGGGAGTCTACAATCTAAGAATGGCTTTTCGTAGCCTTGTAATATTAGAGAAAAAAGAAGATGTCCCTTCGAAAACATTCTCACCTACCTACCTGAGTTTTTACATAGGTACCTAAATTTTTAGGCATTGTAGATGACGTGCATAAAATCGAAATCTACATCGTGTTAGCTTCATCATAAATTATTAGAGATTTGTTTTCACATTATACGACTTACAAATCATCACCTACACAGAATCGTACAGTAGCAGTAATGAATTTTTTTCCATCTCACCTTCGAGGAAGAAAATGTATCACTGGAGTTAAAGGATACCACACACCACCAGAGAAATGACCCTCCGGACCGCAGCTAACCACATGCCCAATATCACTCTTTGCCATAGGAGAGGACATTTTCTTTCATTGCTTCAGCCCCAATAAACGAGATTTCCAGTAACTTTAAAACTGATTATTCAGTCTTGATTTTTGATCCAAATAAGAAGTTGACTTCTGTTCCGTCTTTTCTTCATAAATTTTTGATCATTCTGAATGTTTATTGTGTCGTAATAATTGAAAAATTGTAAGCTGTATAATCAAAATGAATAACTTTGAAGCTAACATGATAATGGACTTTTCGCGTCTTACTCATACTTGGCACCAAAATGTAAGCACCTATAGGTTCTAAAATCAAGCTACGAGGGAATATTTCACAATAAAGTTTCAATATTACTAGGATAATCTGGAACCAGTGACTTCGGAGAAAATGGCATTCGAGGTTTTTCATTTTGGTATATTGTATAAATACAGAACTAATCAAAGCAGACAGTCAATTTTCATTTGTTTTTGTTCAGAAGAGTTTTTTTCCCTCATTATTTTCATTTTTATATTGGGTTCGTAAAACTTGTCCATTTGTAACGATGATTTGGCGAATGTCTGAAATATATTTGATGTCAATGAAGGGAGAGGCGGATGGTCGTGATTTAGTAGCCAATGATCTCTCACACGAATTTTTCAGCCACATGTGAGAGAACCAGTCGAACTATACTTTGTCCCAAAAAAGAAACGCAAATCACCACCTGCTATATACGAAGCATGTGCACATCGAAGGGGGAGCAAACAGCACGGATTCACATTGGACGCGAAACGGAATACGTCTGTTTATTTAAATTTCAAATTTTGCCTAGCAAATTTGCAAATTTAATTAAACTTCCGTAACGTTTATTCGAGACCACCTGTTTGCGCCTTCAAGAATTCTTGCGATTCTCTTTTGGAACAGAGTGTTGTACAAAACATGCTACCATTAGGGTATGTGACTGCAGCTGCAAAACTTTTTGTTTTGGAGATTTTTGTACTTATTTGATTACTATTCTATATTTTGGCTTTATGAGTTGGGTCCTATTTGAAATTAGGTAATAATTAAAAAAAATAAAAATAAAAATCCAGCTCCACTAAGCTACTAACCTGACAACCAACTTATGTTGAAGGCGTAACAAAAATGTAGTCAAAAGCAATAATATATTAGGTAATTTAAAATTTAACTGATTATAGACTTCGACTGACGAGATGCAGGCGTAATTGATGAAACTTGAATGTATCAAGTCAAATTCTATCATTTTGAAGACCTTCAAGAGGACAAGATTTGCATGCACTAAGCATTATGACTATTAACTGGTTGAAGTTAGTTAAACTTAAACGGTATAAATGAATGTTGATTATTAACGTCATCAGCAAAGAGTTAGAGGCGCAAAAGTTCAGCTTAGCCTTATCTCGGTGGACAATTATAACCCACCAGTGGGTTTTCATAATTTTCCAAATTCTAATGTTTGCCTCTCTGATCGTTTAACATCATATCCTTTCTCTCGTAACGAATATTGACTTCATTAACATTGATGCATTGACCACTGCAGGGATATGATGGTATAGCTTCTGTATACCTTCCTAAGATCCGCCAAGCATCACTGCAGCCCATCAACATATGTATGTTTAAACACGTCTCATGATTTCAGAAAACACTACCCAGAGGTTGGCTGTTGAGATTTTTGATCCTGACTCCCTGCACGCAGTACGCGCAGTTTTCTATTAGCTTGCGTTACTTTCTCTTTCAGCAGGCGTTGCACTTTCAAACGTATAGAAACCTCGTTGGGTAAACTATTCGTCTGTCGGCACCCGCGCTTCGCTAACACCCGAAAATGATTAATTCGAATAAATCAAGGCGTGAACCAGTAGAAAAAAACCAGAACAAGGCTCACAAAAAAATTAAAGAAAATATTCATTACGCTGTCGAGGTTCCACACCAGAATACGTACTCCTACCTCCAGTCTCGTGCATCACTGCGTTCGCTCCAAAAATCATTAATAATAAATACGAAAAAGAACGATCTTTTCGATGTTATAAATTAATACGCTAATTACCTGACATATTACGAGCGGTGAACCGCCTTTTTGGAATTAATCTTCCTTCCGAAGCCATATGCATATTCCACGATATTTCTTCGCATTCGTCGGTTAAAAAAATGTACAGACCTTCGCCCTTGCCGCACAACGAACCACCTTCGAAACAAAACTTTCCGTCGACGACTCCATATCGTCTACGAAAAGAGACAAAAAATAATATTATGCGGGGAAATATTAGGTGTGCTTTATTTGGGGAAAAAAGTGCGAAACTTTAGGACTTTCGATGGCAGGCTGTAGTACTGATAAAAGTGCAGACCTGGTTCTCTGAAGAGGTTGTTCCAACTGAGGTGGATGGCGAAGATAGAAGAATTAAACGTTTGGACTAGTTCAAGTCAAAGAAGTGTAAGTTAATTCATGAAAATCAGTTTGACAAAATACGATTCAAGGATTATCGTACAACATGAAGCTTATGAATGTAGATGAGCGATTAGGAGATAACCAAGAGATAGTTTAATATTTTTCAGGCACAACGACAGTGTAACCACGAGATAAAATAAATAAGGTTAATAAAGTAAGAATTATTGAATATAATCAGAGTTCGCAGGTGTGAAGGAAAAGGATTGGCATATCCCAAAAGTTCCATAGAAACTTATCAAATTCAGGTTTCAAAAAACAATAGCCTATGGAAATTCAAAACCAGACTTGGTTTGTAAGTTCAGATGACAAGTTCTTCTCCAAAGATGATCAAATTTGTATCACATGCTTGGGGTGTCTCATAATTGTCTAAGATAAGAAAAATTATTTTTTGCAACACCTTTCGATAAAGTAGACGATTTTGTGCATCTTGACGATATATAAGGTGGATGATTTTAAAACAATGCATAATGTAAATTCTTAATGCATCGATTTTTACTTTATGCACCGGCTTGTGTACATGCGTTACTTTATACATTGTCTTTATACACATTCACATTTTGTTCTTAATTATCAAATTTTTTCACTTTTTTTTGGAAGGAGTGTAGCAAAAAATAGTGTTTGACGCACGTGTATTTGGTAGGTGATTGATGGTCGTGTGATTTTTGCAGCATGAGCCGAAAATGAGTGATGCAAAAATATCACTTGTATCAAAATCATCTACTTCATTCAATTGTATCACTAATAACTATTTTTTGTTTTACTTGGAGACATGAATTTCTTAAATTTTGGTCACTTCTCAGAACCCTCAATACCTTAAGACTGAATTGAGGACTCATTTTTAAAAGAACTTGTTGAGGACCTAAAACTTGAGCCCAGAATTATTTTATTCTGTAAACGTAATAAAACAATTTTTATTCCTAAAACGTGTTTTTTCCATTGCCTACCTTGAAAAATCCGTAAGTTTAAAAATAAGTAATTTGAGTAAGGACTAGGAAGACACTTCTTTCAAAAAAGTTTTCCATTCTATTTTTCCAAAAAATGTGACTTCTAATAAAATCTTTTTTACAATTTTTTTTTCCCCAAAAATTTTTATTATAAAATTATAAATTATCCTAAAATTTTTGTACATTTTCATAAAACTATTAATAATTTTACTACTATGTGTATTTTCAAGAGGGGGAGCCATGGGGTGAGAATGTTCTGGGGGTTGATTTTCATCCAGAGAGGTCTCATTTTTCATCAGTTTCCCATAAGGGAATCGGAACAGCTGTGTCTATTGTAATTTGGCCAAAAATATGAGCACGAAGCTATCCACTTCAAGTTTCCACGCATCATACCTACGATTCCAACAGACAAAAAAGGAACTGATTAGGTTTTAGGAATACTTTATGGCTTCTGAGGAAAGCTTAATTATATATTAAGTCAGCTCTACATTTCCATCCATTTTTCAAATGTTATCGAGCACAAATAATTGAGCACACTCGCCATTATGCTTGTCAAACGACAAGCACATTGATACACACATGCAAAAATTAAGTCATGGCATGCACAAATATTTGCTCTCTTTGACTGGGGCAAGTTAAACAAAAACAACTAGGATCACCAATATCTATTTCTTAATGTTTCAAAAATACACGAACAGCCAAGCAAGCCTATCACACAATTTGTAATTTGGTAAATAGATGAATGTGTGGAACAGGGCTTGTAACAACAATCATAACCAGAACAATAACCACAAAAAACTTAAACAAACTGGCAACATTGATTTGGGAACTGACAAATAAAACAAAAAAATTTCACCTAACCAATAACCAATTCTTATAAAATGCTGAAACCATTAACCAAAATGATAACCAGAAAGCATAAATTTTTATTAGTTTTCATGAAATATCAATATTATTGATTATTTTTTTCGATATTACCAATTATTTCTTGGAAAATTATTAATTATAGATAATTTGATCCAGAGAAAATTTTTTTTATTTATTTTACCCCGAATTTTGTCTCAACCAATAACCAGTAATCACTACCATAACTAGAAAAGTTTTTTTGATGAACTAGAACAATAAGCAATAACTAAATAATAACATTTTTAACCAATAACCAGGAACCAGTAACCAATATAGATTTTTATTGGTTTCCAGAAACCAATAACCCCAAAAAACATTTTGGTTACAAGCCCCAGTGTGGAGCTGGCCTTAAAGAGAGTTAGGAATTGGTATGAAAACAAATGCACCTCAATAAAGAAAAATCAAGAACAATCATAGAAGAAGAGAAATAGTATTTGTCAACTTTTGTTCAAATCTTCGAGGAATATCTACTGCATCTAGGTCATCCATGTCAATGAAGATAGACAACTGATGGAGGTTCTTAGTGTTAGAAGATTCAATATCAGGCTATAGCACATTACCACAAAAAAAAATCAATCACCCCACAGCTGATTTTACAGATTGCACTTTTTGCAGAAAGCATCAACATTATGCATCAATTAAGTTCTGTAAATCTGATTATGAGGTGACTTTCCTGCATGAATCAAGGTTAAGAAAAAGAAGAGTCTGATATGATACTGTTCAGACACCAACCAGTTATTAACTATTAAGTATTATTGTAGCAAAAAAGGATTGCCAATCCAGTTTGTAGCTCAGCCTAGTGGAGCTAATGGTCATTCTTCACAAGGAAGAGTACTTATACAGGGTAACAGGAGAGTAATTATTAGTAATTAAAAAAAATAAATCATATATTTAATGAAGTATTGCTGACAGTGGCAAATCCAGAGTGTCATTTTGGGGAAAGAAATGACAAAAAATTTTGTGGAGTTGGGTTTTTTTTTGCTCTACAGAAAATCTTTCATGGTTTTTATATGGATTCTGTGGTCATACTTTCATTTTTTCCCTTGAACTTTTATCTTTTTGTTTTTATTTTTTGGTATTTTTTGAGGGGGAAATGAGGAAATTTTCCCCTAGATCGGCCATTAATTGCTGAAAACTGAAAAAGAACTCTCATTCTATAGAAAGCTGTCACAATAAATATTGATAACTTAAAATGCATTTCACTAAATTTCAACAGAACCAAAAAAAAAAGCTTTCCCAGCTACAATATCTCTTAAACTATTATAGCGTTGTCCCGCAAACTGTTGAGTAAGCAAAAAAATATCTGAAAAAAATTAGGTGTTCCTAAAAAAAAAACACATTCCAATTTTCCATATATTTTTTAGAAAATTTCAAAAAATAAACTTCAAAAGTCCTATTATAGGTATGTCGATGTTAGTTACACATTCTAGACCTACCGCAAATGTTTCATTTCCCAATATCCGATGAGTTTAGGTGGAATTCCAGATGTTAAACAAAAGTTATGGTTTTGAATATGCAACTTAGCTGGACCATACTGAAGTTTGGTTTTTGCTGGAGAGTTTGAGATTTGAACCAGAAATTGCGTACCTGCGAAAGCACTATATTGTCAAGAACACTTACAATACTTTTATGAGATGTCAAAGATGTTAAAATACTTACTTTCACCAAGATTGTAGCTAATTTTCATTTGCCATTGAATGAGGCGTTCACGAGATTCGAATGCCAGAATCACAGTTACATCTCGACAGATGATGGCGATTGTGTTGGATTCTTTGTCAGTTGTAAAACCTGGACATACGACATAACGCGGATAAATGTTTCTACCAGTTTTTTTTTTGTTTCTCTTAGCTTTAGGGGATGTTTTCAATGAAGTAACGAAATAAGCTCAGTTGTTCTGGAAATATTTCAAAGCTCTCGTAGTAATTCAAAGAATGTTCCCATACCCCTCTCAGCATAGAGAGTGAGTCAAATTTTGACGCACCATAAGGAAATAGCATTTGGTGCGTCAAAATGTGACTAACCCCTTTTACTTTACAAGGTCAAGTCATATTTTCATGCACCAGCAAATAACTTAATATGTTGAACTAAATGAATGATCTTTTAATAACACAATAATAACAACTGCTATAGCTCTTCTGAAAGGTCTGTTCATTTCAAATAATGGAGAAATGGCCGAAATATATTTTGAAATTGATTGAAATGATTCATACGGTGAAAAAAATGAAAAATGTTTGATTTGTGGGTCTTCTTCCAATGAAGTGACATGTAGATCTATTTTAAGAATGTATTAATTATTTTGGCAGGTCGAACTGTGTCAAGCTGCCAACATAACCAGCTAGCCAGTTATGGAAAAAACTGAAAATTAAAACGCTTGACTAGACATTGGACAAAACCAATGATAACTTAGGAGGAGGAAATGGTAAGCGTCCACATAATGGTAATATTTGTCAAGCCAACTCGTTTCTCTGAAAAAATAAATTAGCGTAGTATTTCTTTACCTGTTTCAACACCCAAAAAATGTTCCAACGATAATGATGCTTTTGTCATTCCCTGTTTGTATCTATCTTTACTATCTCGATACAGCTGCAGATGTAGACAGTCTGAAACAGAAATTTAAAAAAATAAATAAATGAAAATTAAGAACTAAATAAACAGGTAAATAACACAGCTCATGGCAGAAAGAGAAAATTAATTGATTTTTGTTTCAGTCGGGTTACCTTCGTTTGAGCAATAAGTAGGACATCTTACGGCATATGATATTTCATAACTTTTTGACTCCTGGCCAGGTACATACAGCTGGGTCTAATTTTCATCTTACAACATTAAAATTTGGACAAATAGGTAATTATTGCACGGTAGAATATTATCAACTATAAATTTTAGTTTTTATTGGATCATTGGTGTAGATAATAAATGCATTTGGACATTCCTTCTCTCATTTAGTCATACCTATATTAGTCATTACGAGCTTTGTCTTAAGAGAGATAACATCTGATAAGATACCAGCTAATAATCCTAATATGAAACTTTTTCCAAAGAAAGTTATTAAAAGAATATTTAAACAATTAGTTGGCAACTATTTTATTATTTTTTCATTAGATATCGATGTGGTAGAAGGGTGGTCGGGAACCAGTGGCTAATAGACCTCCAGCATGATTTTTTCAATCAAAGGCTGGGCGCTGAAGCATTTACTGTTTTTTTACACTTTTCCCAAAAGACATACTGAAAGTTTAATTCCTACTGCCTACTTGGATCAAATTATTTTTGAGAAGTGTTTCAATGAGTTTCATCAACTCAGTACCGAGTGATTAATTTTTTCAAATTAGATTATTGTTTTTGATTTTCTTTATTTGCTCGAAAATAAATTATAGGCTACCAATTTCCAACAAATTCTAATGATTATTCGATCTCACAAATACTTTATCTCAATAGTTTCCGTGATTTCTTGCTTTCAGGTTGAATAATTTGCAATAAATTTTTGATAATTTTGTAATAATCTAACTTTTCATACTTTGTATGTAGGTTTTCTATGAAAATCTACATTTTAATTTCGATTTCATAAAATGATTTCTGGGTAGGTGAGGGCATTTTTCGTTTACTCTAAAAAAGTTGGATAAATTAGACATTTCACCCTCTTCGCTAAACTGTTTCAAAGTGCCAAGAGAATGTCAGAGTCAACTTTAGAGCCTGCAAGCTCAGGAAACTGCCTTAGACCTTGTACTTGGAGCAGGTGAGAGAGGAAAAACCGTCGCCTAAAATATACATAAATGTCATAAAAAGAGAAAAATAAATCTCTCAAAATTTCTTCGATAGCCTGATTTAAACAAAAGAAAAACTCCTGTAGAAAATGTAGATTTTCTTAAACAGAATAAATAAATCGGTACAAAAAAAATCAAAATATACTTAAAAAGTATTCAGCAGAATTCTGGTTAAAAATTAGGTGAGTATGTTTAAAATGGAAGTGTCGAGGAAATTCGTTATGAATTGTATTATGAAGTTATAAAGAACATGCACAAGTTATTACCAAAATGATTGCTTAGAAAATAGAATAACAGCAAACATCATTTCGATCCACACAGCTTTATTGTTTTATCTGAAATTATCTACTCTTTTTATCAATAGTTGAAGATTTTGTTATGTACCACACTTACGCTTCACTTTACCCTTCTTTTTGAATGTCCTCATACGTATTTTGGACCACTAACTGTTTTCCAATGCGTTCTTGTTACTCTCAAACACACCTATAGGCACCTGCCATTTTTTATACCCTTCCTTTGATTTCGACCTATATTTGGCTTATCGAGAGTAATAAAATCAAACCCTTTACAACACGACAGAATTGACACTACTGGGTTAATAGAACACCTACTGTTTTTCCATGTTTTTCCTATAATCTTCACATAATACAAATACAGGTAAATATTGAAAAACAATACATAAAAATTATTTAAAACTCTATAAGGTCGAATATCAAGTACATTCCTTATTGAATCCTTTGTGAACCTAAACAGAAGTACATGATCCACAAGCATCTTGTGTGATCCAGCTGCTTCATATTTGCCCCAAACATACCAAAATTCATGGAAATCCACATAGTAAATTAGGGATTTTGACAGCCTTGCTTACTCCCTTAAAGGATGCCACCTTACCTTGCTTATCAAAACCCCTGGAATCAAATCAACTACTAAAATCCAATTTCAAAAACACTTCACTTACTGATTTCCACTGTTAACATAAACATCTAACTAAAAAACTCACTGATCAGCATTGGTAAGGCAAACACCTACCTAAAATTTAGCTCTTATTCTCTTGGTCTAACATCTTACACAGTTTTCTCATCATGAACAAAGTCAATGGGTACTTGTGGAATACCTTGTTGTGAGAGATATTCTCACCAGAAGGAAATTCAACAGAATTTAAGCGTGTTCAACCACTTCGTACATAAGTACGGTTAAGCTAAAACTGAGGCGAACACTGGTGATTTTAGAGCCGGTTTGGGTGGTTTATATACGGTTTATTTGCACGTACGTAAAATAATACCTACGTTGGTGAGAACGGCCAGGTTGCATCATCCCCTATCGAGATAAGAGATGGCTGACCAGTTTGTGTACAAATTGTGACGTCATCTTATTGTGTCACAATTTGGTACTCGTACATTGCCTGCAAGTACATACAGGTAATTACGATCGAAGTATTTTGTGTATTTAACGTCACAAGGACGATTGTTTGCCTGCCCTTCGGGGCGGCGACTGTCGTCGAGAGGTCCAAGCCCCTATAGCTCATACGAGAGAGTCCCCACAGCTACTCCTCCCAGTTTTTGCGCTGCAAAAATGATCAAAATGTGCAAGGCCTGGAGGGACGTGCGGGTTTAACGCCATTTTTGATTGGCCTCTCACTTCGCCAGGGCACTACCTACTGTAACCCCGACACACTCGAAAGATTCCTTACGAGCCTGTGCTCGGGCCAAGTAGTTTGCCCGGCTGTACTCTCCCCTCCACCAGTGGAGGTGTAGGGATGACAACGGGAGTGAGGGGGCAGCGGACGTTTAAACTGAGGCTGCCTGAGCATCGGGGAGTTAGAATTCCCCGCTGCCAAGGCAACCATCTTCGCCTTTTTGTTGGCTGCCCTCTCCGCTGTAAACAGGAACCTCATTGGTTCCCTGGTCTCCATTGGCTTTGGCTCCGGCGTCAGGGGTTCCGTTGTCGGAGTTGGTTCTGGTGGAGTCCCGGGAGGAGAGATGATGGGTGGAAGCGGAGTTGTCATTTCCACGAAAACACTCTCCACAGCTGGTGCCGTGTCCATCAGGAGTTCCTCCTCAATTCTATCAAGTTCCGACTTCTGTTCTGGAATTTGCCCAGTGTTCTTGGCGACTTCTGGAACTTTTGGGTTCTTGGTCTTCTTGAGGAAGATTTGGGTTGGTAGCAACATTAGAATAGGTGTAAAGGAAAACGGAGAGCCAAAAATATCATTCAGAAAACACGTCTGAGAGCTAAGACAGTTCTGAAGTGGGTGAATTTACTGCTATTTTTGATTTACCATTACAGTTCCGTTTCATTATTTTCACATCTTTTTATCAGCATGTAGAGGGGATAGCGCTTAAAATTCTCGGCCGTATGCAAGTTTTCCGGTTAAGTTCTGATCGGTTTAAGCAGAGTTATTACTTTTTCGAGAGTAAATTTTATTTTCTTCACATTAACCTCTCAGACATGTGAGAAGGGTGGGAATTTTTGAATTTTTTACTGCCTAGGGGCCTGTCTCTTTTTCTTGGGCATATGGGGGCTTCGAGATCGAATGTTTTGGTAATAACATCGTCCAAAAACTTCACAGACTTTTTTATTTTTGGTGTTTTCTCTAATTGTGAATTTTTATTTTCACATTTTTTGAAGGATTCTTCTATGTTTATTGGTGAATCCGTCTGGATATTTTCTATGTTTTCTCTTGGTATCCTTTCTATTCTTTTGTCGTCGCTTACCATGTATGCAGGCTTCAATCTGTTGATTGAAATTGTTCTAGGTTCGCCTGCAATGAGTATCACAAAGTTTTTCTTATCTCGTGATACTACTTTGTAAGGACCGACGTATGGTTTTTCCAGCGCAGATCTCATTTTTTGTCTCTAACAAATACATGTGAAGTATTGGCCAAGTGTTTCGAGATGTAAATCTTGGGGTGGCCATGGCAAGCTGCCTGTTCAAGAAAATTGATGGCATCATTTCTTATATTCTGTACCATAATTTTGGGGCTAACTTCCTTCAATTTTGTGAAGAAGTCCCCTGGAAGGCATAGCTCTTTGCCAAACGAGAATTGCACTGCAGAGTGACCTGTATCCGTTTGTAGGGCAGATCGAAGGCCTAAGAGGATGGTAGGGAGTACGTCTACCCATCCATTTGTATCATGAGACATGATAGAGGCTTTGAGAGCTCTATGCCATCTCTCAATTTTGCCATTGGCTTGAGGATGGTAAGTTGTGGTATGACTGTGTTGAACACCAAGCTTATTGGACAGCTCTTTAAAGAGCGAGCTCTCAAATTGGCGACCTTGGTCTGTAATTATGACTTCTGGTACGCCATACCTCGCAATCCAGGTATCGTATAACTTTGCAGCTACTGTAGGAGCTGACATCTCATGTAGAGGGATTGCTTCTGGCCATCGTGTTATCCTGTCTATTATCGTTAACAGGTATCTGTGTCCTTGAGATGGTGGCAATGGGCCTACCAAGTCTATGTGTACAGTTTTAAACCGCTTTGTTTGTTTGAAGGATTTGAGGGGCGAGCGAGTGTGTCTTTGTACTTTGGATTCTTGACAGTTCAGGCAACTGCAAGCCCATTTGTTGCAGTCAGACTTCATTCGTGGCCATACCAACCTTGCCAAAATTAAATTAGCACTACATTTTGGCCCAGCATGTGACAGATTATGTACACTGTTGAAAGCCAACCTGAGATATTTTACCGGTAGAAATGGCCTATTCTTACCTACACTGATGTCACATGTTAATAAAACATCAGTACCGGGAATTTTTTGCTGTCTCAATTTGAGAGTAGTATCATCGTTCGATAACAACTCTTGCAATTCTGCATCCTTAAGCTGTGCTTTAGCTATTTCAGCATAAGGTAATTGGACAGGAGCCGAGATAGCTTCGATTCTACTCAAGGCATCAGCTAGAGTGTTAAGTTCTCCACTTATATACTGAATGTCGGTAGTCAATTGACCAATATAGTCTAATTGTCGTGCTCTTCTCGGCGATGCCGGTTCTGCTTTTTGTGTGAAAGGCATATGTTAGGGGTTTATGGTCAGTATACACAGAAAAACATCTACCCTCTAATTGGTGCCTGAAATGCTTCAACGCAGCAAAAATTCCGAGCAATTCCCTATCGTATGTGCTATAGTTCTTTTCTGTTTTTGAGAGCTTCCTCGAGAAGAAAGCTGGCGGTAACTTCTTGTTGTCTTTATCAAGATGGTACAGGGTTGCACCAATAGCAAAATCAGATGCATCGGTACTCACGCATAACGGCAGACTTTTGTCTGGATGAGCCAATAGAGTTGTATTTGCCAGTGTATCTTTGATTTTCTCAAAGGCCTGTTCGGCTTCTTCATTCCATTCGAGTGGAGTTTTGTCTTTCTTTTTACTTGTCTTAATTAGTGCATACAGCTTACTTTGTTCGGCTGCTGCATTCTTCATGCAACGTCTATAGAAGTTCACCATCCCCAAGAAATGCCTAAGTTCAGCGACATTTGAGGGCTTTGGGAAGTTCAATATTGGCTCTACTTTGGTATTCAATGGGGAAATGCCTTCGGTCGAGACTTTATAGCCAAGGAAGTCAATTTTGGTCTGTGCATATAAGCTTTTGCCTACGTTGATAGTAAGCCCGGCAGCGTGTATACGCTGTATGACGGCTCTTACATTCTCCTCATGCTGTTGCTTGCCGCCTTCAGAGCAAATGCAAATATCATCCAAGTATGCATATGCAAATGGCAATCTCCTAAACAGTCCATTGATAAATCTTTGGAAAGTTCGTGCTGAGTTGCGAAGTCCAAACGGCATTCGAAGGTATTCGAATAGTCCAAAGGGGGTTATAACCTCTGTCTTTGGTACGTCCTGGTCAGCCATAGGAATTTGGTGGAATGCCCAGTTGATGTCTATTTTGGTGAACATCGTTTTACCCTTCATATTCGCATTAAATTCCATTATATTGGGGACTGGGTAGTGATCAGGAACTGTTTTGGCATTTAAGGCCCTGTAGTCTCCAACAATTTGTCATTCTCCACTTGCTTTTTTGGTCATGTGGATAGGGGAGCTCCATGAGCTTTTTGAGGGGCAACATACGCCCTCCTCGACGATGCGATGGAAGTACTCTCGTGCTGCTTTGAGTTTGTCACGCAGTAACCTTCGTACTCTAGCATGGCAAGGCTGTCCTTTGGTTTCTATGTAATGAACTGTATCGTGTTTGTATGTAGGATGCATGCAAATATCAACTTTACTAGTTTCAAGTCTGTAAGCTGGAAGGTTTTGACCATTCACAGTACGGAGATAGTATTTCGGAGGGAGTACTTTTTGGGTTTTGTTGACTGTCAATATGCTCAGGTCTGCTCCCAAATCAATTAAGTACCTTCTCCTGTTTGTCCTGTCCTTAATGAACAGGTGGCATGAGTATTTTTCCAAGGGGTCTTTAGCCACATAGATGGCCCCTCATTCTAGTTTGACGCCTCCTTGGTATAGGATTTGCCCCACCATTTGCATCTGTTGTTACATTTGGTGGCCTCTGCGCCAAACCGGTTATGGAAAAAACAACATTTATCATCCCAATTTTAAGACTGGTTTTTGGGAGATGATGTTCTCGGGGGAGTTGAACTCTGACCCCTGTTACTGGAACTAGATCTGCTGTCTCTGGACTGGGACTGCCGTCCTTTGCTATTGCCACTGTTGTTGTTGTCGCTTCTACTTTTAGATCTTTGTCGACAGCTACTATTGGATTTCGTGGAGCTTTGGCCTTTGTTCCTTTTTACTTCATCAGTCAACTGAGCTATTTGAGCTCGAAGTTGAGCAATCTCTCCAGTCTCTGCAGATACTGCACTGACCACGGGCTTTGACCTGGTGTATTCAAGCACATTATCTGCTGATTTCTCAAGGAAATCCAAGTCTGCGGATGTGTTTATCACGGTTGAACCTACGGCGGCTAGGCATTGCACAACACTTTGGGGAAGTTGTTTGAAAAATTGATTGCCTATGACAGAAGGGGCTACGATGTTATCCGCCTTCTGCTTCAATTTCGCCATGAAGATTGAGGGTTTGTCGTCCCCCATCTTCATACCACCCATCACATCGTCAATTATTTGGTTTTTAGTTTTACCAAACACATTCCTTATCTTCTTGACGAACCAGGCATATTTGTCATCTTCTGTCAAAGGGCATTCCATGATGTCTGGAATGTGACAGATTATCTGTGGGGGCATGCCTCTACAGATGTGTAGATACCGCTGGTTCAGGGTTATATTCTCTGTCTTGAACCTGCCTTCTAATAGGGTCAACCATAATTCTACCTCATTGGGCAGAAATTCTGGGATCTCTATCCTTTGTCTGTAGAAGCTGGGGTTCTGTCCTGGCTGTAATTGCAAAAGTTGCATGATCTGCGCCAAGACTTCGGGCGTCAGCTGTGGCTGAGCAGTCTTAGTCTGCAAAAAAAATTTTTGTATTTGCTGAGCAAGCGAGTATCTTGCCAGTGCACCGCACCAAATTTTTGTAAAAGCGCAACGCGCCTAAGGACACCTCACGACGTAGCCAAAAATCACGTTGGGGTCACCACTGTGGAATACCTTGTCGTGAGAGATATTCTCACCAGAAGGAAATTCAACAGAATTTAAGCGTGTTCAACCACTTTGTACATAAGTACGGGTAAGCCAAAACTGAGGCCAACACTGGTGATTTTAGAGCCAGTTTGGGTGGTTTATATACGGTTTATTTGCACGCACACAAACACACGTACGTAAGATAATACGTACGTTGGTGAGAACGGCCAGGTTGCATCATCCCCTATCGAGATAAGAGATGGCTGGCCAGTTCGTGTACAAATCGTGACGTCATCTTATTGTGTCACAATTTGGTACTCGTACATTGCCTGCAAGTACATACAGGTAATTACGATCGAAGTATTTTGTGTATTTAACATCACAAGGACGATTGTTTGCCTGCCCTTTAGGGCGGCGACTGTCGTTGAGGGTTCCGAGCCCCTATACCTCATACGGGAGAGTCCCCACAGTACTTATTTAATCAATATTATATTAAGACTAGTTAAAGGCAGTTGTAATAATTTTTATCATGAGATTTTCTAGAAGACAATCTTTATGAATTTTAATTCATTAAAATTCCTCATTTTGAGATAAATGAAATTTTCATTTCATTTATCGTCAAAATTGTGTCTGGTTGAGCTTCTCTCAACTAAGGACAAATATCATTGGAGTCACCTCATAACAATTTTATCAAATCATTTCGACTTATGAGACGTTAAGCCTATTGAAACCAAATTTTGCTGAATGTTAAAATATAATATATTTAATTTATTTTCCAAATTTCGAAACTATTTCTTAAAAATTACGCTCTTTAGAACCATTTAAGCCCCGAAAATGCAATATAATGGGATGTACTGAACGTACCATTTGGCCGATCTAGACCAAAAACTACTAGATTTCTTCTTGTCTACTTTTAAATAAGTGTATTAAATTTTATGACTATTGAATACGAATTGCGACCTGTACTGGGTTAAATACAAATGTGCGTCATATATATAAATTTAGGTAAGATCTGACACTTGGATTAACGATTTTTACCTTTATAAGAATTGAAATTTTTATAGGAATTTTACTATCAATAAATTATACAATCAAATCAAACATATTTGAAAGATCAGATAAAATTTGAATTTTTTAATTTGATCATAACTATCGCATCTCTAATGACATCGATCTAGATCATACAAACAAGGGATAACAGGCTTTTATACCTACTTATTGGCGATTTAAAATTCGATTCCGACCCACTGTTCGGTCTGGAGTCGTCCTTTTTCGACAATGCCACCTCCAACAGTTCAATGTTCAATCGAAACAGAACGGACAGCTTTTGCGACAAAGCACGATTTTAACAAAATTAACAACGTTACCGCAATTTATTTTAACCTTCTCTCAGCAGTTTCGTCCATTCCGACACTAATTTCACGCCTGTAAACTTTCCCGTAGGACGTAAAGAGGCAAACGATCGTATGTTTACATTTCGACGTGCAACTTTCGAATGATGATTTGTTGACAACGACGAAGACGAAGACGACGACATGTTGATTTACCCGTCCCCGTTGGTCGATCCACAAAAATAAAGGTTGACTCGACAAAATTTATTTGTCATCGCGCCATGCCGAAAAGTTTCGAAAAACTTTCTCATCACAGCCAAACGACGAGGAAAATACACTTCTTGTGCTCCGTTTCCATCCTCGCATCCCAACCACGTCTCGAAATAAACCTGTCCTCCAAAACGAGTTATTTTCGCAATTATACCCAGACTTTTCGAACATTTCATAATTTTTATAATATTTCCTTCTCTTCCCTCTCGACGAAAAGCACAACTTTCTACCGTTTACGGAAAATGATCGTTTTGTCTCCATCGGCGAAGTAGAGCTGTTCGACCTCCGCAAATCCGCCATTTAATTGGTTTGCCAATGGTATACACTGCACACGTCTGAAAAAATGGGGTAAATTAAAACCGAATCTCTTGAACGCTGGTATAAATGACTGCAGGCACATATTTAACGACCAAAATAAAAACCCCCGTAGATACGATAAATCGCGCACAGAACTCTTTTTTTTCTTCTTGCGATTATAAAAACAGTAGGTACCTACCATAATACTCGAAAGTGAAAAGTATTCAACTCTCAACTGCTCGTAGTGCAGTGCAGTGAGTGAAGTGGGTATAGAGATGGCGTTTACATGGGTGAAATAATTGGCACGAAGACCGTTTTTTGTCGTCAAAAACATTTGTCGAGTATCTACGTGATATTCGTTTTCCAAAAACAGTCTCGTAATGGTGAAAATTTGGCCATTACTTCCACAAAAAGGAGAAAGAAAGTCTGTAACCATCATTTTTAGGACTTGCTTTCGTCGACAGCACTGTTAATACAGCTGAGAACTAAAGGTTGATTTAAATCGAAAGGATTAACAATTTTTATTTCTGTTTGATTGTTTCACTACAAAGTTTTCTGTTTTTTTTTTTTTTTTTTTTGGGTGGGGGGGTAATTTTTTTATTAGATGGGTACGTTAACATTACAATCAGAGCCGTTTTCTTGGATTTCGGAAAATGCCCAGTTTTTATAAAAAATAATTACCATCTATGAAAACAGAAAATGGACAAAACATTTCTTGAATCTAACAAAACGGAATAGAAAAGAAAATGGAAAAATAAAACTTCCCCCCACTTCTTTGTTCATTATCTGACGACTAATGGTTGATGAGTTGGATATGTTCTTTCTGTGTTACTCGGGACCAGTAGCATAAAACTCAGTCATAAGTTAAATTACAACTTATTTAAAAATTTCTAGAGGAAACTGATTTAACTGATGATTGAGGTTCAACCAAAGTTCTATGCAACTAGCCCTCAGAGATATACAACAGCTACAAAGAGATCTACAACAAGCTGATCAAAAACATGTCGAAGATGATAGGTTTCCAATCAGGATATTTGTTACTGCGCATGTGTCGTGTGTTTCTAATGACGTGAAAATAGACTCAGGAAAATAGACATCTCAAAAAAAATTTCAATAATAAATTTCATGAAATGTGGGAATCTTTGGATGCGTAAAACGTAAAACTCTGATAGCTTCGTTTTCATCTTTGACATATTTTTGTAAGCCAGCGAGTATAGGACATATAAGATATCTCTTTAGCTGCATGTCTCTAGTCTCACCCTGTTTCATTTTCAAAGTTTTTACACAAAATGTAACATAACTCTATTACAATTGCCAAGTTTGTTATTTTTCTTCTGGTTTTCCAAGTGTAAAAATAAAGTTTATTTCTCTATTATTTGTTTGTAATTCCAATGTGATATTCCTTTACATAATAAATGATAATGAATGATTAATGAATTATTCTTCATTTCTTGTTTTTTATTATTTAATTGGATGAGTGAATTGTCAAAATATGTTTTATGAAATTATCGATACAGGCTATGCAATCTTTGACTAAGTTTGCAATTCAATTGAGCAAAAACCCTGTTCCAACATAGTGTAACAACGTAGCTTATTTTTTTCATCGAGTTTCATTTGGGTCTACAACAAAGGTATTAAAACAGTATTATCTAATAATATTATATAAGTATAAATACGTAATTATACATATGAATTTGACCTTTTGTTGTCAATAGTATCATCACCTTCACCCATGTGTCCTTGTATGAGCACAAAATTAATAAACAGATTTTCACAAAAAACCTATTTAAAATGGACGTTTAATTATTGCTGACTCTTTAGAAGTACCATAAAAGTATCACATATGCTAGATTTAGACATCTGCCATGTAATTTCAAAAATGTTGTAGAAAAATATTTAGTATCTGTCATTGTAATCACAAATTGTATGAGAATTACTAGAAATTCTAAATTACAAATAAGAAAACTAGCAAGGAGTAGAAATACGATTGACCTATTGACCCTCAACACGTAGTAATCAACAAATTCTCAAATATTTTTACAATCATCGTAATGTTTTTGAAAACCTGCAACAAATTTGAGAAAAACAAGTTCCTAGGTATTTATTTTTTAATAGAAAAAAATAGGACCTAAAAGTCGAAGATGTGTATCCCAAAATAAAGGTAGGGAAATAAGGATAGAAAAAAATGTTACTGGTTTTAGGATAGATCATTAAGAATTGTTGGGCCTTACTACTTCATTATTTGAACCGCCTAAAACTATAGGACAACTTAAATTAAAGATTAAAGAAAATTTTGAACATAATATAGGAATATTTATTTTTTTGTTCTAGAACTTTCTAAATAGATTGTTTTTAACAACTTTTCTCTGTTTTTCCCATTTTTTGTGAGGTCTGGGGGTTTAACCCCCAAAACAAATGTGCACAGCCCTGATGACGTATCTGTTCGTAAATACGAACATATAGATAGATATATTCTATATTTTCTCTTGTAGGCCAATAGTTTTTTTTTCTTTGTGATTTTTTTTTCTTTTTTCTGGAACTTGCTCTTGAGTCACATTTGAACCCTTTGTGGTGTGGTAATTAGATCTTCCTGCCACTAAATTTTTCGTACTCTCTCAATTCCTCCAATAATATTGCTATTTTCCTTTTGGTCCTCAAATTTTACAAAAAACTTTTCCCATTTTCATTTTTGAGGAGAATATTTTTAAACTAGAACCAATTCCCATACATTCCTTAAAGTATTTGTCATATTAATTTTTGTCCTTGATCTTTAATTCCAGTTGTCATATTTCTTAGAAAATCAGTCATTTTTGAGGCACTTTGAGTTAGATATACTACATCAGAAGATTTTTTATGAATAATATTAAGGTTGATGACAAATAAAGGCGACACACTCTTTGTTTTAAACTTTCTATCATCTATCGATTGACATCTAGAATCTTCTTTTCTTTATTTTCATCTCTCTCCTTTACATTTAGAGATGAGTTAACTCTTTCACTCATCTAAAACGGATGTAACTGTCATCTTTCGTAGAAAAAATCCCTTTGATCTTTTTCCATCCTTTTTCAACCAATTCGAAAATGTAATACTCATTCAGAATTCTCTTTGTCTAGAAAGGAATGTCCAACTACAATCTTGGTTTTCCCTAATTGCGAAATATTTGTCATTGATTTGTTTCTAAATTTGAAGTACCCTTCAGGATTTCTATTGATTATAAGAAGACACCGTTGCTCACCATTTCTTCACTCCTGTATAGTCTTTGAGTCAAACAGTCTTTATTCTGTTTTAAAGTATTCAAGTCATACCGTGGTCGCCGAGGCCACAGTCTATTTTGTGGCTCTTTTTTGTACTAGAATAGTAAAGGTGTTGAAAGTTGTTTCCACTATCGTATATTTTATGAATGTCTTAATTTTTCATTTTTGGTGTATTTGAACAATTTTAAAATTTATCCAAAGACTTTTTCTGTTATTTAAGAAAAAGAATATATTTAGTGAGAGAATTTCTTTCCCTAAATTAAAATAAAAATTTGAGAAAGTTTTGAAACCAATAGTTGGTGAATTTGTTTTGAAATAATTAAAACAAAGTAAATTCAGTGAAAATTTTATAACAAAATTTTACAATCCATGAAAAAGAGGATAAAGTTCAAATACTCTCAAAAATCCTAAAATTGGAACATTCAAAGATTTCCAAGATTGTGATTGTTTGGTCGGAGTGATGTAGATCCATTCTCTGAGGAAACTCTGAATTTGAATACCAAAAATTCTGGAGCTGGTAATTAAAATCAGTTGTTCAAAATTTAGTTGGTTCCAGTCAACAAAAGGTCAGTTTTTAGTCAAGTTTTGAGTTCCTTCGAGCAGTTCAGTTCCTGTGTTGCGGATTTGGACCAGTGGAGTAAACAATAACAAGTAGAAAATACATTTATGCATTTTGTTTAAGATTATTAAGAAGTAACTTGGAGATAAGCGATATTATATTCATATTGTTTGAAATTAAATTTGTAGTTTTCTGGTATTTTGGAATTCTTTTTTAAAATGTATTAAATTATTTCAAAATGGGTTGAGTCATAAAATAAGATGAATTTGCGTTGACATGGGGTGAGAATAAGGTACCTAGAATAAATATAAATGTTCACAGTGGTTTTGAGGATGATGATTGGTAGGTATGAAATTGTGAAGGATTTCGTCCAAGTCATGGAATCCGGTTTATCCGGACACTCCAAACTCCTTATTTATTTTTTCTGGTGTAGAGCTTTGGTTAAAATTTGAGTTAGGTATGAAAGATATTTGCTCTCACGTTGATGGTTTTCCTTATGAATGAAGCCACCCCCGTTAGGATACCACAGCGGGCCGCAGGTTTCCCAGGCCTGATATAAACCATATGCAGTGAAAATTCAACCAACAAACCTACATCAATAATCATGGTAAATCAAATTCTCCTTTCAAAAACCAAATAATTGACTTTTTTCAAAATCAAATAAGTTAAATAAAAATTAATTTTTGAAAATTTTCTTCTATGAAACGTGTACATGTAACACCTCCCAAAAAAGTCCCATGTCCAAATCTTTGAAATAAACATCAAAATAATTTCGGCCATCATGGAGACCCGAACTCGCTGGAACCGAGATGAAGAGCTACAACATTGCTGCCATACCGCTGTAGAGATAATTGTTGATAGTTGGATGAAACCTGTGTAGAAAAACCAAGCACCTTGATATTTATAAGTGATAACTGATAACAATCAAGCAAAATTTTAGCGCAATCAGATGTGAGTATAAGAACTATGTCATATTTTAACGCAATAAAATCGTTTCAAAGGATTTTTGTACTAATGGAAATGAATTTACAGATCCTCGAGGTAAAAAAAAGCCATCGACTCCAAGGGAAATAAAAGGCATGTCCTAGGAGGTCTGCCCCCCACAAGTTCCGAAAAAAAAAGCTGGACTTGAAACATGCGTGTATTTCTTCGTAGAAATGACATTATTGGGAGAAGAGGGTCGGAAGGGTGGGCGCCCCTTACGATGGAGCTATACACGCCTTCGATCGCTTTATAAACTCCCCTTATAACTTTGCTCAAAAAAGTATCAATATGGAAAATTAAATATTGCATTCTCAGTGTTCTACTAATCTCAAATTTCAATATATAAAAATTCAGCCAACATTACCAAGCTTATTGTTGTTTTATTATTTCCTTTAAAAAATATTGTTGTAGGTAATCAATTGTTTGAGAACAGGATACAACAGCCTTCTTCAGCTTGTAGAGCCTCATCCCATTTGTCCAAATGTCCGCGTCAAAGTAAATCCAAATCGAGGGCAACCATTGAGCACACATAATCTTAGAAAGCTATATACACGTTAAAACGGGAGAAAAAATTCTTGATCCAAGTATTCTTGAAACATGTTCACCCTCATTATAGTATGTACAATGCATTCTTCTTTCAAATTGTAATCAAAATTCATCGAAGAAACGCAATTTAAATTTCACTTTTAGTTCAACTTCAAATTAAACAAATGAACTGAAATTATTCAATTTCAACGAAAACATCTTTTGGTGTGGCTAAACGACAGCTTCCAAATTCTAAAAAGCAGCCAAAGGCGAATAATTAGGGAAGTAACAGGAAAAAGAAGTGCTTCCGTTCGTTGGCCATCAGTGAGGGAAGGATTTACGATTTTTTTTGCCTCGGGGTAATAGTTTGAACACTTATATCTCTCGTTCAGTACGTCACTACATTCAATAAAATCAAAAACATAGGATTTTATCTTAAGTACTTAGATACATAAAACATCACCCTTACTTTAAACCAACCATAAAAGCAAGTTAGCTATTGCAAGTGGGTAGGTTTACCACTTTTATCTACTTGGAAAGTAAACGACATCTGACCACATCATCCACTTTAATTATTCACCATAGACGGAAATCAAAAAATGTGTTGATTGTTTTTTAATACTGTACATTTTTAATCCTTCCAAAATGTACAAAAGCAAATCCCAAATGAATTGTAGCGCAGTATATTATTAAAATACGTATTATGGGAGAGCTATCTATAAAGTTGAGATAATTGAAGATGATGAAAAAATGAGTGATACAAAGAACAAAATCATCAACCAACTCGGATAAATAGGCCTATTTTTCATCTTCGAGTAAACGATAAATACTTAGTGCATATTATCGAAGGGTAGACAAAGTAATAAAACACGCTTGCCATATTTTTTTTCTTTTCCCCCCCGGAAGCTTTGTAACATTTTTACAAATTTATATCGATTTATGTTTACACAGCATAGGTTTACGCGATTTTGTTTACTCCATGAGTGCTATTCTATTTTGCCTTACACGAGAAGAAGAACGAATAGAGAGACGAAATAATGTGGGTACCTTCAGCATGATACAGGAAACAATAAACGTAAGAAATCTCGGTGGTTATGTAAACTAGGTACCTACCTACGTGCAAGAGGATAAGTGCATTGATTTTTTTATCAGACTATCTTTTTCCTTTTTTTTTTTTTTTTCCAACGAAATATTTCTATGAAAATTAACCTAGAAATTTTTTTATAAATTCGAATAGAATGAAACCTAATGTTCTAGGTAGTCACTTTACACCAATTTTTATCCATAAGTAAGCAAAACTAACGTTGTTTACTCAAACAAATAAAACCTTAATTAAATTGTCTCTTGGTTAAGCAACCTTACATGATTTATTCGTAACTTCATATCTTTTAGACATCCTAATCACACACACACTTTTTTTAATTCACTACATTCTAAGAGAAACAGTGTTCAGGTCACATTTTAAAATTTTGCTGAAAGTAAGATGAATTTTTCGTAAAATAATTTTTTCAAACGATTTTAACGTTTTTTCGCCCTCGAAACCATGGCCGTAGAAAACGTTGACACGAAGCAACAAAAAGTGTTCTACAATTATAATAAATTCAAGTCAACATGTACACAAGTAAGTAAATCTTCAATACAAAAAAACAGCAGTTTTTCCGTGGAAATCTGCTAAAAATAGATACGTAACTACGTTTGCGCTAAAAAGTATGAGCATGAACTGTTCAAGTGTTAAGTTAGTCAAGAGAGTTCAAATAAAGCAATTATTCGGTTCAACTGAGAGCAGGCTGGCTGATATTTTATGTTGGCTACGCATTGAAGCTAATCTGTATGATCGCACTGTATTCAAGTCAGTCTTATTTATAATTCTGTAACTTCAACAGTACCGTTACTATGAATCTCCTTGACGGTTCTATGAAAGTAATATAATATGGTCTTCAATGCCGGGTCCCAAATAACGTTAATATGAAATAGAAGAAGGGGGAAGAGAAAGAATCCAAAGAAGATATTTCTCTTTCTTTTTTTATACAGGCCTGTGGTTTTATTATATGAAATTCTACTTATTAATTTTGATCTCATAGACTCATGACGTAAAGAAAACGTAAATTATGGAAAATTAAATTATTTGCAAAATTTTAGACTTTTCAACTTACCCGCCTGAAGCCCTTATGGCATAAAATAAATTTCCTTTCAAAAAAACAAAATTATCTACCTCAACTAATCTCTCACTATACCAAAAGGCCAAGGCAGTCATATTCATGAATTACTTACGTAATTAACCAAATAATCTTAGTCAAATGCGATATTTGTATTAAATTATTTCCATTTGCCGGTTGTCACGTTGGTAAATTCCTAGGAAATAATTTAAATTTAGGTGTTATAGATATCGACTGATTATCGATTTTGACTAGGTTAATTTCAGGGAAAAATGCTAGTTGAATAAATAACTGGAAAACAAAAAAATTTACATTTCTGACAAAAATTAGTCTACCAAATATACGAAATGAGGACATCAGGTCGTTTTTCCGGCGTTTGCATCTGAAGGTGAGAGATTTGGAGGAGGTTATGTGAGTTTGATTTTTTTTTTCTTCATATAAAAAAAAAAAGAATTTCTCTATGCCTTTATCATATAGTGGAAGATCAAATGACAGGTCCGGCCGCAGGAATTTTTCAAGGGGGTGTTTTTTCCCACGTCAGAGTAAATTCAAATTTTTATTTGATTTTATGAGCTCCCTGAAATTCACATCTTTGGATTTTGTTTAAAAGTTCCCTCTCCTAGTAAGATAAATTAGGTACCTTCTTAAAGCAAGTTTGAAAATGAAAATTGAACAAAGTTTAATTAAAATTTATATACATTTTTTTAAATAGTAGAAGACGAGGTTTTTCAGAAAATAAATGCAATATTTCAGCAGCATCAACACTAATATTGGGATGAATATTGAGAGCTGCCAATCCATTGAGTCTACCTTCAGCCATTGAATTGCGTAAATATGTTTTCAAATGCCGCAATGAGATGAATCATCGCTCATTTGTTGCTGTGGTCACTGCAATCACAGCTAATATTTTCAACAACTTGTACACTTCCCCCCAGTATTTGGGATTGCATTCCTGGTAATAACATAAAAAAGTGTGTGAGACTTATGTATAAGAAACATTAAAGAGTTTAAAGTATCCATAGATGAAACTTGGGGTTCCTCACCCTAGTTTCTATTTTTAAACTATAGTGTAGTAGAGCTGCAAAAAAAATTATTCTGTTGAAAATTATGAGAAAGGTAGCTTCCTTAAAATAAACAAATCTACAAATAAAAATTAGTTTTGATGAGAAATATAGCTGAGAAAAGCAGATTTAAAATGGACCCTTGTCCCTTATAGGTAAAGGAATCCTAAGTGATTAACAACCTAAGTCTTTAAGTGTAGGAGGAAACTTCAAAACCTTTACAATGAATATTACATTCAGTATTTACATATAAGTAACCAGTGAGCAAAATGTATCTACCTGTAGAGCCACTATAGCATTTTTACTTTAAAATTTTTTTTTCACAAATTAAGCGACACCAAAGACGGATGCTACCAAATAATTCACTTTCCGTACATTTTAGAATATCTTCGTACATTTTGTATAATTTGTGAATGGAACTTACAATTTTATCTTCACAATTAGACTATTGAATCAAGTTGAATAGAAATGGGTAATGTATCACCAGACTTCACTCTACAGCAGTTTACTAATTTTATAACCGCATCTTGGTAATACTTTTTTTTATTTGATGATTATTAAAAATCTCAATAGCACGATTCCAATTCACAAAAGGTGTTGTAACTAATGAGAGTAATTGCTATTCATAATAATAAATAAATATACATTCCCTATTCTGGTTACCATGGTACAGGTTGCAATTTTTGATTTTTGTGCGGATGAGCCGCCATTTTTGTTTCTATTTTTGCTATAAGCTTAATTTTTGACCAATAGCTACGAAATTTGGAGTAAACATTAACTTATGATCCATTCTAACATGTTACCAGTTTTGGTGTGGATTGGCCACCCCCCCCCCCCGACAGTACTTCCACAAAGTTCATTTTTATTTCAATTTTGGAAAAGGTAATAGTTTTAAATTATGTAATTTTAGGTCAAAAGACACAAGATTTAATACAATCATCAATTATGATTTATTACTAACTTTTAGCTGGGTGTATCATTAATAACAAATTTTTTACTGTTTAAAAACCTACTTTTTCTAACGGAGCTGCTGCTGCGTTAGAGTTTTTTAATTTTACATAATTATATTAATTTATACTTATGTCAAATGAACTTAATGGGACATATTAGAGAGCAAAAAAGGTATGTGGAATACCTTGTTGTGAGAGATATTCACACTAAAAGGTCTTCAACAGTATTTGCGTGTTCTGCCACTTCATACGGTTAGGTATGGGAGAGCCAAATCCTCGGCAAACACTGGCGATTTTTGAGCCGGTTCTGAGAGTTTATATACAGGATTTGGTACACGCACACAGACACACATGCATACGTACATGTACGTAATTATGTCATGCATTATGTCGTTTCTTGCCTCTGTTGAGGTGATAAGAAACAACGCAGTGCATTTGGTACTGGGCCGTGACATCATCGAGATCGTTATCAGGTAATTGATCTTGGCCCGTGCAATGTATCTTACCTGTACGTACATACAGATACAAACGCACCAGTGTAAATTCGTTTAACGTCATAAAGATGATTATTGCCAGCCTTTGGGTGGCGACTGTTGTCGAGGGGTGCAAGCCCCTATTACCTCATACGAGTATTGTCCCCACAAGGTATTTTTCTAGATATTTCTTATTGACTAGTAAACCAAAAATAATTCAGTATTTCACTCAACTGGTACATACGCTTTGTGATGATATGGGGTTATTTTTTTGTTCATAAGAGAAAATATTATGCGAGGAGACTCTCCCAATAATAATTTAACAACTTTTTTCAAACACTGCTTCTACATTTTCGTAATGTAGGTATTCGTAAAGTACAAAGAATTAGTATAGGTAGTTAAACATTCACTTCGAAATCTCCAATATTTTCTTTGAGGACACCACTATCCGCGTGACCGATTTCCTACCTAAAATTCATAATGAAACTTTAAGTTCGTTTTCTTCAATTTCAAAAACAATTTTTTTCAGATTTAAAAATATACAGATCTATTTTTGAAATAAGTACCACAGAGTATTAAATATAATAGAGGACACATGTAAACCGAAAAATAACACCACTTTCAGAATCAAAATATCTTGGCCTCCTAAGGTACCAATAATTTTAAATTTTATTTTTATTTACAAAATTCGTGTTCGTTGTGATTTCCAAATTAATAATTATACTTATTCATTCATTTAATTAAATTATTTGAAAAAAAAAAAAATCCTGATAATTGCCAATGGGTTTAAATGAGAGGCAAGCAAATTTTAATTTGGTACCTAGGAGTGGACAACAATAGCCTCAAAAGAAGTGCCGTTTTTGGTAATAGTGTTTAGATGAGCGTGTGTTCTATTACATTTGAAACTCTATAATAAGAACTTCTCATTACTTACTGTACTCTAATTTTAAGATTTTTGCTGTTCTTATTGGCAATATCATAATGTTGCAATTTGGAATGTCCATTGCAATGTCAACGGTAGTAAATGGAGAGTTGATGAAAAAAAATGTGACTTCCGCACAAATTCTCACCTTATCTTCTTCTGAAGCATCATGGTATGGTAAGCATATTATTATCTCTTTTTCTTCACATACACTTACTTAAACCCTGTATCATTTGGTGTCAACAAAACAATAAATTTTTTCGCAGGAAGTCTGCTTCTTATAGCCCATCCCATTGGCAGTATTCTATCATCATATATACAAGACAAATTTGGAAGAAAATTATGCTTCGCTTTTGTTGCTTTGCCTGAATTCTTTGGCTGGCTCTGTTTATATCTGGCAGATTCCAGTCTACTGCTGTACGTGTCATCCACGTGTCTCGGCATTGCCATGGGTTTGAGTGAGGCTCCAATTCTTGTTTACATAGGCGAATGTGTAGAACCGCGACTACGAAGTGGCCTGTCATCATTTACGGTCTTCTGCTCGATGATTGGACTTTTTATGACATTTACTGTTGCGTCAATTTTCTCCTGGAGACAAACGGCTTTAATTTATATGTTCCTGCCTCTATTCGTTTTTATAATGACAATCTCAGTGGTAAGTTAAAAAAAACGTATTAGACAAAGTTCTCAATACCAAATAGTTAGTACCTCGTACATATGACCTACGTGTATTTTTTTTTCTTTTTTTCTACAGATACCAGAATCTCCGGTATGGTTGCTCTCTAAAAAACGAACAAAAGAAGCAACGAAAGCATTATGTTGGTTAAGAGGTTTCACAAATTCAAATGCTGTTCATGATGAATTGCAGTATATGGTTGAGTATGCTACATGCCGAGTAGAAAATCATGACACTGTACCATCAAAAAGTAAGGCTAACCATTTTTAGTTTTCTGACATTTAGGGCCGAATGTAAGAACTATACTACAATAATTCTCACATTTTTTTCATTTTAAATTGTATATAGGTACACATAAACCTAGTGTATACTAGACAGTATCCAGTGCTGCTACACAGCAATAATTTTCCAAGCCTACATTCCTACACAAACAATAAATGTTTCGGAATTATGAATTAACCAGGTGAAAAATAAAGAAAAAATAAAAGAGTTGCAATGAAACTGAAATATACTCACACAGAAAAAAAAATATATATGACTATGGCTACGTGACAGCATTTTAGAAGTAGCTTTTAATCATATATAAGATATAACCCCTGAAACGCTGCAACGTTTTGGTTTATGCCAACCCTAAACTTTTGCTAGTAAAGATGTAGTAATACTATTCAATTATTATTTTATTCGGTAGAAATAAAAAAATTGGATAGTTGGTGCATGAACATTTGATTTTGCAAAATAATAAAAGGAATTTTAGGTGAATGAATTTCACGGCTTTATGATTATTATAGTGATGTATAAAACTCTCTATAGGTAAGTAACTCTTTAGTGTATACTTAAGTACCCATAGTTCTTGCATTTGGGCCACCAAAAAGGTTTTCAGATAAAACCATTTGTAAATTATTGGGTAATATATATCATCAGGTATGTTTCCTTAGGCACTGAGATCGAATTTACAGTTAATTTTTAGAGTGAAACACTAATTAAGGCCTCTGCCCTCTTAGAATATGGATTAAATAAACAAGTAGTAAATTAGTATCCTTTCTTATTTTTGGACCTACCATGAGCCTAGGGAGTGATTAAATAACAAAATGAACTGTAAATTTGAATTCAGCCTTACTAAAAACATATCCGACTATGATTTATTCAATAATGTATGAAAAGATTATTTTGACATTCTGTAAGGTTGTAGAGGGGTGACTGAGGTGTTCAATCTAAAAGGATATTTAACGCCTCAAAAAGCATATTCGATGTATCAATCAATAATACTTATACGAAAAAAAATATTGACCTCTGGGGGTTATGCTCACAGAGTCAATACAAAAATAACAAACTCTACACAGATACTCGCCGAGTTATGGACAACCGCACATAATCAAACAGTAGCCTTACTGTGGGTGACCACACTTGGATAGTCTGTCGCCTAGGCTTTAGGTCGGTCATGTGTGGTCTGTTAGTGTTAGCCAATTGAACGTGAAGGTTGCAAGTTGTCAGACGACTGTCTCCAAAAATTTGAGTGTCACTACGTAAAGGCATCACTTCAAACGTCTTAACTATCTAAATAGCTTCCCCGAAAGATGCAAGACGCATTAATCCACCCAAATTTTACATTTCCTACGCCAGGCAACCCAGTTGTGGTTATGTTGACGCCCTGATTTTTCTTATAAGGAATTTACTGTATGTTAATTCTGCAGATTGATGAATTATTTCTGCGTCAAATTTCAAATGAATTGAAAAGGAGCCAGCAGTTATGGTGTGATTAAACCACAACAATCCAAACACACTTGATAAACAATTCTTCCATCGATAACATTTGTTTACAAATGCATTTTTTGTTTATCCTTAGTCACTTTCATTGTAAACTATGTTTACAACATCTTGTTCAACAGCCATTTATACTGAAGAAACAAAAGATACTCTTGCTTGTGCACCTCATTTGGGTTGATCTGGCCTAAACATAGCTTTTTATCATTATTCACACAATGTTTATTTACTAATTTGTTTAATCAAGAAAAAAGCTGCTGTATGGGTCGCGTAGATAATTTAATCGACACATTTGAGGATAAAAGTGTTTTGGGTTCATTCATCATGTTCAATGTGGTCTTCGTTGTGTGCACCATCAGCGCCATGCTGCCCACGAAACCATACTGGCGCAATATAATGGACCAAATTGGATTGGCTGGACTACCATTCGACAGCAGGACCGCCTTGGTGATACAAGAATGTTCAAATTTTCCTCATCTTTGCTGTCACTTTGGACGGGTCTATTAAAGTCCGAATCATTTTGTTGCTTGCAGGTATATACTGGAGCTGGCACATTGCTCGGGGCATTTTTAAACATGTTTACCGTGAGATACCTGGGCAAACGACCACTTCTAATAGTCAGTATTTTTATTTCAACTGGTTGTCAATTGTCACTGTCTTTATTTGCTATGGGCTACTTGAAATCGATGATCGACAATGCATGGCTACCCTTCATCTTATTTTGTTGCATAAGTTTCATCGCCGGTTACGGCATTACTCCGATTCCGTGGATTCTTCTAGGAGAAATTTTTCCAATGAAGTAGGTTCTTTTTCTCCAGTCAAAAAGTGAAACATAGCTCTTCGCCTATACTTACGCAAGTAATGGAACAACTGTATGAATAATTTCATTTTGGCATTGCAGGAGTCGAGGAATCTTGAGTGGAGTTACTGCGGCCTTGAATTCGGTGATTGCATTTCTTCTGACAAAAACATACTGGGACGTTGTAGACTCAACTTCGCTGCCTTTCACCATAATAGTGCACGCTGTCATCGGCCTTCTTGGCGTACCATATATCTACTACAATTTGCCAGATACTGAGAATAAAACGCTTCAACAAATTCAAAATGATCTCGAAAATAATGAAGAAAAAAAGCATTTCAACAAGTTATAACATACTGAAATTTCCCTCGTTGCTCTGTTTTAGCTCCAAAGGAATTCTCCAAAATGTAGTTACTGCATCAAGTTGGACATGTTACTAAAAAAATAAAAGCACTTAAAACATGTGAATAAAAGCGAAATCAATAACTAATATTTCTTGACAAACTTAACCAAGAGACATAGCCTAATGAATATTAGCGGGTCCATGGCTGTACAAAAGAAATTCGAGTCTAAGGAAAGATTTAAGGGTTCTCCAAAAAATTAAAAATTACATCTGAAGTCATATTTCTCACTCTTGTTTTTGAAAATGCCGGGCCCTTAAAAAACCCAGTTCTGTAATAAGTTCTCCATTTATCAAAACTTCTAGCCAAAATTAGGTTCGTCAACGATAAATTCATTCGGCATTGGACTTATCATGTATCGTTTCAAAATGATATAAGATACGCATACTAAAAAGTTTTCGCATTTTTTCCATTAATGAAGGTCATATAATACAAGAAAACTCAGATGTGGAAGCACTAAGTGGTATTACTATACAAAACATTCATTTGATAATTACTGGACAATGTGTGTTTCTTACATAACTGGAAAACAAGTACAGTTGTAAAAGCCTGGACTAACAGCATAACCAAAGTTTGATATATATATTTTTTTTTCAAATCCTAAAAAAACCAAAAATTAATTCTCAATCTAAAAATTTTTAGATAGGCAAGAGCTAAGATGTTTACACATACAAGAAAAACAAAAACAGAGAAGATTTACACCCTCAAGCCTTATCTTCAAATTTGACAATTTCAACCACTTTGATTATGATAACGACTTTGTACTTGATCACTCCTGCTTTCATCTTTCAACCATACTCGTAGAATTCCACTAATCGGCCAACGCAATTAACTGCACCCCACAAACTAAATACAAAAAACATCCAAGAAGCAAGTTAATAGTATTTTCTGGTTTTCTCATTCACAAATTAGAGTGTTCATGTTTTAACGAACACCAAGCTGAACGATTTGATGAGGAAATATTTAAACGATTCGACGTAGAATCCTATCCTCACATTATGGAGCACCTTTACCCCATACCATTCACCAGAGAAGAAGAAATGCAAATTGTTTTTAAGTACTCGGCTCATTTTGAATAAGTCTGCATGGTACAACCACCATTTACATTCTTGAGATTAACTTCAACACACATTCGCACTTAAATCGACACTTCAAAGTAACTTTTTTTTTTTAATTTTATAATGTAGTTGAAGGGCTGGCGTGTGAATGAAAAGAGCGGAACAAAAGGGTCGAGGGAAGACAGAAAGACTAAATTTAATGGGGGAAGTTAAAAAAATTCTGTAAAACCTGCAACTCCATTCTATTAAATTCGTAACGAATATAATTTACCAGCACAATTTTTCAGTTATTTTTCAAATAGGTACCTACACAAAATAAAGTGAAAAAAAACTTTCTTTACACCGAAAATATTTCACAATGAGAATAATATTGATACGTTACATTTTTATATCATTTTATCTTCTTTTTTTTTTCTCTTTTGAAAATTAGCGTAAAGGAAGGTACGAAAAAATAGGAAAGTTCCTCAATGTATAGCACAAAATAAATATGTCTTTCCTACTATTTTCTCTTTCTTTTTGGGATTTAGAATTGAATTTTCTGAAAACTTTTAGCAGCGAAAAATATTTTCATCTTCGAAATTCGACAGAAACATCAAAGACTACAACTTAAGGCTGTTTTATAATGCGCATATAAATAAGGTTGTCAAGTATAACTTTATATCTTTTAAAACGTTTTTTTCTCTCGTTCCATCTTTTTTTTTTTCGTATTTTTATATATATGGATCATTTTAATCCGCGTTATAAGGAAAAACTCATACGCTCTAAATGGAAATTACTCAAGTAAAAACAAAAATTTTTTTTCAAAAGTTGTCTTGGGAGAATTTTCTATAGAGAAAGACTTTTTGCAGATGCAGATGCGATTCAAAAATAAAATTAGACAAATTCGACACTGAATATGGTTTAATTTTCTCAACATAAATTCGATAATTATAAGTGTACGTAAAAAGCTCAAATGTAAATTTATTTGCATCAAATTAGAAGCAGTACGTTGATTCATAAAATTTCAACAAAACATTTTCTTATTTTCTTCTCGAAGTAAAAGTAATACACTTGAGAGTACATATTCTGCTCGAGGCGAGGTTCAAATTAAATTGAGAAATGAAAGTACATTGCATAATAGGTTAAAAAGTGAGTCTAAGGGTCAGTTTTGCAGTGCTGAGTTAATTTCAATCTGAGGATAACTCGCTAATTTTCTCGGGTTAACTTGTGTACCTTCTCACATTTAGTTTTCACTCGAGTTTATCTCTCACCATCATAGCACCCTAAACTGATAAGAAAATGTGAGAAGTAGGTGTATCACACATTACTTTTTCCAATACTTACCCACCGGAAAAAAAAATGAAGAGGGAAACAAACCAAAACGAAAAAAAAAACAAGTACCTAGCCGACATTTTTCCACTAGTAGCTGTACAGGATGTTTACGAAGTAGTGCAATATGCCAATGTGTAAAAAGTCGTATGTAATGTCGGCAAAATTAGAAGTGCACATGTACGAATTCTTACTTTTTTGCCCAGTGAATTGACCACATTTAGGATGCATAAGGACGTTAATTTTTCGGGTGGGTATAATAAAACAGGTAGTATAAACAATTTCCTAAAAAGTATAAAATTTGCACAAGCAGAAACTTCCCAGAAACAAGAAATTGTCTTCCCACACATTCTAGACACTATATTTTTTGTTATAAGTACAGGAAATGCAGGATTTGAGAAATTTGAAAGCACAATCTGTTTGATACAGCAATAAATGCGGCAGTATAACTGGTTGTGAAAAAGGCAGTTCAAATTGGAAAATTGTGGCACTAAAACTTTAAAAAAGATTATTCTATTTAACAGGGTAAAACTTAAAAAAACATTTTTTCTTGAAAAGGATGGATTAACCTGACCTGACTTGATGATTAGGCTGTGATAAAATTTTTTCGTCAAAAAATTTGAACGCATCTGTATCATATGCTCTTCTTATATTGAAAAAAAAATTTGTTCAATTGTTCTATTTGACTTTTTAAATTTCACAGAACTAAAACTGCATTAAACTCACAAAAGTAGAATTGAGAACAAACTTTTAAAGAACTGAAACAACACAAAAATTCAGGGCGTAGCACTTTTTATACGCTTTTATTTAACTCACTACTGTTTGTCTTTCCACCAGATACGTTCACTGCTTCATTCATTTGATGTGAATTTAGACTTTGTAGGATAACTGGATCAAGAACAAACGTGTAGTATCACATTTTTTTTGTTTAGTGCTGCAATTGTCATATGTATGAATGCGTATGTGACTGTGTGCTACTGCTATAGACATTAGTGTGCTAGGTTTCACACAACGTTTCACCCTTAATAAAAGCGTGTCATTAAAAATTCATTTTCAATAAACTTATTTGGCAAATCAAACAGTTTTGAAAGAAGAAAAATAAATTTAGCCTTATTGTTATTGCAAGCACATATATTAAATTATGAAAATTGTCACATTTATATTAACTGGCACTCATAAGTTACCCCTGTTGATGAAGTGGTGGTCTTTCAGTCAGGAAAATTTTATGGTGACTGGTTCAAATTTCAGCTAATGACTAAGGAACCAATAAGATGTATAGATTGTTTCTTAGAAACAAAGAAATCATGAGAATAAATATGAGGAACTAAAAACTCATGCAGAAAGTGGATCAGAACTAAGGATTCTGATCAATATTGGTAATTTTCCACGTGCCATAAATGCCTCGAAAAGACAGCATTTCCATGTACATGTTACAAAAACAAAATTTTTGGTAGTCAACACGATCTGAACTTATAGAAACATCCAACATAAGGTAAAATAAAAGGTCTCAGCAAATACTATTTAATAATAAGCACCTTTGAAACAGCACTCAGTAAAATAATTACGAATTTTTGTGAAAATTTTGCGTATTTTTCACATTGGAATTCTAGTCTATCAGCAACAATGGGCCAAAGAGCTTAGTTTTTTGGCAAGAAGGCATCTCTTCAAATGTTCATTCTTTCCCCACAGTGCAGCTAGTGCGAATTTTTAAAGGTTTCTCAACATTTTCTATACAATAAGTAAAACTACCTTCAAACTGCAAGAAATATTTCATTTTCATAGGCTTATTTAAAACTTTTCTTGGGCCAAAAAAAAGATACCCAGGCTATCTCTTTCACTTTTAACGATTTCAGAAATCATCTTCATTTCAATAAAATGTATTATAAATTGAAAAAGAGAGGAAAGTTGAAATCAATGCGAAATGGGTGGATAACAAAGGTTTATCAACTAAAAATACCTCGTTTCTTAGGCACTCGAGCAATTTACTCAGAGTTCGTTTATAAGAAGCCTTGTTTTTAGTTTTGCTCACGTTCGAGAAATTGCGAATTTATCGTCTTTCCTCACACCTACATCACCCCATTCTCCTTTTTCTTCTTCTAGCGCTATTTTTTTTTCAGACACAAAGAATAAATTTAACGTCGAACGTGGATTTTTGGATTTAACACGATAGTGGCGGAAATTAAAAATACATCGACCACGTCTCTACTTTCTATAGGTACCTACTTATAGTTTTCTAATCGCATTAGATGAAGAAGGAAAATACAGTGAACCCATTAAAGAAGTATTTTTTGTTTGGTGGAGGGCATTCATCTTGATAAATTAAACGAGTGATTAACCCTTTTAAGGATGATGAGATAAGAAAAGAATTATTGCCACAGAGCATCCTACGTTTCTTCAAAGCGGTGCTAATTTTCTTCGGCAAAGTTTTTCGAGAAAAAATAACCTGTCCTCGGGTTTATTAATGTTGATTATTACGAAGCAATTTCATAGCCGATATTTCAACTATTCCTGGACATTAGAACGAAATGAACCGTGAACAGAGCTTTGGCTCAAATTAAGCGTTATTCTTATCAATAGAGAGAAATTTTAACAAATTGTCAATAATTAATTAAATTAACGTATCTATTTCGATGCAAAAATAAACAAAAATTTTACTTCGAAGTATAGGTTGTGAATTATGGAACTGGAAGAGACAGTGGCGCTTCAAATAGTAGGCAATAGATAGACAAATTAACAATTTCTGAAAGAAATGTTTTAAAAATTTTTCGACAAATACGTCAACCGGCATAAGCTTATAAAAACAAACAATTCGCCTAACTAACATGGATCAGTAGCATGACCCTCGATGGTCTACATGCTATACGCCTTACTTTAATCTACACGCTATAAGTACTTTAACCACTCACAGACGTATATTATATAGATAATCTAAGCCACTGTAAAGATGACCATAGATCTCGCCCGAAAAATAAAAAAAATGACCAATATAAAGAACAATGAAATAGTCAAATTGGAAATTCCTTAACTAAAAGGCCTTAAACAAATCATATAACTCAGAGAAAAAAAAACTTGATTTAATGAGAAATACTGTAAATGTAAAACATAAATTCCTCAAGTTGAATAGTTGAAATTTTTCTTTTAGCGGAAAAAAATTGTGGAGTTGCTAATCATTGTTGTATTTACCTTCGCTAATTTTTGCATATTTGTTTCAGAAGACTTTTAAAATATTTCCATGTAGGTTATGCTGGTCATAGTCTATTTGATAGGACTACATCGACTTACACCGACCTATATCAGTACACTGGAAGAGTGATTTCACAAATGTAAAAGTATAATGCAACTTTGCGCCTAGTTTTACATGAATATTCATGGAATTACCCCACCGATGTAGGCGCAGTTAGTGTGAGTTAGTATGGGCCTATCACACAGAGCTCATGAGACATGGTTAAAATTGGAGCGATCGCGTCAGGTGCTATGTCTAGGTCCCTTCAAAAAGGCCGTTTGATTCATCATTTCGTCTTCTTCACTAATAGGGGGTAAATATTGCAGTTAGTTAGAATTATTCAAAAATCAAGATTTAAAGTTCTTGACATCTGGAGAACGTATTACATGCAGTTATATTAGCTGTATCCACACAATTTATATGTGCGTATCAAGTACACTAAACTAGTAGTGTAGGTAGTGTATTCTACTTAGCGGTAGTGTACCTATTCATAGTGTATGCTACTTAGTGCACAGTAGCATATGCTACTAAGCACACAGTACTATACACTACTTAGCATACAGTAGCATAGGCTACTTAGCACATAATAGCACGTGCTCCGCACATAGAAGCACATGCTCCATGCACAGTAGCATATGCTATATACTTTATTTATATGGATATTGTGGCCACTAATACTAATGCAGATGATTTAAATAAAAAACACACAATATGTGCGTATGTCAGTGAAAGTAGCATGTGCTACTCAGCGCTACTTTTGCTTTCTTGGCGGCGATATTTTTATAATAACAATTATTCTGAGATTCGAACAGGGCATTTCATTTTGAGAATATCTAAGTACAAACGTAATTTTCAATGTCAAAAAGTTTTATCGTTAAACTAGAGAGGAACTGTAGGAGACAAGAAGATAAAAGAATAATACAGTCCAAGAACCAAAATCCAAATGAAAGAACAAGAACTATGCTTAAGTATTTTCATGTATCACATTTACCCTTGCTTTACCAACCATTTTAAAACGTCTTAGGTATGTTTTTTGACATGCCGATTTCGATTTTGACCTCGAAATTTGAATTCGATGAGGCGGAGGGGCGTGCGGGGCTGAAACAAGGGGTTTCGAGGTAATTATTATATATGGATGAAATGGGGGTTGTGACATATCAATACGTATGTTTACTGATATGCCAATCTCAATTATAACCTTGAAATTCGTATTCGGTGAAGCAACGAGACGTGGGTGGCTGGAGATGAGGTGATGTGTTCTTTTCAGTTATAGATTTTGTTGTTGTTGTTTTTAAAGCAAGTCTTGACACAGGTAACTAATAAATTAAGTGCTCGGTTTATCGATTCATTTAGATTCATGTCCTCTTCATTATGTACTCTAGTATCTAATTTAAATTTAGAACAGCTTAGTCACACTCGCAAATTCTTTGACAATGATGATTGTTTCGAGCTTGTTAAACGCAAGGGTGTATTTCCCTATGAATACATCTCTAGTGTTGTAAAATATGACAAGCAACAGCTATCTCCACGTGACGATTTTCATATAGCAGCTTGACTGATGAGGTGGTTTCTCAGAAGGATTATAACCATGCGAGGAAAGTATTCGAGTTTTTCAAATGTCAGAATTTAGGTGAGTATAGTGATATTTACCTCAAAACTGACGTTCTACTTTTGGCTGATGTTTTTGAAAACTTTTGGAACTTATGCCTCGACATTTACAAACTTGACGCAGCTTGGCACTACTCAGCTCCCAGACTTGCGTGGAATGCGATGTTGAAAGTGACCAAGGCTGAACTAGAACTTTTAACAGACTATACTATGTACTTGTTTTATGAATCTAGCATTAGAGGAGGTTACTGCGCAGTGAGTGAACGGTATGTTGAGGCAAATAACAATACATTAACAAATTTTGACCCAAATAAGGAACAAAACCATATATTGTATATTGATGTGAACAACTAATACGGTGTAGGAATGAATTCCTACCTACCATTACGTGATTTTAACTGGCTAACTGCCGATGAAATAAACCAACTTGACATACCTAATATTGAGGAGGAAGGATCTACAGGCTATGTTCTGGAGGTTGACCTCGAATATCCTACTGAAATTCACAATGCTCATAATGACTACCCTTACTGTCCTCAACAACTTAAAACCTCGCTGAAACCTGGTACTCCTACTAAACTAGTGACTACGTTACATAACAAATACAATTATATTGTTCATTATCGATACCTTCAATCAGCTCTACGCGATGGTTTAAAGCTGAAAAAAATTCATCGTAGTGTTCGATTCCATCAAGAGCCGTGGATGCGACCCTACATTCAACTTAACACCAACCGACGGAAAGTGGCAACTAACAAATTTGTTAAAGACTTCCACAAGTTGATGAATAATAGTTGCTTTGGTAAGTTTTTGGAGTCTATTCGAACATGACGTAACTTCTACCTAACCAAAAATGAGAAGCGGATATTGAAACTTGTCAGCAAACCAAACTTCAAAAGTCGTCTCATCTTGAATGAGGTTAGCAACCTTGTTTTAATTGAAATGGCTACTACAAGTTTGTACTTTAACAAATTTGTACAAGCTGGAGGTGCTATTTTAGATTTGTCTAAAATAGTGATGTACGACTTTCACTACCAAACCCTAAAAAATACTATATTTCCTGATACACCGGTAACTCTAGCCTATACTGATACTGACAGCTTTGTCTACAACATTCGCACACCATCCTTAACTGACCGACTATTACAACACAAATCCTACTTTGATTTCTCAGACTATCCTCAGGACAATCCTCTTTACGATCCTACCAATAACAAAGTTTTAGCCAAGATGAAAGATGAGGCTAAGGGGAAACCCATTAGTCGCATCGTTGCTTTGAAGGCAAAACTATACTCGATAGTCATAGATGGAAAAGAACTTTAAAAGGCTAAAGGTGTTAAAAAGCATGTAATTAAAAAATACTTAACCACTAACGATTACTTTAACTGTTTAATGAGCAAGAAACCTACATATCATCATATGAGTGGCATCCTGTAGCTTTAATCAGGAGATATTCACCCTTCAGCAGTGAAAGAAGACTTTCACTATGGATGACGATAAGAGATTCATTCTCCCCGATGGCATTCACACCTTGGCTTGGGGACATTATAGCATTGAAGAAGAAGATGATCTTATCCACGCATGTAACTCTACCATACATCAGCGAGAAGAAGAAGATGTCAATAAGTTTGAGGTATGATGGCGGACATTAATGATTACAACAACAACAACAAACGTATTACTCACTTTTACTATTAATAAAATAACTCAGTTTTGAGGTAAGGAGGGGGATTTCGCTTTGGATACAGGTTTGTGCTTATAGGAAGAGTTGACTGGTCTCAATCTATAGTTCTCTATATAAGAGTGTAGTCATTTGTGTGAATGTGCGTTTAAAATTAATATCGATAATGTCTTCCTCGTCTATAATGTCTGATTTCTACTATTTGAACAATGAGGAAATATTTCTAGAAGTAGGTATGTGTTCGTTGGAAAACAATGGAGATTATCCTATCAAAATTGTTTTAGGATATACTTCGTTTGAAAATAGAGAAAAAATAAGTTTAAGCATCGAAGATTTTTCAAAATTAAAGTACGTTATTAATCAGTTTATCATAACTGCCGAATTAATGGAGGAGAATGAAATTGATTTCGAAGTTGGCAAATATACTGTCACCATGTTTAAATTAACGAATATTATACGTTTCTCTGATTGTCGGCTGTATATGATTTCTAAGTCACTTTTAGATACTCGTCTTGAACTTGGGCAAAAATTAATGTGTAATTATAAGACTGCGATTCAATATAAAGTATTATTTCTCGAAAAATATCGCGAATATGCTCGTATTGTTCACGATAGAATTGTCAACTATTATTTTATTCAATTACAGGATACGGAGGATAATTTATGTTTTTCGATCGAATATTTGAAAAATAATCTGATTAATCTAGAGACTTCTGTATTGCCACGTAGCAATTTAAGTTGTGATTATGTAAATTTAGATTATACCGTATGTTTTTTAATCGATTCTGAAATTCATCTCAGAGCTGTATATTCAATTTATGAACATATATGTACAAAATTTGTCAATTCACTTGTATCTAAGACTGAAAATTCCATCCCTGTAAATGAAATGAAGGTGTAAATTGTTTTGAAATTAATAAGTATCTATGAATGATTTTATAAAAATTTATATATATTTTTAAATATATTGTGATTATTATATATCTATAAATGTAGATAAATCAATATGGTATCATTATATATATTTATTATGTATCTGTACAGTTGGAATATATTATATTAATTTATGAAAAATGAAAATTCTTATATTTGTTTAACAAGATTAGTCAGAGGAGAATACTGAATAACTCTATCATGAATGATGAGGCAATGACAAACAGTATTTGCTGGAACAGCCGTACTTGTTTCAATCTCTAAGCAGATATCTACTGATCCAGTCTTGATGGTATCATTTTGAAAATTACAGTTTAATACAACCAAAAGATTGGAAGTTAGGAATTCTTTTCGATCTAAAACAGGGCGATAATTCTTTCGATGATAGTAGGAATTTTGGAAATCATAATTTGATACAAAAATGAAACATCTTTCTTGTCTATATCCAAATTCAAGTTTGCATAGGGGTAATACTCGCTATTTAAAAATAATTTAATGTCTTTCAGCTGGATATTATCAAATTTATCCATTCTCTTCTTTAATTGATTCTTTCTATCGGTTAGGAAGGAGATTAGTACATATCTAGGTTTCTCCAGTTGAGTAGATGTCATAATTGACCAATTATTTCGAGTTGTCGTACTCAAAGCTGGATTCTCAATCATTTCCCAACTACAAAAAGGTATATAGATTGGCTGTTCTTTCTCAACTAAAGTAAGTAAAACAACTCGAGCTGCATCGCTACAGGTAATGTATGGCATGAGCCAATTGATGTTATGAATTTGAACAAATGGTGTATCATTATTTGTGGACGAGTATAATGCATTGGTATTGTTACTGGATCTCTGTAAAATCAGCTCTTGTTTCATTGAAATTATAATTTTATCGTAATCTTCAAAAAATCCCAACCAATTTCTCAATGGCACACAAATGCAAAATTCACCGTTATTATCCAAAAGTTGATCTGTATTCAAGTCTGCAAAACCAGAATTTGTCGAACATTCAAATTCTTCTCTGGTAAATGAGGCTAATCCTTTGAGTAAAGTAGCTGATCCAAGGTTTCTGGTTTTATCCACCTCAATACTATTCAAATCGTAACGAATATGATCAAATAGGAAAGCAATGCCATTTTGAATAAACTGCGCAGGAGATGCGTTTTCTTTGTTCAGTTTTCCACAAATTTGTAAGAAACTCCCACTAGGCAGCATGTAAACATAATTTTGTTGAATGGGAATACGAATTTTATCGTTGAAAGCATATCGAGTTGAAGCTAAAGGTTGATGGGCTTGATACACAAATTTTGAGATTAAATCTTCAAAATTCACATTTGTGCTAACATTTAAAATCTGAGCAGCATTCATGATGATGAAACTTTTACTATTTTTGACAGACTTTATAACCTAAAGAACTGAGAATCAAGCGACTCTTACGTGTTAACTTCTTTCTTGCTGAATGACGAGTGTAAGCTTTTCCACTCTTGGATGAGTATTTATGTCGTGGCTTACGCTGAGAATGATGAAAAACAGTTAGGAAATTGTTATCACCACCGGGATATTTATTATTATAAACAAGACCCATGATAGTCAGTGTATCTTTTGTAAATTTAATTGAACTACAACTTGCTCTCCATAGAAATTGACTAATTTTCCTCTTTGATCTATTAAACGCAGAGTAATATTACTTAGACTCTTGAAATTAACAGGTAAATAAAGTATATTTGTGGGACGTTGACTAATTTTATATCCAGGTGATACATCGCTAGGACAAAATGAGTATAATGTGTGAGATGGTTGACCATTGATGTAGGATCCATTAACAACATTGCACTCGACATTGACAATATCTACTAATGTGATTTTAACCAAAGTATCGGATGTAGACATTGCATTATTATCGATATAAATTTGATCAAATCCAAGTATATTTCCAACATGTCCACTTCCTTCAAAACTGATTGGGAATGATGCTATAATTTCCACTTTTTGTGTATTCACATTGGGCTTTATGGAAAATTTGAATTTATCCTTATTGAAACTATTTTTGAGGTATACTTCATGATCTTTAAACGTTAAATCATACAGTAATTTTTAATAGCCTTTATTTCATAAGCTCCTTCTGGTATTTTAATAGATCGTGCCGCATGTTTAAGATTTTTTCCAATCAAAAAGTAGCGAAACATATCATTTTGATTCCGTATAACATTTGGAATAGAATTGAAGGTACTTAGACTGTATAGCCCAAGGGCATATGTGCCATCCTCATCTAATTCCAAAGGAGGAAAATAATCTTGAGATAATTCGCTTCTGTAACTGCTAAGTGTGAATAAACAGTCCATTATAGGTGTTTACATGGGAGAATTAAGAATACAAATGATGATTAGATAGATGGTTTCACATTTTTATTAGACTACTTTTCTTTCATACTCACAAAACTGTTTAAAAAGAAAACACAATGATAAATGACCGCAAATTATCATATCATAATCTTGTTCTTGCTCTCAGTTATAATAAATATCATAGTCTTCAAACACATTTACAAATTCTTTAGGTGGTGGTAAATTACCAAAATTATCGTAATAATTTAAAATGTTATCATGCTTAAAATAACACGTCCAATGAGTTCCAGGACCAGCTTTTTCATCCAAATTTATTACTCCACATTTGTAGCTCTTGGGCAAACTTTTACGTTTTAATATTTCATCTCGTGAAAACACTCCTTGGAATAAGGGAAATATATGCGTTTTTGATATGATATTAAAAATATCATGATCAGTGAGTGCTTTATGCCAAGGTAATACTTTCACAAAATCTGCTAGTTTTTTGGAAAATGTGGAGGATGAGGAGCTAAGAAAAGTCCATATCCTTTACGATATGGAGATAGAAATAGTCCATTACCAATTTTGTGACTAGTTGAAACATCTATGGAATTACTATTCATACTTCTTCTCAAATTAACTATATCTCGTAAAGCACTTAAAATAGCACTCGCTCCTCCAGCTATTGCTCCCACCTTTGATATTCCAGCCAAAAATGGTATTAAGGGTAGAACTCCACCAACCTTTGGTATTGGAATGATCCTACTACTACCATTTTTATTTTTCATCAAAGCTTTTTCAACACCTTTACATGAGCCGATAGCTTTCAATGCAGTTTGTATTGCCTTTTGTAAAGTTGAATCATCATTAATATTCTTGACTTTGGTACCTCTCAAAGATTTTTGAGCTTTACGTACAAGCAAACCAAATGATATAATTCCACCAATTTGCTTAAACTTTTTCTTCATTTTAAGATTTCTCTCATTATTGTCTTCTTCTTCTTCATTTGACAGCACAGTCCTAATTTTCATTTAACTTTCATCACGTTTGTTATTACATAAGCAAATACTTTTTCAGGAATTGACAAGTCTGATGCCTTTACTCTTTCCCAAGCTTTATTCTCTAACTTTCTATTGGCTAATTGTCGAGATGCTGTATCTTTATGCTTAGAATAGAAAATATCATGTTCTTTGGCAGCTTGATCAAGGGGATTTATACCGGGATCCCCTCGTTTCAAACGTTGATCCAAATTTGTAAATGGTCCTAAATACTGATAGGATGGAACATGCAACTCTGGTATGAATTTCAAATTTAAAAACTTATTAAATAAACCACAACCACTAGACTGATAATCCATGAACGTTATTACTCTTTGTCATCTTCTTGATAAATGATTTACTGAGCAGTCAATCATTGTAACTTATACTCTTGATTTGTTTTTCTCTATTACCATCCCAATTCCCATTTATTCTGTTCATTGTAAATCATTCACACCACCTATAAATACGTTACACGCTCATGTTTTCACCATAATTGTGAGAGTTGACATCCAACTCACATACATCAAGATGAAGACTATCAAGAAAAAAGTTTCATTACCTATTGATGAAATCAAATTTGAATTGGATGGTTTATCTGAAATTCAAAGACATGGAATTCTTTTGCCTACAAGCATTCGAGCCATCATTTGTGGACCTAGTAATTGTGGAAAAACAAATCTCTTGATGAATTTATTATATAACCCAAATGGATTATCATTTGAAAATATTTACCTGTATTCAAAGTCTCGTTATCAGCCAAAATACCAAGAATTAGAGAATGTGTTACAATTAGTACCAGAAATTGAATATTTTCCATATGATGATAATGAGTCAGTCATTCCTCCTAATGATGCTAAACCAAATTCCATTTTCATTTTTGACGATGTAGCCTGTGAGAAATAACAGCATATTCGAGCATACTTTTGCATGGGTCGTCACAAAAATATAGATTCCTTTTACCTTGCTCAAACCTACACTCGGATTCCAAAACACTTAGTACGAGATAACGCAAATTTACTGGTTCTATTTAAACAGGACTTTACTAATTTGAAACATGCGTACTACGACCATGTAAATACTGATATGAGTTTCAATAAATTTTGTGAAATTTGCCAATATTGTTGGAATATTTCAAATTACAGCTGCATTGTTATTGATAAAACTAGTGAGTTGAACAACAGTCGCTATCGTTTAGACTTTGATGAATATATAATTGTTGAATAATGTAATTTCTATTCAGTCACAATCATGGCTTCGAATGAAATTGACGATAAAAAGCGTTTAATTGAATTAGCGAGTGTGTTGAGACAAAAATTTGATAATTATCGTCATGGAGAAACTGATTATAGGATGCAAATGGAGAGAAAATATAAGCCCTTGGTGGATTTGCAAAAAGATGAGTTGAAACAACAACAACAACCACAGGCAAAAATTTTAATGACATCAGATACAATTAGCAGTGAGGATACTATCTTCGGAGTTAAACGTCATATGGACGGTACATATTTCCTCGGGGAATATCCTATTGTATTTTCTAATGATTTAATTACCATTGCTGATTGAGAATATGAAGTGACTGAAGGATTAATATCCTTACTAACGAAGAAGAAGCCTCATGATTATACCAGTCAGGACATTAAGTCTTACAAACAAATGTTGATTGATACTCGAGCTAATTTGCGAAAAGCCGATGGTAAAATTAAGTCAAATCCAGGTGCCCAATCAAAATTTATTAAGAAATTGTTTCAAACTGAGGATGCGAGTATTCAAGAAAAAGAGGGAGAAAATCAAATGATTTCCCAAAACTCTCCCCAATTTCAACCATTTTTCAATAATATCAATATCGAACAAGATCGATTAGACAAATTACTATCAATGCGACAAAACTTATTTTCTCCAACCTCCACTTCCTCAACTGAGAATCTCCCTTCTACTTCTTTCACTGAAGCTGGAGCAAGTCATAGTATTACTTCAAATAAAGATTTAGAAACTGGTCAAGGTGAACAAATGAAGCTTATAAAAGCAAAGGATAAAATCAAAAGTTTGTATATTTATTGGGAAAATCCTAACGAGTTGGTTGATCGTTTATGTTTACTGCATGCTTCTCAAAATGCTGGAAATAATAACGTTATTAATGAGATTATAAGCATTGAATCAGAATTACAAGAAGCTGGATATATCCATTAAATATGGATCCTGTTGCTGATAAGAAAGTATCAAGTTCAAATAAGATGGTGCTTCGAGAGATAGCCACTGAATACATAACCACTTAAAATTATTTGAGAAGACCTACTGTTGTTAAAGGATTCAAGGATCTATTTCAAGCTGATCTTGTTGAAATGCAGCCTTACGCCGATGAAAATGCTAATAATGTTGACTGTTATCGATGTTTTTTCCAAATATGCTTGGGTTAGACCTCTCAGGAATATGATGACTACTACAGTTACATCAGCTATAAAAAATATACTCGTTTCCAGAGATGGTGTCATTTTCAAACCCCCTTGTTATTTACAAACTGACGAGGGAAAAGAATTTTACAATAGCATTTTCAAAAATATGTTGAAAGATTATAATATTCAATGGTACTGTACATATAGTAATAAGAAAGCTGCTGTTGTCGAGCGATTTAATCGAACTTTGAAAACAAAAATGTGGCGTGAATTTTCAGTGAATGGATCTTATAAATGGATTCATATTTTAGACGATTTAATTCATGAATATAATCATTCCACACATAGAACAATTAAGATGAAACCAGCAGATGTAACTCTGAGCGATGAAGCATATTTGTTAGACATTCATAAGAGCAATAAAAATAAGTCTCCTCGAGGATGTGTTAAATTTAAGGAAGGTGATTGTGTACGTATTAGCAAATTGAAAGGAGTTTTTGAAAAAGGTTATACTGCAAATTGGTCAATGGAATTATTCACCATTGATAAGATCCTTCCAACTACTCCTGTTACGTATCAGTTGCGGGATTTTCGTAACAATAAAATTGCAGGGGGTTTCTATAATCAAGAACTGCAAAAAGCTAAACATTGCGATATTTATTTAGTTGAAAAAATTATCAAACATCGAGGAAACAAATGCCTGGTTAAATGGTACGGCTTTCCATCTAGTGAAAATACGTGGGAGAACAAGAAAGATCTCAAACTTTAATCTTCCACTCCTCTTCATTATTAATACGGTGATGAGCTATAAAATGTTGCATCCGAATAAATTTTCGTCATTACAATTTAGTTACTATTTTAGCGTGTCTTGAGTTTGTGTGTTTAAAGATGGCAAAATATATTATAGATATCCAAGGCTTCAATTTAGATGACCATTCTTTTCATCGTAAAGGAATTGTCAATCGTCGATCTGTACAATGAACATGTATCACATTTTCTTGTTTCACCTCCGTTTAATATCACTTGTCTGACAGAAGACGAACAGAAACAAGTTTGCTGGTTGCAGAAATATCACCATAAAATTAATTGGAAAGATGGACAATTGGATTATCATAAAGTGTTTTCAGTTTTACAAGCTGTCAGAGATGCGAGCATTTTGTATATTAAAGGCAGCAAACGCACCTTATTTTTGCAAAAAGTCACTGGAAAATTTGTCATTGACCTGGATAAATTGGATTGTCCACAAGCTCAGTGCTTACCTTCACCAGAAATTACCAAGACTATTATTTGCTCTTATATAAATCACTCGTTAAATAACAATGAGAGTGGAGTTTGTTCATTAGCTCAAGCTCTGAAATTAAAGTTTTGGCTTAGAAATTTATTTGACCAAGGTGTTGACAAGGTTGATTTTTTGTAATTAGTTAATTCTACTTAAACAATATTTATTTATTTATTTATTTATTTATTTTTCCTTCTTACATTCATTCCTTATCATTTGTGTTCAAACATGGAGATTGATAAATTTGGTCAAACTTGTGACAGAACCTCGAGTGCAAATCAAAATGAAGAAGAAAATGTTCGTGTTTATTCAAAGATTCATGAGCTTGAGCGTAACTTTGAAGAAAGACATCTCAAACAGCTTCAAATTCAAATTGAAAATGATGCAGTTCATATTAAAAATATTCTCGCTGATGAAAGATCTGATGATGGAGATGCAGCTAATATTGACTTTGTTAAGAAATATACCACCCCTCAATTTAAATTACTTGAAAATGAGATAAATCAACTACGTAATAATCTAGAGTCCAAATTTGAATCAATTAGTGTTAAAAGTATTCTCATAGATGAGAAATCAAAACCAAAAGGTACAGTTATCGTTGATGATAATGTTTCAAAACCAAAATAAAAAGAAAAAGCTATAGTTTAAAATATTATAATAGTATCATATTCTGTTAAATACATGATTGTATACAAACTATTTTTTAATAAATATTAGTTAATTAAAACATCTTGGAATTCTCAGAATAATATTTAAATATGCACCTACTTTATTTTAATACATAGGTAAATAACGGTAAATTTGTAATATTATTGCATTTTACTTGCATCTGTTACAAAAGTTCTCGGTAAAAATTTGAGATTAACACCCCTCATTTTATTCAAACCCAAAACTTTCAAGTGAGAAATATTTTGTAAAAATACCTCGATACCTTCATCCGTATTCAAATAATTCTCGATTCTTTTTGGAAGAAATTATTCAAATTCTTCCTTCGATGATTCAGCTCGGAGATGTGCGATGAGAGAACGTCCGTATTTGGCTTCGATAGAACAAATTTTCAATATTTCATACTTTTCTTCTAAACTCAGTTCGATTAAACATTTGGTCGGAATTTCGATATACTTTGCAACCTCTGCATTCATTTCATCAGCAAATGCGTCAGAAATATTGTCAGCACCACGTTTCAACAAACTCGAGGATGAAGCCATCTGGTGTGAAACAATTAAAATACGATTTAATAAAATAAGCACAAAATATTCTATTGTTTCGATATATTATCAAATACCTACGGGCAAGCAAAAAAAAAAAAAGCAAATCAACTGTAAAAAAATTAATGTTAGGTAGATACTTACTTTGTCAATATGAGATGTAGCGAAGTAAAAATAATATCAACCAAAAATTTTTAAAAGAGAAATAACGTCTTCTATTATCACAAAAATCACACTATGAAGTGAAACAGCTAGAATTTTCAAATGTGGATAAGTTTCTAAGATTCTAGGTTAAATGCTTATATGAAGTAAAGAGTGGGAGAAACCAAAAGGACGAAAAAAAAGAAGAAGAAAGGTGAATCAATAGAGAAAGTGCAGTAAACTCCATTGTCTAGGTCTAAGCACGGACAAGTCAAGACTTGCTTTAAAAAAAATTAAAAAAACAACAGGAAAATAAATCTTTAACTGAAAATAACTCTTCACCCCTCCCACCAATGCTTCATCCAATACAAATTTCGATGTTATAATTCAGATTGGTATATCAGAAAACAAGCGTACGGATATGTCACACCCCTCATTTCATCCACATATATTAATTATCTCAAAACCCCTTGTTTCAGCCCCACACGCCCCTCTGCCTCATCGAATTCAAATTTCGAGGTCAAAATCAAAATCAGCATGTCAAAAAACATACCTATGGATATATCACACCTCGCATTTCATTCATACTTACTATTGACCTCTAAACCTCACGTTTCAACCCCCTACAACCCTATAGTACATCGAATTCAAATTTCAACCTCGAAATCAAAACTGCCATGTCAAAAAAAATACATATCGATATATCACACGCCTCTTTATGATCAAAAGCTCACATGCAAAAATATTGACCTCCAAAGTTCAACTTTGAAAGCTGTCCCAGAACTCTCTTTTTCCTATCTACTACCGATTTATGATCACATAGTTTGACACTTTTAAGTTTCGGGTAGCTACTACAAAGAACTGGGATGTTTTCACATTAACAAAAAAGAAAAAAATTTTTTTAAATATATTGATATGATTCTGTAGGTGCCATGGCTAATAGGAGCCACACCTTAATCAGGAAAATTGTAATAGGTCTTGAATTTTTCACAAGACCAAAACTTACCTGGTGAGGACACTAAAACCAAATGCAAAACTGGTAAAAAATATATGAATAACTGTAAAATGTTCACAACTTGCTACAATACTAGTATTGACTGCAATATTTAATATTTAAAAGCACGATCATTCACTAATGCTTATTGATGATAGAAATGATGCAAGCAAATTCGAGACTAAGTCTGTTATTTACTCATACAGTTGACACTAACTTGGAGCTAAGCATTCACCAACCAAAGTGCTCATTTTTAAACCATAGTGAAACTACGAAAAAAAGATATAGTTTAGTTGAGAAATGAAGCCTCTGCATGACAAACTACATCAAAGCTACAAAAAAAACTAATTTAGCTGAGAAATGAAACTGAGAAAATGTAGTATTTCCGTAAGTTTGAAACTGACCCTTAAAGGTACGTCTCCACGAGGCAAGTTTTCTAGCGGCTAGTTGAAAATTTCTAGCTGCAAGTCATTTTTCTCATGTAAACACTATCGCTAGTCAAAAGTTGCTGCTAGAATTTCACTAGCCTGCAAGAAATTTATTGCCTGTGTAAACTCAGGGGATAGTAAAAATTCGCAACTAGCCAGCTATCTAAACTGAATGGATAGTTGGCCAGTGCTAGTAGAAAGAAGAATGATATCATGAAATGTATAAATATATATGAAAACATGGTGGAAAATGCTATCATTGTGTAAACACTACTCAGCTCTTTTTTGAAGGAAATTCCTTTAGGCCGTATAGCTGAACTACTTGACTGATTTTCATAAAAAAGGCGTATCCCTTTTCATCATGTTCGGTACTAAATACGTACCAAATTACAACCCTATCAATTGATAATTAAGTCTTAATCTTCATTGGCGGAACTTATTTTGGCCCCCTAGGCTTCAACCTCCCCGACCGACATGCACCAGAAACAATTCCACTTGAGATTATGCTCGGAGCTACCTAAATAGTACATACCAAATTTCAGCCCTATTCAATGGAAATTGTGATTTTTGTCTTGTTTATAAAACAATCTTACGTCAACTGTTGACGTCATAACTACAAGCTGTTCCACAAGGTACCGTTTCTGGTGCAGTCACACTGTAAAACTTAGTATCTCCCTTCATATTAGAGATTTTCAAATATTTTTTCGGATTCGTAATTTACGTGGTCCAAACTGTCATTCTTAACGCCTAAAATCGATTTTTAAATTTATTTCCGCTATTCTGACGAACTATGGCAGTTTCCATCGTGGAAAAACAAACTAAATGCATCGTAGATCGAAAGAGGTGGATGACGACTTTCGCAGGGCCGATGGCCGATTGCAGCGGCAAAGAAACGCTCGAAAGTTCGGGCCTGTTTTCGCGCGCGTTTTTCCTACAGTCGCCGCACAACACCGCCTCCTCCACGCAAAACTCAACACGCAACATAACCGAAAATTCTGCTTCGAATATTACCGCAGTACGAAAGGTGTACAGCAACGCCCGCACCTCACACACATTCGCCGGCCTGAAAGAGTCGCATTCACTGTAGGCACCAATACCGCCAGCACCGCCGGCACCGCCAAGTAACCGCCACGACTATCAGCTTATCTCATTCTCTCGATATGCTCGAAAAAGGAAAAAATCGTTTTCACCGCATCTTACGCCAGCGGCAGAGCGAGTATACGGCGGAGCGCTGAGCAGCAGTCAGCGCTGACAACGAGCAGAGTGTAGCCGAACCGCAGCCAAGTGAGCGCTCGCAACGCCGCGGCAGCGTCGAAGCATCGAAGCATCGAAGCATCGAAGCATCGAAGCAACGAACGACGAGAAAAGTGGACGTCGACGCAACAACGCCCGCGTATCCTTCCCCATGCAAACCGCTCGACATATTGGGCGTGACGTGGCGCGGCGCGGAGGGCGCACGGCTGACGCACGCACTCGCACTCGCACACCCAGCTAACCATACGTACCGTGTGCTGTGGTGTACAACGAGCAACCGAAAAAGAGAAGGAGAATATTAGAAAGGAAGAAGAAAAATACGTCGAACCCGAAAAATTGGAAGGGGTTCCTCGACAGCGCTCTTTTACCACTTCCCCACCGTCGCGCTTTATCACTCAGCCTCTCTCACTCTTCCGTCTTTCTTTCTCTCGTGGATTGGCATCGTCGTCGTTGTCGTCGTTGTCGTTGTCGTGCTGTTGTCGTTGTCGTTGTCGTTGTCGTCGTCGTCGTCGTCGTCGTCGTCGTCGTCGTTGTGGTGCTCTTCACGTTTTATACATACGTTCCGCTGCCACCTCCACGCCCCTCCACGCCAGCCGATATCCTCTTCCCCTTCAGAAAATCTGCCATCCCCTTTCGTTCGACGCCCGTTCGTCATCTGACTACGCGTCGACAACGGGGAAGGCAGCGGTGTTGGAGTAAACGCGCGTGAAAACGGACAGGTGGCGGTGGGTCGAGGGAGAGAGAGAATTTCCAATTTCGTGCATATTTCGTGAACCCGCCGGAGCAGAGCAGAGCAGCGGCGCGGCGCGGCACGGCGCGGCACGGCCTAAAAAAAATTAACGTCGATCTGACGCGACAACGTGAACGCGCGGCCCTAACGCAGAGTATAGCCAGAGAATTCGGTTGCTGGGCGAAGAAGGGTGAAAAAGGTAGAAGCGGTGAGAGAATGAGGAGCGAGAGAGAGCGAGAAACGAGATGAGCGGTAAAACCGTAACGTCGAAAGAACAAACCTTGGACAAAAGTTCGCGAATTTCAATTTTCAATCTTCAACGATCCTTACTTCGGTATACCAACGAATACTAATCCTCGACATACCTTAGCGAAATTTGAGCGAACGACGATGAACAACCCTAACCCAGTGAGCTTAGCCCGAGTTCAGACGAGCAGCGAATACTCACTGGTGGAAACTCACCATGAATCGAGTATAAGCGAGCTTCTGTCACTGGTAAAAACTTCTCAGCGTGTTATCCTAATGACAACAGGATGGGTTTGTAACACTTTGAGAACCCCTTCATCCGAAACTACCCGATGAATTTCAAAAATTTTAACACGAATGTGTAGCCCATGAAAGCTTCTAATAATACCCCAAGTTTCATTTTCATAGGCGAAACAGCGGAGGCTTCACGGACTCCCAAAAAATGCCAAAACGAACAAAAAGTGGAAATATTTGTTTATGTAAGTGTACACACACACACACACCTATATATAGTGTATATAAGAATTTGAGTGACCTATATATTTGAAAACAAATATAACAGTACCGGAAATACTGTCCGGTTTATCCGTCCCAAAATTGGCGGCATGCTATAGTGAATTATAACAAATATTTATGCAGAATTTTGCGACTCTTGGTGCAAAATTAAACATTTTATAGCTAAAATAAAATAAATAAAAAAAAATTTTAAGGATACCTTTTATTTAACATAGCACTCTAAAAAGTAGAAAAATAATTTTTCATGACCTACTTAACTTATTTATTCTTGTAACACAAAATAAAAGCACCGGGCAAACTTGACTCATCATTATTTCTTCGTTGTATAAAAAGAAACCTACAAATATTGTTGAAAAACTTTGAATATTAATATGAGTAGCCTACAGACTTTGCTCAACTATCATTATAAATTAAAAGTCATCTCCATCCTGACCTAATTCTTACAGTAATGTGTATTATCAATCATTATTATCAATATCCAAATTATCAAACAACTAATCAACAACCTTCAAATTATTTGTTTAAGACCCTTTTTCAGTGGATAGTTCTATCTACCTTCGTCTTGTATTCTAATTGAGATATTTCTTTTCTTTTGCCCCGCACTTTTATTTTGTGTTACAAGAATAAATAAGTTAAGTAGGTCATGAAAAATTATTTTTCTACTTTTTAGAGTGTTAAATTAAATAAAAGCTTATCCTTAAAATTTTTTTTTATTTTTTTATTTTTTGACTTTTTAAGAATAAAAAAATATATAGGTAATTTGATGTACATCTTAATTTCAAAATAATTGTATCCTACTGTTTTTGGATGTTGAAGTTAAATGCTAGTAAGAAACAAATTCGTACTAATCTGAGAATCAAAACTTTATTATCTTATTCATGAAAACATAAGTTTCAAAGTCTGTCCACTTCTGCAATTGCTTTTTTAATGCAAGGTTTTTTCCCACTTAACTTGCTACAATCCAGTTCTTGAATTTGGAGTTCATCCAATGAGTGGATGCGACTGATAGAAACATATGCCAGGACCTATTTTTGATAACACACCATCACCTCTATTTTTTGTTGACTATCGCGCTCCCAGTGACTATGGAAGCTCCCAATAGTAATATTTTAATTGAATATTTAACAGACAACCAAATGATTTCGAGTTGAGGTTTTCAATTTTCAGCATTTGTTAAACTCATTGAAATGCTCACAAATATTTAAATTTACTATTATAATTTTATTATTTTGGAAGGTGTCATTAATAAGTTCCATTTTCCATTGGACTGAGAATTCATCTACAAATTCTTTTCGATTCGTCTGTTAAATTAATTAGGATTCAGCGATGAATCGAAGAGAATTCTCATTTCCTTTCTTCAGAGATCGCAGCAACACGCAATAAGTCAGCTAGTTTTATATAAAAATAGCTACGAAATTTGGAACAAATATTTACTGTATTAATCTCTTATAAAATGCGGATTGGCCGGAGAGTACTTCCTTAAAGTTTATTTTTATTTCGATTTTGAAAGAGATAATGATTTTAAACTGCCTAATTTTAAACAAACAGCTACAAAATTTAATAAAATCAAATTGTACTTATTCTAATTGTGCTGCAGCTACGTTATAATTTTTTTTTCTATAGCTAGAATGAAAAAGTTGACTGAATAGAATAACTTTCAAATTTTAAGGTAAAACCACTCACAGAAGATTAACAATCCAAATAGATGTGAAATTGGTTGCATTGTCAGCACCACACCGGGTTGAGAACATTTTTAGTTGATCCAAAAATGAGATTGATAGTAACAAATGATAGTTCTGAAATTCAGTTTATTATTACACGAACTTGTCGACGTCGACAAATTGAAGAGAATTCCTCACGAATTCTCTTTTTGATAAATAAATAAAAAATTATTTCAAAAAAAATTTAATAAGTACCCAAATAAAGAAAAACACGCATCTAAATTATAATCGTCATTTTCAAGTAGCTCTACTTGTGAACCGGAGCGCTGGAACTAGGCAAAGTGAGTTAAATAAAAGCGTATAATAAAGACAAAAATAGCATTACATTAAGTACCATTCGGCTGATCCGTACCAAAATCAATAGACCTGGTCCTTGGTTTAGTAAAAATGTTTGTACCAAATTTCGTGATTATCGGACAAAACTTGCGACCAGTACCGTGAGTACAAAAAAATGGTATATATATTTGAGTTATTGGTGCCAAAATTTTCCTAAGGTCATGAAACGAGAAACGTACCCATCCCCAACTTTGGGGCCAATACCGCACAAAACGTAATAAGTAGATTTTCTAAAGAAAATCCTACTTAAAAAATTTTTTATATTTGAGACCTTACTTTTTATTCTGGATTAGAATGCATTGGTTACTCATTTCAGTAGGGTTTCAAAGAAAAATTATCATTTGAATTCGTTTAGTGTATTTTCCTTTGGAAAATACAACTGTTGCATTCAATGCAATAGCGGAGCGGGGGGCGGGACCTGTGGAAAAGCGCCAAACATGAGTCGAAGATTACGAATTAATAGGTCACTCAAATTCTTCTGTACACTATATATAATAATATATATATACATATATATATATTTCCACTTTTTGTTCATTTTGGCACTTTTTAGAAGTCTGTGGAGCCTCCGCTGTTTGACCTATGGCAATGAAACAATTTTAGAAGCTTTCATGGGCTACACATTTGGGTTAAAATTTTTGAAATTCATCTACTGGTTTCGGAGGAAGGGGTTCTCAAAGCGTTGCAAACCCACAATATTGTCAACACGATAACTCCCGTAAATTAAAAGATTTTGGCTTGAAATTTTTATGGCAGTTGGAAACTACTAGGGACTGGTTTGATATTAAATTTCTGGTTTTCGAATGGCAGCCATTACAAAACTTGACACTTTTGGAAAATACACACATACCGCAATTAATGCGCGGCAGAGATATTTCACTAATAAATTTGAAAAAAAAACGGAACAAAATGGGAATCCTAAACACCAGGACCATTGTCTCAAACTATTAAATCCCGGTCAAAGCGGGACATAGGTCTGGTAAGCCTAATCATAGGTAGCTTTCATCTTTAGCTTAAATTTTTTTTTCCAAAGGTTGCCGGTCAATTCATAAAATGACTAGTTGAAGTGTGTAATAGTGAATTTTATACACTATAACTGATCATAACAGTTATTCTACGAAATAACCTGTCATGAATTAACGGATTTCATATTTTAACTGTGTATCATATTCACGGTTCATGAAAATCTGATCATGCATTCGGGTTTCTCACGCAAGAGGAAGAAATAGACTATGTGACCTTTTTTATGATATATTTGATGTTGATGATGAAGATGAATATTTTATAATTCACAAAGCTCCATTCTATTTATAATGATCCGTGGGCACAAACCTTTTGAATACCTTTCTTTCTTTTCCTTATTCTCTCTCTCCTCATCCTTTTCTGAAGAAAACTGATTTATAAATCAACTAACTAATACAAGTTTTCATATACAACCAAACATCCAGGAAAAGTAAGGATTGAAGTGGCTGCATTATTAGGATAAATTAGAGGATTCGAAGATGAAGGTTGTTCTTGCTTTATACTTGCGAAACAAGTTCCACTTAACACATTTTTCATTTTGTGTCCGAATAATAGTGCTTTAATTGTATTCCTCTTTTCATGCATGCCAGCGCATGACAGGTTGTTTACAAATAGTAAGTTGTTTTGAATTTCTGTAATCTTAGGTTTAGAAAATTTACTAAATAAATTTCTGATTTTTTGCATTTCCAGAATTTAAAATTTAAAATAATTTTCGTGAATATAAAATAATGTCGTTATTCAAAGAAAAAACCTTGTACCCACGCCCTGCCAAAAAAACATGAAGCACACTGTATTGAATATTTCATTGATAAATCGGATATTACACTATTATTGCCAACATCAATAATATCGATCAAGGTTAAAATAGTACCATCCTTAGTTCTCCTCTAATGTGGACCACAGGCACCGGCTGTTCGAAACTGCAATGTGAAATTCAAAACAATTATTCCTGTAATTTTCACGCGCAAAATCTAAGGAGGCGTTCCTCGCGACATTCTGATGTCCTTCAACTTTGGTTTACGGATTATTAAATACAAAATAAAAATTTTAAGAAATCAAATAATCGAATGTATGAAAATGCTGTAAACATTCCTTAGCCAAATGGGTCGTGCGAAGCATAGCACAAGCTCGGTGTTGATATGGATCACCCATTCTACATATTAAAGATGTGACAAGTGTATATTTAGTCTTTTTTTCCCACAAAGGAAAAAGTGAAAGGAGAGAAAAATGGATAAAGTTTGTGAAAAGATAAAAAGGAAACATAATTATGATCTAATTGTAATACGATACGGTAACAGACGACTGACACAAACATTTATTGTAATTGTACACTATAGTGAGAAACAGGTCAATATGTAGCTATTATATCTTAGTTTCTATTGTTTTTTTTTTTTTGCTGACACGAGGTTAGAGAGAACTGGTGGACTGATTTTTATGATTTGTCAAAAGAAAGGTCTCACCGTGTAGATGTAACACCTAAAACAAAAAATTGACCTTTATGGAAAAATTGTAGATTTTGACTGCCTTACCTCTCAAAAAATTTTTTGGAATTTTCTCCTCCCGTAAACATTTTTTTCTTTATGATATTAATAAGTCCACAAAATTTTATTCGTCCGTGTCAACTCCTTCTTACATTTTCGGTATACTATACTCTTCGATCACTTAGTTATGGATATGAGTGTCTACAGACAGACAAAGAGGATGTTAGAAAAGTATACGAGACAAGGGCAAAATAAGACTTCGGCCTTTTAGACTAAAATACAACAATTGCATTCAGTGCAATGGCGAGAACTGGTGGCGAATATATAGGTTACTAAAATTATTCTGAACACAATATATACATAAAAATTAAAAGCTAAAGTGGCGGACTGTTTTTTTACTGTGTATGTTCGTTCACGTTCATCCATCTCAGAATGGGAAGTATATAGTGCCCATTTTCTTTCTGTAGTTGATATTTTTCCATTCACTGCAAGTTACTTTTTCGCTTTTATGTCGCCATATTATTAGTTGATTTGAAAAAAAAAATTGCTTTTTTCAAAATATTTAGAGAAAGTATTGTGTAAAGTTTGTGTGTTTGGTAGTGTACTCATGAAATAAAACATTTTCCACCCCTAAAGTTGATGGTCCCTCGTACAATGAAATATTCTTTGATTACAGCTTAAACACTATTGAGCTTATGAAAAATACGTAAATCATTTTATTTGTAGAAAACTGTAGAAGAAAACTTTTGCTAAGAATAAAATTTTTTGTGGAATCGTCATTACCCAAGAAAATCATGAAAACTACGTTGAAATATGGTCCAAAACATTTGGGGAGAGGAAGGGAGTATCAACATGAGAGGTGGTAAGTGTTTGATATTATATAGTTCAAGGCTCAATATGATAAGCCTCCAAAGGGAAAATCATTATCATTCTTATTTCTTGTGAATAAGGGGTTTACAATGTGGTGATCCAAAAAATTCTTTCATGTTACCTGTAAATATATCTATATATAAGCCCGAAGACATCGCGCTTTGGCATATTCCAGCCCTGGATTTTTACTAGCATATAGGTAACACTGCAGAATTTGTTGTTTGGAAGGAAGCAACAAACATTTTGTTTTCATGTCTGTATGTGGCTGTCAGGGTAATGATACAAAATATTGGAAAAATAATTTAGGGGAATAATATTGTGAAATAATTTTTATGAACAAATTAATTTTCAACTGTTTTACATATATTATAGTGATATACATATAAAAAATAAACAGGCAACAGAAATTATTTGTCAAAATTATTTCGCTAATATTATTCCACCAATATTATTTCCTCATATTCGATGCACGTGCGTCACTTCCACACCGCTACACACATACACAAACAAAGAAAAATTTGTTGCTTTCATTGAAACAACAAATTCTGCAATGTTACCCAACTATGCCAACAAAAATACAGGGCTGGCACAAGCCAAAGCACCAGAAAGTAGCGCCTCAGAGCTTGTATATAAATAGTTCCACTTTTTGGTAACTTTGGCACTTTTTCGAAGTCTGTGGAGCCTATTTGAGCTATGGCAACAAAACTTGGGGTAGTGTTAAAAGCTTTTAAGAGCTACAAATCTGTGTTAAAATTTTTTTAATTCATTTGCTAGTTTCAGGGGGAGAGGTTCTCAGTGTTTTGCAAACCCACCATGTTGTCATCACCATAATTCCCATCCATTAAAAAGATTATAGATTTTGGCTGAAGGACACAACGTAAAAACAAAACAATACTGATAAAACAAATTTTTTTTCAAATTTCTCTTTCACTATGGATTTGAACACGAGTTTTAGGAGTAGCAGTACTTTCTTCACAGCAAGGAGCCACCATGGAACTTCCAAAATCTCAGTTTTAAACATCACTACATAGAATATGACCATAAAACACCTATGGTAATTTATGATAAAACTAATAAAAATTTATTCTTTGTCTGAATATAGACCCTTCTATTATGAATACCACAATAACACCTCAACCCCTAAAATGGACATGAGTTTTTTTTATTTTACTGGATTCAAAGCAATGTATTTAGATAGCTTCAAATTCACAGGGCCAAGATAATGAAAACAACTAATGAAAAATGACTTACTGCTCATGCTCAGAAAACCTATGTCCATTTTAGGGTTTTAGAATGATATAAAATTTAGTTAACATTGGTGAAATAGGACTACTAGGTATCTATTACTAAATGATCGAAGAAATATGTTCCAGTCGTATAAGTGATTTGAAAATGAAATAAGGTAGAAGAAAGAAAACAGAAGGTGAGAGTGAGGGAGGGAAGAGAACAATTTTATGTAAAAGACCGGAAAGAACTGGTAGGAAAGCATGAAAGCAGCGAATATGACAAGGAGGGCCTGAGAAGGAAATCAATCAAATTATCGCCATGGAAGAAAGAAGATAGATGGGTCCAATGTTTGAAGACTCTAGAATTACCGTTCATATTTTCACCCAAAAAAACTAAACGGACTAATTTTGTAGGCTTCAAGTAATCGAATTATCCATTAATTGCATGCTGAATGGAAAATCTAACCACATAAAACACGTATCTACTATAATTAACACGAGTTAGTTGATTTAATATTTTACAGCTGGTTCTTGTGGTCGAATACTCGTCTTCTTATCTCCCCAAAATTTCAAAACTATTTTACTAATCTTCTTTTTGATTTTGTTATTTTCTTCCTCTCTTCTCTACACATTATAAATGAGTAAACCAGAAATTATGTAACCGCATCAACTGGGCCTCGGAGAAATTTCGGAAGGACAAAAAATAAATTGGCGGTTCCTGTTCAAATATTTACCTGAAATTTGCAATATTTATTTGAAAATTAAAAGTGAAAAACACAAATTCGTACGCACTTCCACGCAGGCCCTCTGAAAAATCCCGGACCCGATTCCTTCGGTACCCTTTCAGCCTCCCTCTCTGAGAGCCTGCGCATCATCACGCCACAACAGGCAGGTCAATTTCTTTCGTATTTCGAAGGTAGATGCCGAACAAATCTTCGATGTTTTGGGAGAAAAAAAAAATCCGGCAATGTTATAGATTGTCATGATGAGGTTCCCAGAAGAAATAAATAAAATAAAGAATGTCAAAAGAACAAAATCGATCCGCAACGTCACAAACGGTATAGCTGAACGATTGTTGTTGGGCGTTCATTTTCTCCCAAAATATACGAGAATCTTAACCTACTATAATATAAACCACGCAACATGACAACCTTCAAATAAGAATAAAAAAATTATACACAAAACATTATGAATTATTTGAGTGGAAAAGTTGCGAACATTTTTCAGTTCGCTCATACTGTCGGACTTGGTCAGAGGCGGCCCGACAACGTGTTTCTGTGGCCACAGTCACTCTCATTTGAAAAGGGGGCGCTAAGAAGGCGTAGAAAGGAAGCTAAAATATTACAAAAGTGAGGAAAAATATTTAAAAAAATTCACAGATCTGAGTCATTAAAAATTAATAACGGAAATTAAATAAATTCTTCTTGATTGACATCGACAACATCTCTATCGAATGAAGATGAATGAGATTTGCCGAAAGAATGAACAAGAGTGACTGAACGAGTCTATTCACTGTTATCACAAATTAATCTCATCGTACTGTGCCAACTAGGCCTCTATGGATGTTTTCTGTTATCAATCATTGGTCGTTCTTGATTTCCGGAACAAATTACAAAAAAGAAAGAACTAACAACGAAATCAATCAAAATCTTCCTTGAAAATATCAATATTTGAAATGAATAATGGAAGTTTTAAGAAAAATAATTTGAAGAAATTAATGATATTTTATATGATTTTAAAGAAATTGACAATAATTACTCCTTTTTTATCACAAGTGAAAGCGATTATGAATTATTTTTACAGTTTGTGATCAATATTCATTTTCAATTTGACATTCGTACAAGAATAAGAATCCTCCAGATAGAAAGCAGTTTGAAATTTGTTGTTCTAAATTCATTTTGTTGGTGATTTTCTTTGTGTTTCCTTCATGATTTTTTGATAGGTTGAAATAGAAAGCTTTTGAAGCTTCGTTTATCTAAGTGTCAAGTGTCTACTCTAGTACCCTTATCTCTTAATATGACCTTCTCTATTATTTAATTTATTTTTATTCTAGAATTCTTCTTCTTATCCCGAGTGTGCCATCCTATATGTTAATTACTGTATTTTTCATTCTTCAATGTTTCCAAAATAATAGGTACGCGTAACCAAACTTCCTGCAATTTATGTTATCAATTTCCAGTTCCAATTTTCCATTTCCATACTTGTCAAATTTTCTAAATCAAAAACACGTCATCATATAATTTGAAATTAATTTTATTTAAATTTTGATTATTTGAACATGTTTATGTGTGTTTGATTCCTGCAGCCTACTTAGAATGGGAATATGAATGGAGAATTGGAGAGTAGAAGTAGTCAAGTAGAAAATAAAATCTTCTCAAACCATCAAATTTTGCCATGTTGAAAAAATGAAAACCACTGAAATATTTTACTAAATCACCTCCACAGCTCTCATCTGCTCTACTCTTATCACTATCCTCACAAGTTGCAATTGATAAACTTTTTTTATTTGTGAATTTTCTTTAGTTTTTAATTTATTTTGAATGAATTTTTCGTAAAAATGTAAATAATTCATTACAACTTGGTCAGATTCTTGTATAGTTATACTTTCTGTAGATTCTTTTAATTATTATATGCTGAATGATCTAAACTCATCAATCATTAAAAATTATTTACGTAGTACAATGGGCCACGAACGTTTATCAAATTTGACCATTCTATCGATTGAAAAAGACATTGTAGAGAAAATAGATTTCTCTGAAACTATTAATACTTTCGCAAATGCCATAGCCAGAAAAATAAAGATTTAGGGTTTTAGGACCCACTTGTTTGCAATTTTGATGTTAATGTTTTCTGTTTTCCATATTTTTCAAACTGTTTACTAATTTACTAATAAAATATCAACAAATAGATAATTTTGCGAGCAATATTTTAATTTTTTCTAAGATGGTTCAAAAAAATTTTAAGGAGGGGTCTCAACGAATGAGAGGCGCAAAAATATGGCGGAGCCACTGGCGCACAATTAGCTCGGGCCGCCACTGGATTTGGGATTGCATAGTCAAGGTTGTGGTCCAAATTTGAGGCATATTCGCCGCATCAAATTTGATCCGCGCCGATCTTCAGGACAGCGGCCAAACCCAAATTAAGAAACATTCGCTCTCCGAAGCACATCCAATATATTCTGGTGACCCACTCCGGCGGTACGTGTATTACACTGTATACGCAGTTACCTATATGAGATACTTCCGCCGAAAAAAAAAAAAAAAAAACAAAAAAAAAACAGGTAAATCCGACATTTCCGCTGCCATCAAGCGACGAACAGCTATAGCTGCATACTCACATTCCCATTCTCTCCTCATGCATAAAATTAAAGTTAAAAGAAAAGAAGAAAAAATCGGTAGAACCTCAGAATAAGGACGTACCGTGTACACTGTCCTACACGTATAATGAAATTAGGGAATAATATTATGTGACACAGTCAACTCGGTAAGGAGTGTACCCACAATCCGAAGCTACAGAGTGGGTTTATGGGCAGCAGAAAAATAGTGCACACCCTGCAGATACTACTGTTTCAGCATTTTTCGTACGTTTAATTTCGTTATTTTTGCTGTTAGTTCTGTCACACAAAGAAACTTGCCAATCAAGTTTCTTCGAGAACATAATATACGGTATACGGTATACTGTATACAGCGTAAGTAAAATATAAGCGTTTCTCTGCAACGCCTGCCTTAAACGACCCCGAAATTACTGATAATTGGAAGCGCGCACCGTGCAGATAAGAGACCAACGATCGATAAGGTGCCAGCATAAAAAGCGTCTGATAACCGACTGAACAATCAACTCTGATTTTCTCGGTACAATATCAAAATTCATTCGATTCCCAGAAACGGTGAGACAATTCACAAAGTTTGAGTTTCATCACTTTTTCAGACAGGTCATGTCAGTAACACTGTTTGACGTGACTAATAAGACATGAAAATAAATTTTTCTCACATATTTCCACCCGTGGATTTCGAAAGGTAGAAAAAAAGCTTATAATTGGTACGTTACAAACGCGTTTTTAAAGATAACTTTTATTTATTTTTGACTTTAGCTTCACGCGAAATAAATATTATTTCGTTGCGGAAGGTTGGCTGCAGTATTGGTATATTTTAAAATCCCAGTAGTGAATAGAATAAAAACTTATAAAAAGATCGAGGAAATTAAGGTTAATCATCACGTACATTGAAAAATCACTCGTAAAATGCAGGCAAGTATGGAACCGAAATAAAACGTGGCACAGAAAACAGAATGTTAGAAAAATACACGTCAGAGATCTCTTATAAGAAAGCTCCTCAAAATCTACGCAAAAAAATATTACATATTGGAATGATATTTAGATACGGTAACTTAATTTCCTCTTATTTTTTTTCTTTTTAAATCAGAATAATTTCTTCTCTTCAAAAATTAGAAAAAAAGAACACAAAAAAATTTGGAATCATAAAATAAATGCTGGATTGAGCGAAAAAAAAAAATTCAAATTAAAGGTAGAAAATAAAGAATTATGTATAAAGTTTACCTACATCGTAAATTTCATAAAACTGAAACACGATTAATTTCTCGAATTAAATTAAGAACAATTCGACACCAGAGAGTGTTTTGTTACCGCGAAGTAGAAGTCGAGTAGTACCTAATTTATAAAAACATTAAATATTAAGCTAGTAATAACTAATAAAATCAAGTTAATTGGACGGATCTTTCGAACCAAAAAATCCAACAATCATAAAAATTGAAATGATTTTCAATAAAAATGGTAAATTTAATACTCTATAAGTTCATGTAAAAAAAATTATACCTAATAAACGTCAGAGAAAACTACAGTTTTGAACCTAATTATTTTATACTCTTTCAAACTTACAAAAATCGCACACAATCAATTCAACCCACATATTTGTACGTGACAACAGTACATACACAAAAAACCCTCAAGTTCACCTACCTTATAACATTATGAAAATTATTATTTTCATTTTATTCCATGAGAGAGGGGGCAAGAGGGTATAAATCATATTAACGAATGAGAAAAAACAGAGAAACTTTTTTATGGTATTAGAACGCATTTTTTACCATTGGAGAAAATGAAAGATCATCTAATCAGTATAAAAAAGTATTTTTTTGTTCTTCGATAGTATTTTCCTACATGGAATAAATTGAAAATACTAAGATGGTTGCTGTGAGGACGATATTTGCGTGAGGTATTTAGGAGCTAGGACCTCTCGACGACAATCAAAAGGCCAACTAATTTTGTGCACTACACGTTAAAACACATTTGCACAAATTACTTGTTACAGTACGTGTGGGGACTCTCCCGTATGAGGTATAGGGGCTTGGACCCCTTGACGACAGTCGCCGCCCCAAAGGGCAGGCAAACAATCGTCCTTGTGATGTTAAATACACAAATTACGTTCGATCGTAATTACCTGTACGTACTTGCAGGTAATGTACGAGTACCAAATCGTGACACAATAAGATGATGTCACAATTCGTACACAAACTGGCCAGCCATCTCTTATCTCGATAGGGGATGATGCAACCTGGCCACCCTCACTGATGTACGTATTATCTTAAGTACGTGTGTTTGTGTGCGTGCAAATAAGCTGTATATAAACCACCCAAACTGGCTCTAAAATCGCCAGTGTTTGCCTTGGTTTTGGCTTACCCATACTTATGTACAAAGTGGTTGAACACGCTTAAATTCTGTTGAATTTCCTTCTGGTGAGAATATCTCTCACGACAAGGTATTCCACAGTACGTATATAATTTATAATTGTTGGACCATGACAAATTGGCTTATCACTGATTATGTCACGATGTCAAGTGGGTTTATTGTACTTAATCTTCAAAGTACAACGTAATTAGATCACCAATACATACACAATTATGTACATATTCATATTAGTGCGCGTATATGGAGCTAAGTATAAAAGGCGCCAGTAAACAACAGACAATAGCCAGTGTTAACTGAGGTTGTTTCCCTCATGATTTATAGTACCAAGCTGGTGAACATGCAAAACTGCAGACTATCTTCTGCCAGGTGAATTCCTTGCTCATGACTCAAGGTATTCTAAAATGGCTCAAAAACATATTAATATTAAAACTAAAGGATTATTATGCGATTTTAAATTCTATTTCAGTTTAGCTAAATGAACGATTTCAAAATATTTTAGCAGATTTTCTCCACTGTCAAAAAATCAATTTAATAAACATTTTTACACAATTTGCTCGCAAACGTGGTATTAAAATTGACCTCACAAAAGGGTTATGGGTGGGGATAGTGACAATTATCCGTTTCATAAGAAAAGAAAATGATTGGTACTGTTTTCTTCAGAAAATCTACTTAATATTTCATTTTTACCTAATTTTTTCATATAAATAATTATGTATGTATCAACTAAAATTTTGAGTTCAAGTTTTGAGAAAACTAGTAGGTGGAGAAGGCTGAGATTTTTATGAGAAATAGTTCCCATACTGTAGCAGGTCTGAAAAAAGTTTGTTGTCCATCAGTTAATTTTCAGCAAAAATAAGGGAAAAAAATTCCTGAAAGTCATTTTTCCAGGATTCTGAGAAAAGGACAAAAGGGATCGGGCTAAAACTTTCACGATAGATTTTTCTTATGCTTGTGCAAGTTTCTCAGAAGTTTGATCCCTATTAGTTCAGTAGTTTCTGAGAAAACTGAAGAAGAAAAATTACTAAAAAAAATGTGTTCACAGTTTTGAAAAAACTATCAAACAGATAGGATAAAATTTTTACAAAAGATGGCAGTTGTATGGGAGCAGGTCAAAAAGAAGTTTGGTGCTCATCAGTTAAATATTTCTTGAAAAAACTGGTAACAAAAAATCCCCAGAAAAGCCTTTTATAGCGATAAAATATCGATAGATCGATAGTTTTTTGTGATTTCTTAACTTGAAACCAGCAATGAAATATCGATATATCGAAAGCTATCGATATAAATGTCGATCTATATCTATATAAATATCGATTAATATCGATATAAATATCCATCACTATCAATATTGTTGGGACCAACAATCCTCCTCCCCTCACACTCCTGCAAACACTCGATTATCTTTCTCTGAATACTTTTACACTTTTACTTGCGGCTACGCTGTTATTTCGTTCCACCACTCACTCATTCATCTCCCCTCATATTTGTTTATCTTATTCTCTACATACTATGTACATGATTTACATCTTTGCTGCAATTACACACACTTCTGAGACGTTACTTTGAGTACATCTTTATTTCAATTACACTTTCACTCTGCTGCACCATTCCACAACCTCTATAAATATAAATATTCATTAATATCAAGATAAGTATTATTTTGCAATTTTTTCAAGTAAGCTCTTTCTCACTCTCTCTCTCTCTCTCTATCTCAATCTCAATCTCTATCTCCATCTCCATCTCCATTCGAAAATTAGGTTTTCAAGACAAGCATTGTGGCGCAGGAGTTTTTGTAAATTTACACTTAAAACAATATTCAAAATAAATATTTCAGAATAAAGCATTTTTCCCCTTTTATAATGCAATATGAGATTGTTAAAAATTGCACAAACAAATTTCATAAAAAACCTACTCTCTTTTTTAATTCAAGCAGCATAATCAGGTTACATAAATACGAGTATCTACGAATAGATTTCTAGAAATTTTTTTCCTTTTTTTAAAAAACGGACTTCGTTTACAAATGTTTATCCTAACTAAGTTGTCCAAGAATAAATCCATAAAATTTCACTTGAGTGCATACATCAAGAGAAAAATGTACCTTCAGCCAGAAAATCTATTTTTTAGCGGAGGCTGAAAAATAATAAGAAGCGATAACATTTTCGAAAAACTAGAATTTTCATGCCTGATTATGGGCTGATTTGTAACCGCAACCGCATTTCTAGCAACATATGAAACAATATGACGAAAAAAAATTCGATATCATGGGTGATTCCAGCACTCGTTACGAAACAATCAATCCGAATGAAGGATCCTGTCGTCTCAAACATAGTTTGTAGTATGCATGCAACACTGTGAACCGAAAACGCCGTTAAATAAGAACGAAAAATAACCAAACGAATGAATAATTAAAACGAAGTGAAAGTGAAAGTTCACACCGCGTCAAATCGTCGACGTAAAATTGAGAAAACGAACTTTCGTAACGCAAAGATAGATCGCATTTCCACATCAGCAGCAGCAAGGCATGGCTTGGCAAACGAAGAAAACACCACTGAACTTTCGCCCCTTTCTACGCCCCGCGCCCCACTCTACGGCGGAGAGGCTAAGGGTGGCTTCGTATCCGTCGCCCTGCCGTAGTTCGGAAAATTTCGAGCCAATGACCGCGTAATGAACGCAGGAAAAAGCCGATAGGCACGACCTCTCCTCTCCCACCCCACCCCTTCGCAGCTACTACCTTCATCGGCTTCCCCGTCGCCGCCATCGCCGCCACCTCCACCTCGAATGGCAACCCCCTTCTCCAGACAAAATTTAGCTAACCCGAATATACGTAGCTGTGCACCAAAACTCGAATCATTTCCGTCGTCGTTGCTGACGCCGCACATAATCCTCCTTTTTACAACGACGAAAGGCAAAAATGTCGGCCGATTTTCACGTTCACTTTTCACGCCACGATTTTCCAACGATGTCGATTTTCATTATTCTCAACGTTTTATGGACGGGAGAAAAAGGTGAAGAAGGGAAACAATAATCTTCTACGTTTGCAGCACTCTGTGAACACCTTCAGTTCCCGAAGGAATAAAATTTTGTGGCATAAAAAATAGTTTAAAAGATGGGCATAGCAATAAATGGAGAAAATCTGCATAATTTTTAACGAACAAATGCAGAACTTTGCAGTCTGTTTCCATTAGTTCCATACCGAAGATGTAATACAATTAAAATATTTCTACCAACTAAAACGTTTAAGAAGAGAGAGTTCAAACATCAGGACCGATTAGTTTCCATTCGTCAGAGCAAGTAGCCGGAACCAAAAATATCCTATTCACATCAATATAAGTGCTGGTTCACCGAGCATTGCTCGGATGTGGAAAAGAAAAAAATTTCTTAACTTGAAGCATGCTGGAGAATTTCAGCAATATATTTATTATTTGTTAGGTACATTTATCTTTCAGTATTATCTTGTATCACGAGAATTAAGATAGCAATATTTAACTCATTACCTACTTAATTAGTCATAAATCATAACAATTATAGGCAGTTTAGGCTTAGGAAAATTCGCTTCTAAAACCTTTCTTATCCTTTACTTTTAGGGTTAATCGCAGTTTTTCATCCTTTGTTGTTATCACTTGCTGCTAATGAATAGATTGAGATGCTCATATATCGGTTCAACGAATTTTTTAAAACTTGAGAACTTTCTAGTCACACCCAAAAAACCTAAGTTGTGACTTTCAGGAACATCGTAGATCTAATTCCTCAGAACGTGTTTACATACATACCCACATACCCATAAACGCACCTACGTACGTACGTACGTACGTACATACATACATACATACATACATAGATACAATTATTGTTCGTATTATAGTATAGGATAGGATAATTTACTAACCTTCTAGCCATCATCGAAGTCTGTATTCCCTTCGGAGGCAAAGTTATGCTTTTTCACCAAAATTTATTACCCACGCTTTTTCACCAGCACTACACGGAGGAACATAAACGAATAAAAGAGAAAGAAAAAACTGATCTCTCACTCCCTCTCTTCTCATGTTCGTAAATTTCTCTCTTTTCACGATGCGAGGCAAAACTTCCTCCAACTTGTCTTGTACATATCGGAAGGAAGTACTAAGACATATTTATTCATTATTTTTGTTTATTCTCTCTCCATATGTCTATGTTTTTTCAAACAGATATTTTTAAAAAAGGATGTTCATTGCTTTTCATTCCTGTTTTCGAAAAAAATCTACATATCAAAATTGATCAGGTATTCAAATCCGAGGGTGAGTGTAGGTTAGATTTTCGTTTCATGACGTATGAAAATTTTTGGCACTATTAACTGAAATTCATATCCTATATACTATAACACGAGAAATAATTGTATGTATGTTTGTATGTATGTATGTATGTGGGTATGTATTTAATCGCAATCTGAAAAACTAGACTAACAATGTTATTGAAATTTACACGAAAGGGGTTTTTGGTTACAAAAAAACGATTTAGATAGGTCCTAAGTTTGAGAAAATTCGTTGAACAGAAATATGAGCTCAATTTATCCATCAGTGCAGTAAACTAAAATAACAAATGATGACAAATTCACAGGCTAAGAGTAACCGATAGGTAAGGTTTTATTAGCAAATTTGTTAAGCCTAGGCTACGTATGATTATTATGATTTATGAATAATGAAGTAATGAGTTTATAGTTGCAATCATTAATTTCATTCTCGAGAATTGAGATATTTTATAAAAATATGTTTATGAAATTCCCCAGCTTGAGTTAAATTAACGAAATTTTTTCTAATTTCCACATCCAAGCATGAACCAGGTTATATATATAAAATAACACGTAAATTGGCGGCCTTTTTTTACCGACTGCGTCAGAAGGAGATATTGTGTTTGACTCTGTTCCTGGCAATCTAACGAAATTTTGTGCCACTCTACAGCATTCAATATTCATCGTACAAATATGAAATAGGTCTCAAAAAATTTGTATTTTCAAGGTGAGTAACACTGGCCAAAAAAAATTGAAAAATTCCCCATACCAGACCCACAATTTTCATTCAAAATTTGGGGACTTTTTCAACACAAAAAGCAACATAACCAATCACAATCCAAGATTCAACATATAAGAAAATAACGCATGCTGATTGGGTCTCCCAAAAGTTTTTAAAGTTCTATAAATATTTCAAGTGTCACCACTTCTCCCAGTAATATATTAGCACCAGTAGATGTATTATGTAGGATTGGCTCATTTAAAGTCTGCTGATATCTGCTTAATAATAGTTATAATGAAAAATAATATCAGGAAAGCATATGTTGGAAAACAAACTGTGATTGACTCATTTAAAGTTCGTTGATATATCACCTTCAAAATAATAATTACAAGAAAAAATGAAAATACCATGTTTCCTGAATTCCCTTAAACCAACCAATCAGGAAGGAGTACTGAAAAATGAACTATGATTGGCTGATTTAAAATCCATTGATATATCTGCTTCAAAATAATAATTATAAAAAAAAAATGAAAACACCATGTTTCCAGAATTCCTTTAAACCAACTAATCTGGAAGGTGTACTGAAAAATGAACTGTGATTGACTCACTAATGGTTGTTAATTGATCACTTATATATAATTATATTTCATATCCCATCATAGGTATCAGTTAGCTTTTTATTTCTCTATGTCCAAGGTCTATATTATGACGGACTGAGTGAGGAGGTATCATACTTACCAAATTGATGCAAAAGTGCTGAATAAATGCACAAAAATACAAGCAAAACTGAGGCAAGGTGTAACTTTAGCTTTCAACAAGAATCATTATTTTAGAGAATATTAGATAGGTATGAAAATAACTGAAAAAAAAATGTATATACCTCTTTTTTACATTCTTTTTATTAATATTTTAAAGTTAAAATTAATTTTAAAGATCTAATTAGTTTTCTTAATATTTGATTAAAAGATTGAAATTTACTCATTGACCAATTCCAAAATTTAAAAAAAATTTAAAGTTCCCTATTGAGAAATAATAAAATAGGTATTAATTAAGAAAAAAAAATAGGCTGGAAATAAAATTTGCTGTTACATAAATATTGCAACATGACCAAGCACCTGTTACTTGAATTTTTTGTATTAGGTGTTTCATCATTATCAGAAACTATGAAGGTAAAGACGAATGTGGAGGATTGAAGTGACGAGAGAAACATGGGCAGATATTAAAGATTCGCACTGAAAAATATTTGCAGCAGAAAAATAGAGAAATAATTAAATTTTTGAAAAAAAAAAAATGAAAGGTCGCCATATTACCTATTGCCTTGAGAAAAAACATTTTTTTTTCGCCCCTCAAGTTGATTTTACCTCCTTTTACAATCCCCAAAAACAAAACTTTGTATAGTAAAATATTTGACAGCTTCCAATTCCGAAACCATAGCACCTATGACAAATGTGTATATGACCTAATTTGCAGAAAATTTTACTTTTTTACCAATCATAAAATTTTGTAAAAGATTGACCTTCTAACAAAAAAATCACGAAAACCACCAAGAAGTATGATTTAAAATACTTAGGGGGGTTGAAGGGAGAGTATCAACTTGAAAAGTGGCCACTATTCGGTTTTATATAGTTCGCCTTTGAATACAATAAACCTCCAAAGGGCAAATCATTATCTTCATTTTTTCCTGAAGAAAAGGGGGTGGTAATGTGGGGGAACTATCCGCCACATAAACTATAAATTTACATATATATATATATGTTATGGGTAATGACATGAATTGGACATTAACATTATTGCCCCGGTGTTAACGTGAATGATCACCTTGGGCTGGTCATTCATGTTAATGTCCACTTGTTAGGCAATCATTTATACCTAGTCATAATATTAAAGACATTTATTTTATAATCTGTGATTAAGTGAGGTGGGTTATTGTTATTGTTATTGTTTTTTTTTAACAAAAACAGAATTTCTTATGTTCATATTTTATTTAAAAAAAAAAAACAAGTAATGGTAAACGTTAATGAACTGGCTAAGGGTGATAATGCAGGAGGTGAATATAGAATAAGATGTCTGGGAGCTCGAAGTCTAATAAAATCTTCTTTTTACAAATAGTTTAGTTGGATAAGGCAAAAAGGGCGACACTCAACTTTTTTCATAAGATTTTGTTCTAGTTTACTTGGATTATTTGAGGAAACAAAAAATTGGCTTAATATAATTTTTTCATTCATTATCGAGAGATTGTAGGATGTATTTCTTTGGATATTGAAATGTGAGTTTGTGTGAATGTGGGTATGTGGGTATGTGGGTATGTGTGTATGTGTGTATGTATGTATGTAAACGTGTTCTGGATAACTAGACCACCAATGTGGCTTAAATTTAAGGGATAGAGGTTTTTAGGTGTGAGAAAACAATATAGATACATACCAAGATTGAGAAAATTTGTTGAACAGTAATATGAGCATCTCAATCTATTCATCAACAATAAGTGATGACTGTAATAACAACTACCGATGAAAAATTCAACGAGCAAATGAATTAATACTACAGGCACAATACAGGAATCGTTGAGAGAAAGATTTTTCGGAACCATGACGTTATTATTTCCCTTCCATCCCTTTGTAATTTCATAATCAATAGTTGTTTGCACTTTACCTTAGAACTAGTTGATTGGAAACGAATTTGAATGCAGCAACTTTTCTAGAATTTAAACGCCTAGTTCAGTTAACCAATAAGCACTTACAGCTGTGTACAGCAGACGGCAATAATTTAATTATTTAATAAGGTCTGAGAGTAAGGAAAAGTAATAAAAATGTTCACTGGAATAACGTAAATAAAGTCTTGAACTGAGACCATAGTAAATCTGCAGTGTTGACAAGGACATTCAATGAACAGTGTAAAGAAAAAATAATTTTCCCAATGACAATGGTCAACACCCAGACTTGTTAAATGCTCGTTGGTAACTAAAAAGACTCAAACTACAAGATTCAGTAAACCACTAACATATGCACGGAATGACTAATGAACTAAATTTTGAGGAATCCTTCAAAATGAATACCATCTATACACTTTTTCAGTCTTCTGGATCTAATTCCAACATGGTTTTATAGTTTTTATCTTCTCTGGACCTAATAGTTGTTATGAATTAGAAATACACATTCAAAAAAATTATTATTCCATGAAAAACGTGAAAGATTATATTATGACATTATCAAAATAGAGATCCTTGATTCTTCCTTCTTCCACAACTATCTTACTTGATACCAGATAAAAATGACATTACGGTTCCTAAAAATCTTTCTGTCAATAATGGTTTTTCACAATGCGCTACATTTTACACAATGTTCAACGAGACGAGCCACCCCCACTCCATTAAACCTTCTTTTACCATCAGAAAAGCATAGGAAATATGTATTTTTACCCAAATTTTTGTCCATACTTCTCTTATTTAATGAGATAGCTACTTTTTCGTAACAAATGAAATTTTAGAGGTTTCAAAGAATAAAACGAGCTCAAGATGAGAAGTTTGAGCCCTTAGAACTCGAGAAAATTGAGAATGAAAACGAAATCATGCATCAAATTGACTTAACTTAACATTCTTAGTAAACTTTATTCTCAAGACAACTTATTAAAACTACTCATTTTTACGAATTCACTGTTATTGAGTCTTATCATTCACTGTCTTTAGGAAAAAGTTCACTGATAACATTAAATTAAACCAATTTGATATATGAACTCATCTTCTTCTTAAATTTTCTCAGCTTTTAATGGCTTAAATTTCTTGTTCTTAAACTCATTTTATTTCTTGAAGCCTCCTCTAAAATTTTATTCATGTCAAAAAAGTAGTTATCTCTTCAAATAAACGAACTAGGACCAAAAATTTGTGAAAAAGAGCATACTTCCTATGGATTTCAAAGGTTTAATGGAGTGAGACGGAGACCTCACTGAAAATAACCGAATCGTGATTCAAGTATAATTTATATGCTCCTTGGAAAAATTTGCAACTAGCATTTTTATTTTTAGCTTTGCAATTTGCCTATCACAAGTTTCTGATTTTCACTAGCTATGTCACACAGATTTTTGTACCTTTTTTAGAAGAAATACAAAAAAATATAATTTCAATTTTATCTTACATCAATGATAACCTTTCCCCTGCACTTCTTCAACCATAAGAAAAATATAAAATACCGTTATGCAGCGCCGAATCCTCGTGTTTTTGTTGGTACATTTCTTTGTATAAATAGCTATTTTTGAGGGAAGTGTTCATAGAAATTTTTTAAGTAATTTTTTTTCCCATTATGGAATGTGTGTTTACTTGTGAATGTGAAGTGAATCTCTTCGAATGGAGATTTTTCTTCCGCTGTATTTTGGTTATGTTTTGCTCAAATGAAAATAGAATTAATTTTTTCATGAATTCAGAGTAAATATTTCATAAAAGTTTTTAAGTAATTCTTCTTTTCTACTTTCTTAGTTGATAAATCTTCGCTTTCCGAGATGTACCGGAGGATCCATCACTGCGGTCGATGGTCAGGCCCTCGTTGGTTTAGTATACCCGTAACAAAATTGATAGAACATCACTGCCAGTCAGACAACTGAAATGGAACTGTGGTAATTTATGTGGTACTAAATGGAAAACACATAATTTGTATTGTTCTCATTCCTCAGAGTTGGATTAATGAATAGTATACAGCACTGGAGAATTGAGGAAGCGGTGAAGCGACTGCTGCAGGTCCCTTCAACAGAGGGACCTCGTAGTGGTCATGAAAAAAATTTAATTCGAAAAAAATGTCGTATTATATAAATAATTTTAAACAATAGGAAAGACAGGAATTATCTGCCGTAGGTCTTCTCAGTCGGGAGTTCCATCTTGGTTCAAACATAATTTGTTTACAAAACCGAAGCTAAGTCTCTAAATGAAGAGCCACACAGGGCAGCGATAAGCCTCGGCTCGCTGCTGGTATGCAGCGGTAGCGGCAGCGTCAAACACATATTGAGCGTAAATTCACGGCGTTACGTGCTGCAACGTTCGCAACAACACGAAAAGAGGCAAACAACGCAACAAGCGACAGATGATTACACAGCAAACGAAGGTCAAATATTACTTCAGACGTAACAGTTCGAGAAAAATTAACGTGATAATAATATGTGGTCGTGTAGAAAACATTCGCATCAAATATGCATATTTTTAAGTAGGTTTTCTTTAGTAAATCTACGTATTATGCTTGTTGCGATATTAGCCCTCAAGGTTGGGGGTGAATACTTTTTTGTTTCATGACCTCAGTAAAATTTTGGCACCAATAACTCAACTTCACACACACACACACACACACACACATATATATATATATATATATAGATGGATAGATAGTCAATCGGTACAAGTCGCAATTTTTGTCCGATAATCACGAAATTTGGTTCGAACATTTTTACTGAACTAAGGACTTGACCTAATGATTTTGGTGCGGATCTGACGGTGCTGCTATTTTTTTTGTATATTAGTCATAAAATACGGAATTTTGGAACCATATGTACAAAATTTGAAATAAATTTTCATTTCCGGTAAATTTTTTTTTGCTCTTTTTTCTAATTTGCATGAATTTTTTTCTTTCTACAAAAATTAACCACATTTTCACGTTTTCTTTTTTTTATTTCATAACTTTATTACATTTCGTTAGTTTTATTTTAAATTATATGATGATGTACCATATTTTATCATCTTAATTAATTTTTCATTTTTTCAAGAAAAAATGCTTTTAAATTTCACATTGTCTAATATTTTGTCAGCAGCTAACAAATTTCATACAATCATAACATAGGTACCACTAACGCATATAAACTTACAGACAATTAATTTGACCATGTTGCGAGATAATTCTATGTTTAGAATTATTTCAACAAATAAGATAATTACTATTTATTATCTTTTATTAAATTCAAACTTCAAATTATTGCAAACACTTTAAATCTTTACTTATTACTTAGTACTTAATATAATTGAAACCTGATATCCATAACATCGAGTATGGTCCTTAACGTTTCTACTTGACTGCTAGTTCAGGAATGAATATGTCTTCAAATGGAAGACAAGACATTATCTTCAATTTCATTGTTATAGTTCAAAAATAGCCAACCAAAAAGGTGGCGTGACATGGAACATCTGCTAGATATGATGACTCTTCATTGTCAGCATATTTGGTGTTGCTTGTCCGTGAGAAGCTAGGTATAATATAGACTGCTATTATTCCAAGAATTATGAATAATAGTTGTCTATATTTGTTCGACACGTTTTTGTAGACAAACTGAATCGTCTGCAAAAATGGGATGGAACAGATTATCAAAATTCATAATTCTTTCTCTCAAATACCACTTTTTGTAGCGAGGCTTGCTGCGCTAGGGTTTTTTCTACTTAATTGGGTTCCAAAATGCATTTAGGTAGTAACATTGCTCATTTTCAAGTTGATTACAGTCAGAGGAGAGGGAAAAAACTGAAGATCGGATGAATTTTCCGATATGATAATCGTAATTCTGCACAAGTTTTTCAGTCACGTGCAGAGGTACTCACGGACTTTGTCATTTTGGCTCTAAGAAACCAACCACGATTGCCATATCACACTCCACAAGGCTGTACCTATATTCTTCAGCCCAAATTCTTTGTCGTTTATGATGACCGATCGCTTGATCTCCATAGTCTTCAGACTGATCAAGATCAAAAGGCATAATTAAGCTTTTTTTTTCTCTCAAAAACTAGAAGGCAAATTGAAGGGAATTCAGTAGAAAATATTCTAAAAAAAAAATTAAATAAGTTTACATTATGTGGGTGTGTATGTGTAGACGTACACGACACCACACAAATACCAATCAGGTCGGTTGCGTAATATACGTTGAAGTATGTGTGCGGGCCGAGCCCAGTAACAAATAAGCTGCATAGACGAAATATACAGCCGTGAGCGCAAAAAGGTAGTTTGCGCGTTTTACCCCGCTGGCCCGCTAGGTGGTCGACGAGTGTGTAATACACACTCGTTCGTCATCGACCACCCGTCGCCACACATTAAAAATGAGTTTTTAAAAGATAAGCTTTTATTTTATTTTATTTTATTTTTTGGCTTTAGTTTCATGCGAAATAAACATTATTTCGTTACGGAAGGTTGGCTGCAGTATTGATATATTTTAAAACCGCAGTAGTGAATAGAATAAAAGCTTTTAAGAAAACACTGGTTTCATTAGTGTATGTAGCGTTCATTTTCCATTTTCATTACAAATTTCTCAACCGAAAATACTAAGAAAAATCACGACTATAATTTGTACAAAAATAAAATACTCCAAGACGAACGTAATAATGTCAGAATGGGATGTCACTCATCATTCGTGTATAATATTAAACAAAATGTGAAATACAAATAATAATCCCACAGTGATTATATTTTTCAACTTTTTACAGAAAACAAGAAAAACATTACGAGCGTAAGATTGTGGAAAGTACATTCTAATCTTTGTAAGAAATATAGTCTTGTGTGCGAGAAATTTAGACAGTGAAAAATAATTTTGAGGCAAGTTCTCTCAACAGAAATAAAAATTGAGAAAAATCAGTACGCAGGAAGAATGAATGAATGAACGGGAAAAAAAAGTATCATAAAAGCATATATAAGGACGTTTTCATAGACATCAGACATATAAAGACAAAACCTGTGTGCATCCCACGGCTACAGTGTCTGATTCTGCGATACAGGAGATACCACCGGTTGCAGTACAGGGGGCTGTACCACAGACGGGGTAGGCTCCTGTATGGGAGCCGGTGATGGAGCAGGGGTTTGGGACCGGGTTTTGCCACGTCTTTTGTCCCGTTTGAGTTCCATGTAGTAGAGACCGGGAGCGCGAGCTTCACGCCAGGCATGGCCATCTGCCTTACGGTTCAAACGGGGATGCTTCGCCGGTTTGCCATCAGCCGGGGGATTCTTAGCGCGAGAGGTGGACGGCTGAGGCTCGGGGACTTTTTCCGGCGAAGGTGTTGCCGTTAGGTCGATAGCGGAGTGGTTATCAACGGCAGCATTTCTTGTCGGTTCAACCTCTTCGCATATTGGCGACAGTACGCATTGAGGGACCGACATAGGGGTTGGGGGGAGATGGACGGTTGGGGCCGGAGTCGGGTCGACGTCCATCGTTGTCTCTTCCTGGGTAGTCGGTGTGACCAAAGGGCGAAGTAGAGGCGACCTGCCTTTCGGGACCGACGATACCTTTTTCGTGGCTACTGGTGCCTCCGTGACTTTGGAAGTCGACGGTTGGGACGCAACGTGGCAGTCGCTTTCGCTTGGCACTTCCAAAGGGGAAGTGGTTCAATCTGTTTGACCATCTTGAGTGGTGGGAATTCCCCAGAAGGGAGGCTCGCCAAGGAAGATGGTTGAGGACCGGGCAAAGGTACCTTAGATTGAACACATTGTACAACTTTGGCGAATGTGCGGGTGTCAATCCGCGTATTGCTTAGTTGCACAGCAGTCCAAGCGTGAGGTGGCGTCTCCAACGAGTATGCGGTCTTCCTGGGGAGTGGCACGAAAACCCAAGAACGAGAGCTACGGACAAGGCTGCACTGTACAAACTCAGAGCCCCATGCCACCACTCCAGGAGCAGGCCGGTACTGTCGAAGGGGCACACCTCAACCCCTGGCAGCAGGCTCCACCCTCTGGCTCAGCATCAATCGCCGTTGTGGTACTTGAGAAGGAGTATGGCTTATACCCTCTTGTGCAGGTCCGACAGAGATAAGCGTCACAGGTGATGCCGATACTTGATCGGACATAGAGGACACAGGCGATGTCTGCTTCACCGGTGGAAAGGTGGCAGTAGCCATGGAGGAAGGAGACAGGGCAACGTCAGCTGGTGATGTCAGGGGGGAGAAGGTGGGAGAGGGGGAGCGATGGTCGTCTGCACAAGGAGACGACGGTGCATCGCCGTTACCACCCTCTGTAGGAGGAGGAGTAGCCCTTAAAAGGGCTGTTTCTTCATCTTCCGAGATGTCGGGAATGATGGGAGAAAGACGCTCTTGGGACATTTCACCAGTCTATTACGCTACATGAAATATGAGTAAAAGTGCCTGATGAATAGCATTCGATGAAGAGTATTTAACAGCCGGATGCGTCAAGAGGAGAGTGAGTTTCTAAAACACGAATTTTACTCGTTTTCTTGACCGTAACCACCGTTTATTTTCGTCTCGTAAACACGAGCGAAGGTGCGGTTGCGTCAGCTGTTGTTGCACATTAATATTACGAGTTTGTTTTGTAGGCGGGGCCTGTTCGTCTTCCGATGATGAAGACGCGTCGTACTTATGCGACTGGGTGGCGCCACGAAACAATTTTCATAATACGTCGTTGTCTACAACGCTTGACTTGTCGTCAGTTGAGTGAGCCGACTCCGACGAGTGCGGGAGGGGAAGGGGAATTGCAATTGGTTCGTCGTCGAGCATAGCATCAGCTGTTCGACTAGAAGACTGGCCGATGGGGTGCGATTGTGTATTTTCCTTCGATAACGCTTCGGGAGGCGATTCTTTGTTTTGATCGTGTTTAATTACGATCGGGGAAGAATCGAGCGTGTCGTCTGTGTGTGTAGACGACGTTGAAGGTTGTGGTGAGGCATTTGGGGGTGAGTCGTCTTTTTAGGTAAAATGACCTCAGATGACGAGTCAACTGTCGGTCCCAAAGGATCATCGACGGAAGTTGAGTCATCTGGGTTGGCCAATATGTCTGTGTAGACATAGGCCGACTTTAGGCGATCGATTGATACGCGTGTGTGTTGTCCTTGTATGTCAATCTCGAAACATTTATCCGTACCGTTGAGGACTTTGTATGGTCCGGCATACGGTGGGTCGAGTGCTTTACAAGGTGTATCTACGCGTAGCCATACGTTTTGGGCTGATTTCAGATCAGCTGGGACGTATGAGGGGGAGTTGCTGTGGTTGCGGGTGATTTGAGTGAACGCATTCGCACTTTCGCAAATGCATTGTGGAAGGTTAGTGCCGTCGATGTGAGTGACGACACTTGGTGTGCTATCTTCAAAGAAGTCAGCCAGGAGACGGAGCTCTTTACCATAAAGGAGTTGGGCTGGGGATACGCCAAGGTTGGAGATGACCGTCGAGCATAGGCCGAGAAGAATGAGAGGCAAATTGGCTGCCCATTCTCCACGCAAGTCTTTAGAGTTCTCACGGGCCATGATGGTGGCTTTGAGAGTTCAATGCCAGCGCCATTGGGGGTGATACGCCGTAGTTGAGATTTTGTGTATTCCCAACTGGCGTGCAACCGAGTTGAATAAAGCGCTTTTGAACTGGCGTCCCTGGTCTGTCGTTATGGTTTTGGGGACGCCGAAGGAGGACACCCAGTGTTGGACGAAGAGTGTTGCCACTCGATCCGCGGAGATATCCGTTGTCATGATGACGTGAGGCCATCGTGTGGCGCGGTCAATCATTGTCAGACAATGACGAGGACCGCTAACCATTGGCAACGGACCCACGATATCGATGTGCACATGCTTTAAGCAATCAGTGGGGCGGAAAGCTTGGAGAGGGGCTTTGGTGTGTCTACCGATTTTGGCTTGTTGGCATGTGGTGCACTCTTTCGACCAATGTAGGCAGTCAGATCGTAGGCCAGGCCAAATGAATCAATTAGTGATCAGACGGGCAGTTGTCCGGCCACTCGGGTGCGAGAGCCTGTGAATCAAATCGAAGATGGTTCCCCGATATTTGGCGGGTACAAAGGGTTGTTTTTTCTCCGTGGACGTGTCGCACGTTAAGAGTAACATGTGTCCGGGTACTCTGAACAATTCGAGGATGAAAGCAGAGTTGGGGTCTGCAAGGTATTGGGCGAGTTGAGGGTCGTGTTGTTGGCAAAGGGCCATTTCATTGTAGGGCACAACACAGGGAGAGGTAATGGCGGAGATTGATATACGCGACAAACAATCTGCGGCTATGTTGTCCTCTCCTTTGATGTAGCAAATATCCGTCGTGAACTGCGAGATATACTCAAGTTGATTTTGCTGGCGTGGTGAAGCTTTCTCTCATGCCTGAAACAGGGCAGTCGTGAGGAGCTTGTGGTCCGTATAGACGGAGAAAACACGCCCTTCGACCAGGTGCTTCACCGCTGTAAAAACAGCGAGTAATTTGCGGTCTTATGTTGGATATCGGCATTCGGTGTCAGATAATTTGCGAGAGAAAAATGCCAAAGGCTCTAGCGATCCGGGACTGTGTTGATAGAGGGTAGCCCCTATCGCGTGGTTAGATGCGTCGGTTGCCAAGACAAGTTGTTTGGACTTGTCAGGATGCGCCAAAAGAGCAGTATTTGCTAACGCCTGCTTTAGGTCGCGGAAGGCGGTTTTGGCAGTGTCAGTCCAAATTATCGGGGTTTTGTCACGTTTTTTATTGGAGTGGACAAGCGCAAAGAGTTTACTCTGAATGTGAGCGCAATGTTTAATTGTACGCCGGTAGAAATTCACCATTCCGAGAAAGCGCCTAAGGTCATGAACGGTTTTGGGAAGTGGGAAATGGAGTACAGCTTGGACACGTTTGGGAGTGGGTTTGATACCTGTGCTGTTGACTCGATGGCCAAGAAAGGTGATCTCTTCATGTTCATGTTTGGACTTGTTACCGTTGACAGTGAGGCCAGCGTTGTAAATACGCCGAATGACCTCGGTAACACGTTCTTCAAGCTCATCGGGATTGGAGGCGGTAATGAGGATGTCATCAATGTACGCGTAAGCGTAGTCGATGTCTCGCAACAATCCATCAATGTACAGTTGGAAGGTTTGGGCGGCGTTTTGAAGTCCGAAGGGCATATAGGGAAATTCATAGAGACCGAAGGGGGTTACTACAGCTGTTTTAGGGATGTGTTCTTTGGTCATCAGAGAGCTGAGACTCGCTGGTATTGCCGCTGGCGCGAGCAAGATTCTCGACTGCTGCAGCCAGAGACGCACATTCTCAGCGTTGAATGGTGGAAGGCCTGTTAATAATTGGGGTGGATGAGCTTGTAAGGGGGGCAAGGTGGTACATCCAATCGCGGCAGAATTTGCTTCCTGCTGGTGCGATTGATGACCGAGGATGGGTGATAACCTCAGCGTGGAATTGTCAACCGGCTGGTGCTGGTTGACTGGAAGTTCCTCTCCCGGAAGGTAGTTGTCGAGGAACAGACCAAAATTTACAAGCGTAGAGGACTGCGGGATCGCCAAGTTCGTCGGTACATTCGACAAACGCATGCTGACATGCGGCGTTGAGTGGATGGCAGATGTGGGGTTGGGCTGGTTCTCCTCCTCCTGGGAGGATTGCTGACTGTGGCCTTTGCAGGCATCAGCGGGAGAACCAGGTTGTCAAGGGACAGTGGGGTTAGTTTGGAGGCCATGGTGGTAATTGAAAAAGGAGGCTAAGTTTGCACTTTCCTCGTCGGCAGCTGATTGCCGACTGTTTGTTTCTCTTTGGGATGGCTGGTTGGTACTTGCATACTGATGTCGAGCCTGGGGAGAGAAAAGGGAAAAATGAAAAAATTGGGAGATGGAAAGGGAAGGAGAAGGAGAACCTTCTCCGTCGGCAGTCGAATGCCGACTGATTTTTGTGGACATTGGTCGGTACTTAAGTACCAACGAGCAACGAGGGAAAGGGGAAGGAGAAGGAGAACCTTCTCCATTGGCTGACGAGAGCCGACTGAATTACTTCTTCAGTTGTTGGCGGGTATGCCAACGTTTGAAGAAGGGGCGTGACTTGGGAAATCAGCTGTTGAAAGCCGATTGGTTGTTGTTTCCAAGCTAGTTGGAAGCGGTGGGGAAGGAGGTGACAGTTCCTTCCCCTGTTGACGGTGAAACGTCAACAGCAAAAACAAAATACTTACGTCGGAGGTCACCACTTGTGGGTGTGTGTTAGTGTACACGAAACCACACAAATACCAATTCAGGTTGGTTGCGTGTATACGAGATTGTATGTGTGCGGGCCAAGCCCAGTAAACAATTAAGCTGCACAGACAAAATGTACAGCCGTGAGCACAAAAAGGTAGTTTGTGGGTTTTACCCCACTGGCCCGCTAGGTGGTCGACGAGTGTGTAATACACACTCGTTCGTCATCGACCACCCGTCGCCACACCTATTATTATAATTTGGTCATAGTTATCTTAAAACAAGTAATAGCTACTTATTCGAAATAAATTAAATTTTAGAGGAGGCTTGAACGAATAGAATAAGCCAAAGATTAAGAAATTTGAGCCCTTAATGGCGGAGAGAATTGAAAAAGAACATGAAAATATGCCACAAATAGGTGTTTTTGAGTAGTATTATTTGTTGTCTGCAGAGTTAAGTAAACTGATAACATCTAATTAAATCATTTTATGAACTTCTAACGACTTAAATTTCTTGTTCTTTGGCTCATTTTATTCCTTAATGCTTCCTCTATAATTTATGACAAGCAAGTAGTTATCTCTTGTTTTAAGACAATTAGGATCAAAAATTCCTATATTTTCATGCTTTTCAGGGCTTTTCATGAATATTTAGCTATCCAGTGAGATTACTGATAAGAATTGTGACATAAACAACATTGCCTTATTTTCATTATTTTAACTGTAATCAATTGTAAGATTAAAAAAGGATGAAACAAAATAGAGATGGAAAAAATTCTGCTATTTCTGTCTCCCCTTTCACTACATTTTCTCTCTCTTTATTTCTCTGTAATACTACAGTTTGAGTTTGTTATTTCTTTCAAAATTAAAAAAACTGTTAGGTAGAATTTGATAGCCAATAATTTCTCTACAGTTGGTAATATTATGATGGGGGATTTTATATAATTTGGGATTTAAGACAGAAGTAGACTGCACTGCAAATGGATTATCACAGAAGTAAGACCCATATTCCCCATTGGTTGACATTAAAGAAGTGGTAATAGGTAACTTAATTTGATTTCAGTTTACATTATTGAATAAAAAACGTAATGTTGTATTCTTTTGTAAAATTGGAGACAATTGACTTCTAAATAAATTTGAAAAAAAAAAGTTATTGCTATCATTGTACTGTAAATCAAATACCTCAACTTCACCTTTAAATTTGTATAGGATCATTGTGGGGACATTACTCATATGAGGTGATGGGGCTCGCACTCCTTAACAGTTTTTACAGAAAGTGTGACAAATATTCGTCTTCACAACATTAAACGAATGCACAATTACATTCAATTGTAATTACTTGTACATATGTGCAAGTAATGTACGAGTACTAAACCATGACTAATGTAACAAAGACGATGATGTCACGATTCAGTACATGAACCAGTCTGCTATTTCTTATCCATAGAAGAAATGACCTACCAACCCATTCACACAGATGCATGTAAATACTATGTATGTGTGCTCGTGTGCATGTAAATAACCCCGTATATAAATGTCCAGACCAGTTCTAAAATCACCAGTGTTTGGCCAGGTTTTGGCTTACTCGTATGTTTATATATGAAGTGGCAGAACGCACAATATCTGCTGATTTCTTTCTGGTGAGAATATCTTTTCCATGACAGGGTATTCCACAATCATATTTAATTTTACTACAGAATACCCAATGTTACAAGGCAGCAATAATTCACACAGACTTACATAAATGTGTTGGAATTAACAATTAACCAGGTGCCTTGGTATGATATTATGAAAGAAAAATTATTTTGAATTAGACTCAAATGTACAAATAGTCATATATATATATATATATAAACAGATCACATGATAGCATTACAGAAGTGGTTTTGATATATAAGATACTTATTGATAAAAAAATTAAAAAAGGAGTAGAATTATTGATAAAATGGCACCATACTCTTACTCTCATGATTGAGCCAGGTGAAGTTGGCACTAAGGGACGCTAGTAATCTAAGCTCTGTTTGATAGGACTACACCAACATACACCAATCTACACCAAAAGGGCGATTCCACAAATGTAGGAGTGTTACATGACTTTGTGCCAAGTTTTAATTGAATATTTGTGGAATATCCCTACCAATGTTGGTTGGTGTAAGTTAGTGTAATCCTATCAAACAGAGCTCTATATAACAAATTTCAATCTCAATTTTTGTATATTTATCCCCAATTTTTACAACACTCCGAACATTTTAATTTTGAAAGAAACCGCTTTTCTCTCCAATCACAATATCTCAGCTGTTATTTGAGTTACAAAGCTGGGGTTGGTACCATTGAAAAGAGGATAAAATTTTCTCAAATTATCTATAAAAAACTTAGCTTTTACCGCTATTAGTTTTCCAGAGATAAGCCATTAAAAACTTACAAAATAATAAAAATTTCAGTTTTTTAAATTGTTTTTTATTTCGAAAACTAATGAAGACAGAAAAAAATTTCCAGTGATGACTCTTTTTATTTTTCAATGACAAATTCATTCCTATCATCAGTTTTCACATATAACGAAGTAATTGCTTGCTAATGGCGAAAGAAAATATAAAAACAAAATACTAATTTTTCCATTATTTTACAATATTTTACGTTCAATTTTTGAAAAACTGCTGACGATAAAAAATTAATTTAGTTCTGGATTTGAGAAAATTTTCTCCTCTTTTTAACAATATTAACTTCAGCTTTCTATTTCTAATAGCTGTTGAAGAATCATGAGGTGAAAGAGGGAAGGTTTTTTCTCAAAATTTAAACGTTGAGAATGTTGCAAAAATTGTGGACAATTATATCGAAACTGGAATTCCAGTTGATAAGAAACTGTGCTGTTAGATGAGAGCCCTGTAAGGGCGGGGGTTCATTTGCCCACAGCTCCTTAAACATTTGTAATTTTTTCCCATTTACTTTATTCATGTAAAACAAAAAAAAAAAAAACAAAAAAAACAAAAGAAAATATTCTAAACTAAAAAGTACGGAACATTTATGGTGAGGAGATTACACCATATTGTAAATTTTTACTATTGTACAGCACCTTGAAAATTTTGACCCACAAGTGAAAGTGATCCAAAACTGGTATTTTACCTTAAGTCCATAATCAGTATCACTGTCACTAAAATCCCAATAATGCAGGCAAAACAGCCGTACACCTAGATGCGTCCACAGCTCCTCTCCTCACAACCTCCAGTATATCGTGAATTTAAGCATACACTTCTTGGTTGAATGTAACGTTTGTACCTGTCTGTTGTACAACTGCGAGTGAAGCCGCAGGGTCAATTCTACGTATTTAGTAAAATTCGTTGACTGTTTACTTCGAAAAACGTCAACTATGGACCAACGTTCGTTTCGCTGTTGTTATAACGTTGACGCAACTAATCGTAATCATTCAAAATTAACGTAAATTACCGATAGTTGCACAATATCCGAGATGAGGGTAAAACTTCAGTCCTGAAGGCGAATTTTAAAAATCCGAACGCCAAAACAATATTAAAGGGTAAAAGTGTTCTCTTCGAGTACGTTCCCAGTTTGGTGATAACTTTCACACGTAGAAGATGACGCTTTTTTTCCTGTTTTTTTGTTGTTTTTTTTATACCTCCGATCGATCGACTATAGACTGATATCGATCGGGCGAAGAAAAACATGTTGCGAAGTTTTGAATAGCTGCTTTTCGTCTAAAAACTCGAACGACGAAAATAAAATAAAAAAATAAAATAAAACAAATATACTGCGTACAGGAGAAGTGGCGTAAACATTGCCGAACGAGCTCTACACGAACCGGATTACTTTATTCAACCAAAATGTTTGGAATAATTTTTCATTTTTACGATGGGACAAGCGGTTGTTTTCGCGAAATTCGACACGAAAACCTGTAGGTACTCGGGTTTCTGGGTTCTGGTTTCGCATTCCGCCCATTGCCCGTTCGATGAATGCATTTTTCACCAAAATTTTGGCGCAAACTGAAATGCATTCTCTCAGCGATGACACCGCGAGGTAACGCCAAAAATGGCAGAACAGAACGAAAATCAACGAAACGACGTCGGCACGAAGTGCGTCTGCGTCGTGAGCAGTCGTCAGGCGCACTCACACCGAAGCCGAAGGTGCGCGCCAATGACCTTCGACGCCGTAGTCGCCGTGAAATTTGCGTTGTATACAACAACAGCCACACTACGGATTCAGTGCTCGAATTTGTACGACTTTTGTCAAAATATTACCTTCGTGGTTGACACCGCGGAGCGAGGAGAATGCCGAAGAATGCGTGACCTTCGCCGGGGTGGGTATTGTAGCGAATTTTCTAATTTCAACGCGATCGAAAAAAGCGCAGCGAAGAAAACATAAGGCAGCGATGGCGACGACAACGTAGAAATTTTCGACAGAGCTAAATATTGAAAAAAAAAAAAGTTATATTTTACCAATATTCGTCCGTGGATGGCATGGCCACGAAACCCGAGTCTATTTATCATTACTGGTTGGGTTCGTGCATTGAACAGTGAGCTAGAGGGATTACGTAGGGAGGGGGCTTAACAGCTAGTCGAGTTTGTTTTTTAAACATTCTCTAGAAGCGAGCCTAGGATAAAACATCGAGAAGATTTAAGGGGCTATCATGTGCTCCTCGAGACGCAAATTAAGTCAAATTATTTTATTGTTTTTCTAGACAGCAGGTGCTTGAAATTTTTCACTTGGAGACCTATTATGAAACATTTATCACGTTAACACTGCGGTGATAAAGTGTTAAAATTCCTATCACCGTATTATGAAAAAATGATAACGTGGTAAAATGAAAAAGAAGCAAGTTAAAGTGATAAAGTTAACGCTACCTTCCAAGCAGGCATTAAGGTGGTAAAGTGATATTTTTTAGATTTTATCATTGTGTTTTCACTTAGTTTCATAATACCATTTTAAGACTTTTTTTTTAACGCTATATCATTATCCTTTTATCACCTTATCCCCAGAGTGTTAACGTGATAAAAGTTTCATAATAGGTCTCCTGGTTTTAGAAGGGCTTATCCCTGTTACTGCTTCTAATGTTCACCTCTGACCCATTCGCGAAATAAGTTTGTGCTTAGTAAAGCAAACATGCGACTGAAAGAAACAATAATATTCGTCCAATGAATGTCAGTAATCGAAGAGTGCAAATATTGTATATATTGAGAGAAGAAATCATTTTTTCAATTATCGACACTCTGGTCGCTACTGTGATCAATGAAGATTTGGAAATGAGTCCTTACCAGTGGCGCATCTAAAACGTCATTTTTGGGGGTTAAATGACAAAAATTTTGTTAAATTGAGCTTTTGCTTTTTTCTTCAACAAATTTTCAACCGTTTTTAACTGAATTCTACGGTCGGACTTTCATTTTTTCCCTCAATTGTTTTTCTTCTAAATTTTTTTGGAATTTGAGGAAGATATTTCTCAATTTCCCCCCTGAATCTGCCTCTGGTCCACACAAAAATTATCAATCTTCAAATTCCTGAAAAATTTCTTTGCGAGTGCCTAACAGTTCTGAACTCGAAATTAAACGGTACAGCTGGGTTTACACCAAACGAACATTCGCTGTTCGTTGAATATTTTCCTGTATTCACAAGGTTACAGGATGTTCGTGGCTGTTTGCTCGGGTAGCGAATTACGTTCGTTCTTATTGGTTTGTTTGATGGTTTTTTACAAGTCTTTCCCGATCATATATCATTTATAGGACAATTTAAAAAAATACGAATTTGAGGTCGGTTTTAGGAGGAATCAGGGGTATGTATACTCTCTCCCCAGCGCCAAAAAAAAATACAAAAAATTCTAGCGCAACATTACTTTGCAAGAAAATCCAATTCCAAATTTTCATTCATAATTCGAAAGAAAAAAAAATGAATTACAGTACCTTGAAAAAATTGTAAAATAATATCGATACCTATTTAATGTCCCCTAAAATTTAAGACAAGGAAGTTCCGATACACTTTTTTCATAGCTCACAAAGGAGCTGAGATACAGGGTGACAAAGAAGGGTATTAGCCATACGATGATGAAAAATATCCAACATATGATAATTTCTTTGGTGATCTTTACGTCTATATCCATTTTCAGCTTCCCAATTAGAAAATAGAGAAGATAATTATGATCTTGAAAAAAATACCCTTCTTGATTGTTGTTAAGTGTTTCCTTGCATCGTATTATCGTGTTGGTGAGAAACAAAACATTTCAGCTCAGGATAAACAACATTTTTAAACTTTGAAATCTGATCCCTCTGGACGCACCCCTTCTCGTTATATCGGTTTAACTCGGTAGAACCACATAAAGTGATAACAGTGTTATAAACCTACAGACAATGAGACCGCAATATACCAGACAATTAGTTTCCTCGGTATCGTTTTTCTGAACAAGAAGATTCCTATCGACTGAAGTATCCTCTTTCAAAGTTTGTAGGATGTAATGCCGAATTTCGTATCGCTCCGGTAAACGCGTTGGTTTTACAAAAAAATTAAAATAGCCGACGAAAGAAATGCAACAAACAAAACACGTCCGTTAAGATAAGTAATAAGTATTATGTACGTTCGATATCAATCCACCCAAATAAGCAGAACCTACACCGAAGGTTGAGAATATTTTCTCGTGTGTTCAAATCGCGATTCAATGAGAAGTAATTCTACGTTCGGGAGTTAAAATTGTTCAAATAAATTATTAAGTTTATCCACGACAATATATTTTTTCGTAAACCGCTCGGACCTTAAAATTCATCAACTTACATTATCGAAAACTAGAAAACCGCACACATAATTGTTTTAACGCGCGTTTAACTCGCAGTTACAATATTATGTTTCGTAAACAGTGAGCACACACACAAACACACACCCTCACATACAGGGAAAAACCAATTCGTAAATATTCAAATGGTATAACATTACAAGTCAGCGTAATATTGAATACGTCGGTGATCTTAATTCGGATAATTTTTTTGAAATGCAATAAGGGACAAGGAGGGAACATTTTTCAAGAAAAACTACATTGCAGCAGACTTTGGAGATAAGTTCCTTTTCCCCAAAGCCTATAAAATGATAACAATAACACAAATTAGTTAGAATAATTGGAAATATTTTTATACCACGATAGGTACATCATGGTTTTGTTAAGGAAACAATAATACGCCACATACATAAAACTAAAGATAAATGTGAATGATCCAAAGAAAATGATGTTACAAAGAGGATTCCGAAGACTCATTTTCAACGAGGATAAGAAAAACAATCACTCATTTAGGGAAGCACTGTTGGCCATCCATTCTTTCCGTTGGTCGATACTAATAATGGAACCCGAAATATGGGCTACAGGCAGACCTTACGAGAGGGGAGAAGGGAGAGGTCTCCCTCGGGCCTAAGAATTTTAAACGCTCGACATCATCACAAAGAAAAAATAAAAAATAAAAATCTATATTACAAATTTCAGTCCCAGTTTCTTTATATTTATCCGCGTTTTTTTCAACATAACATTTTAACTTCGAAAAACACTGCTCTTCTCTCAGTTCACATTTCTCAGCTTCTATTTGTGCTACAAAGCTGGGTTTGTACTATTGAATAGAAGAGAAAATTCGCTCGAGTTCTCTAGCAAAATTAATTTTTTTATCGACATTAGTTTTTCACAAATCAGCCATAAAAAATCTGTAAATTAATGAGAAATTTGTCCTTTTTTTTTGTCATTGTTTCGAAAACTAGTGATGGTAGAAAACCATTTTCAGCGATGAGTTCTTCTATTTTGTAACAACAAATTCATTTCCACCATCAGATTTCACCTAAAACAAATTAATCACGAGATAATAGCACTAGAAAATACAAGAACAAAACTGGGTGCACTGCGTATTACTATATATATATATATACCTAAAGAGCTTTCTGCATATTTCGCCACCTATCACAGGTATATGTATATAATTTTGGTCATCTAGGATTTGTAACTGAGGTGAGTGGAGTGGGAATAAGCCCCTACCCCCAGGCTAGTAAGTACATAAAATTTTGAGGAAAAACACTTGCAAAATTTTGTAAAACGCCGCACCTGAACACGGATGCAATTTCCAATTTAATGTGGGGCCCATAAATTTATTCTCCTCGGTTCAAATTTCTTCTCTACGGCTCAGGCTACAGGAATTGAACCCCAGTGGCTCCTTTCTAGGAAAAGAAATACGCAATATTTCAATTTCAACAGCACATTTTAATAGACAACTGCTCAGAATTTACAATTTTATCAGCAATTTTTAGATAGATTTCGTAGAATCTACCTATTGTACAGGGAAATAATATTACGATTTCGAGAAAACTTCACTATAATTTTTTCCAGTCATGGTCCCCCAACCCCAAAACCAGCCTCCCGTCAAAAGTTCATATACATACACCCGCAACTTCACTTGCATATTGTCTAATAATTGTTTTAACCCCTTTTTTGTAGCCTTAAATTGACCCAAATGAAACCCGATGAAAAAACACCGAAACAAAGTGACAGTAAAATAATCATCCACCTCACGAACAAGCAGAAGTCCACAAAAATATGAGAGAATGAGAAATTCTTATTCAATTCTCTTTTACTTCTTTTTATTCGTTTTAAGAAATGTTTTGTCTGTTTTCTGTTTACACTGATAGTAAAAATTGGTAACTTTACCCCCAAGGGGGATACAGATTTTCTTTATGGCTATAAACTTTCCTCGGAATAACGTAACTGTTTTCGAAAAAATCTCATACGAATCTGTCCAGCGGTTCTATAGTGATAGTGTTTCAAACAGTTATGATAATTAGAGATAGAGATGTATGGATAAAACAAAATTTGTCAACAAACTGGAAGGTGTATTTCTTCACGGATCAGTGCGAAATTTAGGAATGGGTACTTCGGGTTCGTATTTCGGTCAAGTTCGAAGATGGGCCAAATCCACTAAATAGTTTCAAAATGGCAGATATCTGAAGTTAAAATCTGAAGACAATGGGGCAAGGTGTGATTCTTTACAGATCGGAACAAAATTAAGCTTGTACATAACTACATACTATCCATACTATCGATAGACTATCAATGGTTTTCTTCAAAAATAACTATCGATACTTTCGATGCTCTAGATTGACCTCAAAATATATTCTCAAGCTGTATTTTTGAATGAAGAATAAAAATTTTAAATAAATTTTTCAGTTTTTACTTTAAAACGAAACTTAATTTTCCGGGGAGGAATATGCAAATAAATCATAATGTTGACAGAATTCGAGTATTTCATAATTTCAGTAGTTTTTTGATATTTTATAAGATATTTTGCCACCTTAAAAAAAAACTAATGTCAGTATCGATACTACCGATAGTTTCGGCCAAACTATCAATAAAAAAAAATATCGATATTACGCAACACTAATCATATTCAGAAAGACTGAAGCAAGTTAAATATTAGAGAAACCACAAGTTTTGTGGAATTTTATACTTCAACGTAGAATTTCTCTTCTGAACCATTGAAAAAGATCATCATTTACAATGGCAACTCTTTCAAATAATTTTTGGAAGGACGAAAGTGGATAATTATCAAAATGAGAAGACGTTAAATTCATCTAATTCACCTTTCTTGAAAATAGAAAATACATTACTGGATGAAATCAACCCAAAATTCTTATAGAGTACCCAGAGTGGACTGCTCTTGAAGTAGGGCTATACGAATATTAGGATTACAGTTCTAATCGTGGGCTTCTCTCAACAATACAACTACCACTCTTGATTTTATGAGCTAACAGGAGTAGAGAAACTTCCAATTTAAAATGGTACAAAATTATTCTCATGATTCCCATCATAATCAATACTGAGACGAATAGATTATAAATTGGCGATCCTGAACATTGAAAAACATGGGAGACTACTTTATGTAGCAGACATCATTTTTATAAGCTTTTATTCTACTTATTACTGCCATTTTAAAATATACAAATACTGCAGGCAACCTTCCACAACAAAATAATGTTTATTTCGCTTGAAGAAAAAGCCAAAAAATAAAGAAAATCTTATTTTTAAGAATCTTTTTAGGGTTTTTGCTTGCAAAAACCCTATCAAAATCGCTATCTTTCTTCTTTACCTTCTTCATTTTCTTTAGTCTATGTTCTACGTTTTCTTTTTCAACTATGAAAAAATGAAAATAAAATTTTCATCAATTTATATGATGTTATCTGTGACCATTTGTTTTTTTGATTCTAATTTTGCGATAAATTTATGGAAAATGTAACAATTGACAATTATGTTTCAATTTCAACTGTTTCGTCTTCCTGAACTATTATTAAATGAAATATATAGCTATATTGCTTCCTTTCAACAGTTGTCTTCTTTTTGAAAATACTTCTGAAATTTCTCGATTATTCATTCGTATTTTTTTATTTCCAGTTTTTATTCATAGTTGATGTTAATAGTGTCACCCTATGGTCATTTTTCATGACAAGTAAAACAAGCCTAAAAAAAAAGAGAAAAAAAATCATATAAAAATAAAGCAAAAACCCTGTTGCCGCATCATGAGCGATGTAGCATGTTTAACCTAAACTTATTTATTACGATTTCAAATAAATCTTAATAATTTCCTCACTTCACCCTTCGTACAGCTGAAAATAAAATACATTCGTTTACACCAGTAAAAAAAAAAACGTAGGTATCTGAAATAGAAAATTATTCAAAGTTCTCCGCAGCTCAATAAAGTATTGAAACAAAACGAAATCCATAGACATGGCCAAATTTCGTTAGGTTGCGCGACACAATGTGACTTCCTTCTTCAAACTACCCGAAAAGTTAAGCTTCGTCTTCTCTGGTCTTTACATCAGCCTCAACACATGATGTACAGCCACAGTGAAGATAAAATTCGGCCACAACTCATTTGAAAACTTGATAAAAGGAGATTTTCACACTACAAACCTGCAAAACGAAAAATTGTCAAATACGGATAATAACCAGCAATTTTAATGTGCATTTTCCCTGATAACTTTGAGGAGAAGAATTACGGCTAAAAGGTATTCCCACTCTTTTAGGCCATTTACTTTGGGAAATAAAAAAAATTCGCGCCGACCACCTCGTCGTTTACCAGAGGAGAGAACGAAAAAAAACCCCCATCATTTGCGATAGGCTGCTCTTCACCTCTAACCCTCTTACCTTCTCTCCGAACTTCACCCACTCTAAATCCAATGCCATCGGTACTCGGTTGTGGCTTAGCTCGAAGTGTTTGGCGGCGGCGGCGGCGGCGGCGGCGGTGGCGGTGGTGATGGCGGTGATGATGATAATAGTGATGATGATGGTAATGGTCGTCTTCGTCCTAGTCGATTTATTTATCACTCTTTTCCTTACCCCTCCCAAGTATCGTCTTCGTACGCTTTACACCCTCCACACGTATTCACAGTTCCGCAGCCCACCGTTTTAGGCTGCCTCGACCCCCGCCACGCCAACCACATCCCACCGTTTCTCATCCTTCTATAAAAGTTAAGCTAAAACCTTTACAGCGTTCGTCGTCGCCAACGTCGCGTACACGAATATGAGTAGAACGTTGAACATTTGGATCCCGAAGATAGAATTACAGAAGAGTGGTACCAAACAAAAGAAAGGAACTGAATGGACGGGTGGAGACGGTAGGGGGTGAAAAGTGGAAAAAATCGTAACATCATATCGGCAAAATCGTTCTATGTCTGAATGATGCGAGTAACTTGGTATTAAAAAGTGAACATATCTCGCACACGGCAACACTGATTTTAATCTGCACTCGTAATAAGATTAGACAATTATCACTGCTTTAAATGCCTTATACATATAAATAGCCTGCGCTTCAAAAAACGCGTAGATGGTAAAAGATACTATTGGTAAAATTTCTTTTTAAAATCATGATCTGGGGAAAGGATATGAATCAATGAATAAAAGTTATATATTTATTTCATATCGGATGAAACCTGGCGGAAACGGGTAATTCATTTTCCAATTCATCTGTAAATCTACGAATCATCTAAGTTTCAAGAAACCAAAATTGTAGCCTTGTTCACAAATTAGCGTTTCAAAGCCCATTAAAAGTGGCAGGATAAAAAATATTATAATAAGTTAGGTTAAAAACGAGTTTTTAAAAAATACGCTTTTATAATTTGAAGGAGAAAATAACGGCGAAAGAGAAAATAAAATTTCTCATTTTTTTTCCGTGATAGAAACAAACAAAAATTGAAAAAACAAATTATAAAAACCGATATAAGTGTATGGGTACGTGTGTCGCAACACGTAAAAGCAGCGCTGAAGTTGGTCATCTGGTGTACCTACTTCAACAAACTGAGTGAGTAGAATAAAAGTGTAGGTATAATATAACAAAAAAACGCCCTTTCAGTTATTATAACAGTTTGTAACAGACAAGTAATCGTGTTAAAATGATACCTACTTATATGAATAGATGGAAGGAGAGACGATCTGGGATTTCATTTTAGACCAGGGATGGTACAACTGAAAGATGAGATGCGTTAAACAAAAATTGGTATCTACATCCATGCAAAAAAGAGATTAACAATATCTTCATGATTTTTTTTTTTTGAGAGGGAGGGAGGACATAGCTCCGAAATTTTGAGCAGAACTAGGTGTAGTAGATTCCCGATTAATTACTCAACCCTCAAAAAGTTTTCAATTGGAGGAGACAGAAGCCCCAGGACGATACTAATTAGTTATGAAATTCTTAAAAACTAAAAAATTCCCCATTGAATGAATGTGGAAATTTTATGCTAAGGTGGTTGCATACTGGTTCCCCTCATTTCCCTATTTCAGGTCAGAACAAGGGCCATCGAGGTAGCTGATAACCAAAAAAAAGCTGTATTTTTGGTGTTCTCAGCTATAAGTTGAAAGTCTACGATTTATTTTACTCAAGGTGAAAGCCAGCTAAAATCAGTACTTTCCCTCAGTTTTTGGGTTTTTTTCTCTCTAAGAATATATATATATATATATATATATTTTTTTTTATTACCAAATAATTATACTTATAAATTTTGAGTTTAACCTCTAAGTAGCCATAAAATGGAAAGTGCAGCTAGATGAATTCATTTCATCTACTTAGTTGTACTAATATAAGGACTAAATCTTCAGCCTTTAAAACCCCATTTATATGATGAAACTGGCCCAGAAATACACAAATTTTCAAAATTTGATGTGATCAAAAACCTGCATTTCCGGAATTAACAGAGGTTGTCCAGGATTTCCCTTAGAATATTATGTTTATCTCATGGGTATGTAACACCCTATATGAAATAAATGAAGTATTACCAACTTCATTAAAAAAATGTAAGAAAATCTGAAAATAACTTGAAAATACATTTTTGTTTTTACATAATCCATCCAGTTTGAACAAAATCTATGTCTAAACTTTGTTCCATTCCATCATAGACAGTAATCACAGTAAAACACACGTACAGATTGGATTTAGGATAAAGGTTTTTCTAGATTCAGACAACTGGATCAAAGTTTCATATTATAAGAAAAAAAAAGAAGGAAATCATATTTATGCCATATTAGTGTTTATAGTCTGAAGTGCAAAAACTGTAAAACTGTGCAAGACTTCATTATCAGTATTATCCAAACTGGAAATTATAATGGTCTTTTACTATAAATCAAAATAAAATTTCACCCTTGAACACTAAATGGAGATGATACATTTTGAGAGATACTTATTTCATTTATTGAAATTTATTTATTAATTTTAGAATTATCATTTTCTATGAAATTTTCAGTTTGTTAAAATGGATCCGGAAACAACAAACTCCTAAAATTCTAAGATTTGTGAAATATGGGACCATACCAGAAGTTACAAAGCTACTTTCAACATAATTATCAGTCTTCAATCTTCATATGACATACTGTGTGGAACTATTATGAAAAAAACTATGACAGTAGTACTCAAATTAAAAACCAGAATCAAGAAAAATCTAATTTCTTCTTTTTGTCATCAGAATAAAATTATTCTCATAGGTGAGAAAGAAAAAAGAAATATTCAGTTTGTTCCACACCATCACCTGTTAAATGAAGAGAAACTAATAATATTTTTTGGATTCAGGAAATTTTGGGTCTGGAAATGTCCTGTTTGAAAAATCCATATTACCATACGGGGAAACTTAACGAGGATTATGGATTTGTTCCATACCAGCGAATGGTATATAAAGTTTGGAAACAGTAAAACAATGTGAGACTTCATTACAATTATTTATCAAACTGAAAATATAAAGGCATGATTACACAATTTTTCCAGGTACACAATTGGAAAGTATCCAATTTGGTTATCACTAAGTATTATAAAACAAGAAAACCTCAAATGTAGTGCGAAATAAAATCTAGAAAAACTAGTCTATTACTGAAAATCAATGACAAATTTCACACCTGAATTCTAGATGAAAATACCAGTGTTACGGAGATTCTCATTATCAAATAATTAGTTCCTTCCACATAATTAGTTTGATAAGTACAGTGTGAAAATTAGGATCTTCTATAATCTTCTCAATCAGGAGAAATATATTTGGAAATTACAAATTACAAAAAATGAAACTTTTTTCAAATCCAGTTCTATTAAAGTTCTTACTAAGTTTTTCATTTGGGCCCATGAATATCTGTATCCTAAATCCAATCCGTATGTGTGTTCTACTGTGATTACTGTCTTCTGATGGTATGGAATAAGGTTTAGAAATGGATTTTGTCCAATCTGGATAGATTGTGTGAAAGCAAAAATGGATTTTCAAGTTATTTTCATATTTTCTTACATTTTTTTAACGGAGCCGGTAATACTTCATTTATTTCATGTACGGTGTTACATACCAATGAGCTTAAGTAAAGAAAATGGATTCTACTCATGCACCACAACAGTGAACACAAACGGGCCCAACAAATACTATACTCAACGATACAAATGATGATATAGTATATAATGATTATTGAATGAAGAGTAGAGAAACTGGTACGAGATAAATGTGTTACACTGTTAACAGCTCTTACCATTGATGAATTATTTGAGGCCATTTCAAGTATTTTAGAGAATAATTGAGGAAGAGATTTTAGATTTTAATGAATTCTCATCTACATTATCCTCAAGATTGATAAACATAATTATAAAAGTTTCACCTTCAAGTATTGCTTCTTTTCATAGAAAATGTATTTGCAACAAACTGTATTTGTTTTAGACTACTCAGAATGAGGATTTTCCAGTAAAACTCATAAACCATCAAACGGATTTCAACTAAATTTCAACCACATTACTCTCGAACATTGTAGAGGTATGTTTTCATAGCAACATTAAATGCCCTAACACTAATTTCATGACAGTGAAAGAAACATTCAAGGTGTTGACTGGTCCAGATATGTGTTTTGAATGTGCTGTCACAATTCCTATCCACTTAACATGAAATGCCATCAAACAGTGTCACCAAAATCAAAACCAGTTTGATTTGGTGACATCTAATGTCATGACAGTAAATGTTTTCACAATGGCCCTACGGTGTTAACACTCACTATCACAACACTGATGTCACATTTAGTGTCACTGTGAAAATGAGCCCTAAACTATTAAAATTTCATCATCAAATACTGTTCTGTTGCTGAGAGAATTTCTTTGTAACGAATTGCATTTGATCAAATTCCACTTCATTTCCAGATTTTCGACTGTAACACATAAATCAACAAACGGAATTCAACAAAATTTCAACCACATCATTCTCAAACATTGTAGTGAAACATATAAAAATTTGTATGTTCAATATTGCTCAGTTATGTAGCTAAATTTCCCGAAGCGCAGCAACAGTCACCAAAACTAAACTGTCCCAAACTCAGAAATACATCTCAGATAAGTTTTAACTCATTGTTGTTTCAAAAAGAACGATGCCATTTTTATTTCCAACTTAAATAAATTTCAAAAAATTATTTTCTTTTATTTAGGATGCAAAAAATTAATTTGACTCGAGTGTTTTCAAAGTACATGCATAACATTATACAATTCAAGAACAATAAATATTGATGTTATCACCATAACTGAGTAGATAGCAGAATTGTAACAGACTAAAAAAATACCAAGAACACCTAACCAGAATTAATCAATGCTGGATACGAAAAAAAAACTGGGAAAATTTAACAAGTTTTTGAGTTCATAATATCTCTTTGACTACATTTAACTACATGGACTGAGCATAGATATGAGAACGTGAAGGCAAGTTATCCCTTATAAGTATCATTGGAGGAATTAGGTCCTTCCTATTTTGCTTTTTATCAACGATTCTTGACATCGTTTAAGCTTGAAAAATCTATAACAAGGAAGAAATAAAGTAATTTTAACCAAAATGGACAATTTTCTGTATTCAGTTAATGGTGAAGTTACCAAACTTTCTGTAATAAAAATCACATTTTAACAATGATACATACTATGCACTCTGTAGTAAGCTCAGTCTACGTAGAGTTATATGTAGTCAAATTAACATATAAAAATAAAGATCACTTTGTAAAGAACTACAAAGAGTTCTGTCTCTGATAGGAACAAGAAAAGGGGTAATTGATACAATAAATGAACGTTTCAAGTCATCTTTATTCATTATTTACAAGTTTACTTTGCACTATTGCACTGTATCGATGATAAAGCATCATTTTATGGCTCTCGATCAAACCACGGAGTTGGAACATACACCATTTTGTATTTTATTCTTTCCAAGCACTGTTTTGTTTTGTTAGAACACTATAAAAGACCGGCATACCAAACTGACCATTTTGTTCCTACGTCAATTTGAAGAAAAATTGGTCCAAGATGTATAAATTTAGCACAAAATATCCATATCTTCTTGAGTGATCTGAGTAGATATTAAAATTGTGATTTTTCCGCGATTTATTGCTTCCAATGAAAAAAGACAAATTCTCATCTAAAAATACATTAAAAACTGAAAAACATTTCCATTTTTATGCAGATTTGGTAATTATTTGTCTAACTAACTCTTTTACAATCAGAAATTATACTCTTGAAACAAGGGGATTCATAAACCATAAAAACAGAAAACGAACAAAATGGCGGGTTTGGTATGCCCGTATTTTAGAGTTGTCTTAGTTTTGTCTATTGAAGGTGCGCATCTTGTGCGGAACGAACAAAATGGTACTTGGAAAAAGTAAGATCCATAATGGTGTATATCTCAATCCGTGCAATAATTGTAAGTAGTTCTCTAATAACAATAACCTTGATTCTACCTGGCGCAAGAGTAAAATCAACGTTGCTTCATCAATTATCATTTGGTGAGCTGCTATCGCAAAAGAACCACTTAACCGTCAGTGACATCATTTTCGAATTCCCACCAAAGGCAACCACCGTTTCTGCAGTTCTACAATATTTTTCGTTTTTACAGTTTTTCAGTTCATTATTGTATGGCTCATCCAGTTTACTCACCAATTTCAATTCTTTGCGATTTAAACTAATTTTATCGAAGCTGAAATCTAAATAAACTGAATAACTGATCATGTGGGCGAAGTAAACGAGCGAGACTTCTCGAACGACAGTTCAGACTGACTCATTGTATTGCCGCATTAAAATATGTTCGTAGTTAGTTACTGATTTATTTCGTCCACGTGAAATAGTGCACACAAGTTTTCGTATTCTACAAATATTGGTAGATAGATAATTGGATCGTGCAAATGATCAAGATAAATAAATAACTAAATAGACCATAACCTTTTTGTTTTCTACCACTCTCATTACTACCTGAACAAGATAAGTTCCACAAACTTATTGTAAAACGTAGTCGGTACAATTGATCTTAACTTGAACTGTTGATCGGTTCGCGTTTCGAGTCTCGTTCATTTAGTTCGTACATATCATTTATTAAGATTCGGGTAGATCGAATTCGTTAAATTCACGCAGTGAAGGCTGAAATATGAGAATGATTTTAAATTACAACCTCCATCGAGCAGAACCTATTCACCGCAAGGTCCGAATGCCACAAAGATATATCATAGATAAATAAGTAAGTAATATACTTCTCGTACACACATTGGTAACTTGTAACTTTTTTCCGTTACCTGCTTTATCGGCTGATAGGGTTTGGATAGGGATACCAACTGTCACAAGAAGGATTCCAGCGCTAGTATCGTCTTAATAAATTAAAAAAATTTTCGTTTTGGTGCGGATTCGATCGCGGGTTTCCCATACCTGCCGCATGAAGTCTTCAATTACTACCACTACTTAACCGCTGGGCCACTTATACAGATATTTGACTAGTTTTCATTGATATATATATATATGTTGTTTACATCTATTTTACATAATTATAAAGATATGCAACCAAGTAAATTTATTTACGTATATCCATGCAGCACCCATTATTGCTGGCCTGCTGGGTTCGTTAGTTACACTAAAAGTGGAAAATGAAAATAAGTAGGTACAGAGTGAACACCCCATGAGATATACTTACTTACCAGTTAAGTACTAGAGAAATTCTCACGTACAACGACATCGTAATTCTTACCGCAGTTTGCCAAGATGATTTTAACGTCAGAAATCTACTAAATATATCCATAAACAAGTTATCGATAAGAATTGATACTGCTGCCTGCACCTCATGTGCAAACTGGGGAGTGCTATTCCACCGAATATTTACGTCGTTCAAGTCACGTACGCCGTTTACGACAAAACGACAACTTTAACATACTTATGGCACAGATTCGCGTAAGAAACTCACAAAACTATCAACCATCAAGTTAAAATTCGTTTAAACGCAACAGCGTAATCGTAAATTGTTAGTGGAAGTGGAATAGCACTCTTGGTCTGACCAGCGTTTATCAAATACCCGGAGATTTCTTATAATTTTATGATAAGTAATTATTGGTCCTATATCGTAGCACTTCAGGTCGGTATCGTTCTTGCATTCGACTCTAAGTGTACAAGGTCAGTGGTCACTATACTCTTCGCGCAGTTTGATCAATTCTATCGCGAGATACATCTCAAAACTACCAACGAACTTCCGTTTCGACTGTGTCGTGTCGACGACTCGACGACACGACGTTCGAATTTTACAATACGTTCGCGTGCCCTAATATTCCAACTTTTCGACGCAATCTCTCAGCTTTGTTAATGTCGTCGTAGGCGATGCGACGCTGGCGGTGCACGTGGAACACTTCGTAGGAGGATAAAATAATGAGCGCGAAAATCCGCTAGAAACGGGTGTTGGCGTGGCCAACGATGGCAACATCGATACGTTCGTTTAATGTGATTTGATTTTAATTCTTTCCCTTCCTACTGTTTCCACAGAACCCTTCTTTCAGACAGTTCTCCGTATTCTTCTCAATTCTTTGAAATAATGTTCTCTGCTTTTCAAAAGTTACATACCTTTAGAATGTTTTTCAGTCGCCCAGTTTTTCTTTCTTCACGTCCATTGTCTATCGATAGTCATTTTTGAATAGCGAAATATGGGGAGCAACTATACAACGATATACCTACTTAGCACAGAATTTCGACAATCTTTAAAATGGGAAATTGCACGGATCTTCATCCTACGACAAGCTGAAAGAAAAAAGAACTGAACAAACTTAACTGACATTTTGAATAAAGAACTGGAATATACTATATTTGTCAAACGATTTACACATCTTTTGGCACTTTAAATGCAAATTTTAACTTAACTGATAGTTTTGTGAGATTCTTTCGCGACTTTAAACCAATTCAGAATCATCTTGAAAAGCGTAAGTGTAGGCAGGCCCATAGCTAGGGGGCAGTGGGAAACTCCCTCCTTGGACGCTCTCTTCGCCTCCTGGCAAAATTTTTAATTTTTGCAAATAATAAAAATGGAAAATTAAAGTTATATTAATAGAACAAGTTGAAATTTGTAATAAATTTTATTTTATGCAGATAAGAATTTTCGTTGCTATTGTTTTCTTCCCCCTCCCCCCCCCCAAAAAAAAAAAAAAGAAAAAGTATTTTTTTAATACAACTAATGTAATCTACAAAATAAATTTTTCCCTCCTTGGTCTGCAGTTTGCTTGGGATTTTACTCTGGCTACGGGTCTGAGTGCTGGATTCACATTTTACAGATACACTCAACCATGTTCAATATTATGGAAAAAACGAGTTTTTAAAAATACGCTTTTATAATTTGGAGAAAATAATATGGGCGAAAGAGAAAATAAAATTTCTCTTTTTTTTTTTTCCGAAACAGAAACAAACAAAAATTGAAAAAACAATGATAAAAAAGTATATAAGTGTACGTGTGCGTGTGTCGCAACACATGAAAGCAGCGCTGAAGTTGATCGTCCGGTGTACTTCAACAAATTGAGTGAGTAGAATAAAAGCGCATAAAAAAAGGTGGCATTCTTAGCAGTTTTTGATAATTTATTTAGGCTTTCCTATTCAGAAAAGTGTGGAATTACTTTTCTAAAAATGCTGTTCTATTGATTGGGGTAGAATTTGAAAATGACTAGTTTTCAAGAAGTACGCAACTTCTTGACCCGACTCAATTAAACAAACATTAATTACGTCTTTACTACGGCATTCCTTGAAATCCCAAAAGACGATTTATACTGACTAATTTATTTTCTTTGATCTAACTAATACCTAAAACCTAAAAAATTGAGTATAGGTAGAGAAATACTGTGTTCTGGTTTATACTTTTTCTCTTGATTTATTCTACAAAATTGAAATTTCCGTACCATACAGAATACAATTAGGGGATAAAAGAATATGAGAAAATGAGTTTAAACCCCGTTTAATAATTAGTACGGATAAGACTTCAGCACGTTTAAGCAGGCTTTAATCTCACTTTTTCTATTCTCGTACCTATTCCTTAACTGCATTCTGTATAGTAGAAAAATTTCAGGAAAAAGAGTAAATTTGAACACAGTGTTTCCATTTTGGTTAACTTTTTAGGTATTATATCAAAGACTATAAATCACAGCGAGTTTAAATCGTCCTTTAACCAGCAGCTAGAATGAAAGTCAAAAATGTGAGGCAGAACAATTGAATCACTAGTTTTTATTAATCTGAATTTCCCTACTTAGGTTTTCTTTTTAGCGTATACTTAGTATACCTAACACAAAGTGACACAAACACTGACTGGCACAACAGCACAGACAACGCGTCGTGAAGGGGATAGCATTTTCAAACTAACTGAAAATGACTGAAAATTAAATTATTTAAATTAACTTTTTGGAATTCGAACCACAAAATCTTTCTGAAAAGAAAACACTCTCATGTACCTATAGGTACTTAAATCACAAATACTTCTCAACACGATTCAGTCAAATCATGCAAATCTGAATCTTTTTTTTTTAATATTCAAATCCTGTACATCCTTTCTCGCTCGAAGGTAATGATTCAGACAAATATTAAAGGACTTATGCTGTTAACAGCCACGGAATCATGGAAAAAGCTCAGCTGCAGAATACTTGAGAAAACTCTTTTGAATTATATAGTTTTGAGCTTTTGACTGTACAGTACTGGACCAGTAAAGAACAATGATTACTATTCAGACATGGCCTAAATAGGCAACCACTCTGTAACACACGACGTACCTACTTTTCCGTTTAAACTACTTTTATGTAGGCTATCCTTGTGAATTTAACTAATGACTTTTATCAAATGTATTCTAAATTAGTGAACTCAAGCAAAACATCAAAAGTACGCACCAAGTACACATGTATGCCGCCATGTTCATTGGGCTTATGAAGCTTTACTGGTCTAGTACTATATAGCCAGAAATTACAGAGCACTGAATCTGTTTTTTAATGAGGCTGTGAAGGCCCAAAGAGTCTGTTTTGGCAGAAGGCTCTAGCCAATATTGTTGAGTTAGCACTCGTGTTTTTCACTATGGGGGAGTAGAGTACTAATCCAAAATTTGAGGAAAGCCAGAAATGATGGATGGGGAGGAAATTACGTGTATTCATTAAGGGGGTAAATTGTGCCATTGTTTTTCGCATTTTTCGCCCCCAGACTATTAAGTATTATAAAGGACGTACCCGAAACAAAAAATCATAAAAAATGGCATCACTTTCAAGACAAAATATATCCACTCCTACGGAAAGATAAAATTTCAATCTCATTTTTATCCAAGAAATTCGCGTTATTTGTTGTTTCAGAATTATTAAAATTATATTAATTCATACATTTAAATCGATTATTTGAGAAAAAAAAAAAATTCTGATTATTGTCAATTGGCCAGTATCGGAGGTAAGCGAATTTGAATTTAATACCGTAGGAGGGGGGAAAGCTCTTCAAAAGTGGTGTCATTTCTCGTAATAGCATTTAGATGGGTCTGCGTCCAGGACATTACAGAAAAGATAGCTTAAAGAAAAAAAGGTACACAAATTCTCTTTTCCTGTTATTCTGTGCGATAAAATTTTGAGTAAAATAATCTAGCCTAATTAATCTGAGCCTTTTTAATGGAAAAAAAAAGTACGTCTTTGGCGTTCCTTTTAATTCAAGAATTTTATGTTAAAAATTTTCATGTATCTATTTAACAGAACCAGTAACCGACTTAACACCTATATTAAATAAAGTAAGCAAACTTTTATAATTAGCAATTACAAAGCCAACTCTGCTTATTAAATTGTGAGGTTTGAATCTCAACGTCACAAAAATTGGTTCCTTAACACATATCTTTGGAAATACAGAAGTTTTTCAAATTAATTTTCAAATTCTTTATTTATAAGAAGTAGCTTATCATAAATATTTCGATTTTCGATCGTTTTAATCATTTTTTTGCCAGATATAATTGAATAAGAGTGAAATTTGCTTCCTCCATAGATGCCAGATTCACTATTTTAGCTCTGCTTCATGGCTAAATAAATAGAATTGGCTTTGACAATTATTATTGTATTCTGTTCTCACTAAAATAGAGTGCATGCCATCGAAATAACCTTTGGATGTAAGTGTGGAAATGGTTTATGATGTCACACACTTCTTAGCTTGAATAGCTTTTACTGTATAGTACTGTGGACAGGCACTACCATGAGAAATAGCAAAAATGCTATTTACTGCTGCAAACACTAATACTGGAAACATAACCAATATTAGAAACTCATACCGTAAAAATAACACGATTACCAGAACCTCCAAAGCAATTGTAATACTCAATACCATAAACAAAACAATACCTAAATACTTATTCAGTTAGAAGTATTTGTAAAAAATTCAAATTTGTCATTGGCGCTCTTCTCCTTTAACATGTTAGCTTTATACCTACATCAATTGCTTCCAATTTTATGACAAAACTTTTCAATTTGCACTGACTTCAATAATTCCAGTCCCTAGACCAACATCTTGCCTGAGAAATTTTAAAAGAATTATTTTTCTCTTTTTAGCGCTTTTTTTTTTTTTTTCAAGTTGGTTCTATTTAAAAAAAAAAAATATTTATTTACCATGTTGCTGAGTAATTCAATACTTTTTAAATTACTTCAACAAATAAGATAAATACAAATATTTATCTTTTATTAAATTTGAACTTCAAGTTATTACAAAACACATTTAAACTTTAACTTAATACTGATTCTTAATAATAGTGAGATCTGATGTCCATAACATCGAGTATGTACCTTAACGTTTCTGTTCGACTGTTAGTTCAGGAATGACCATGTCTTTGAAATGAAGATATGACATCCATTTTGTTTTCTTTGTTCCAATCAAAAGATGGCCGACCAAAAAGGTGGCGTGACATGGAACATCCGCCAAATATGATGACACTTCATTGTCAGCATATCTGGTGGTGTTTGTCTGTGGGAAGCTAGGTAAAATATAGACAGCTATTATTCCGAGAATTAGGAATAATAGTTGTCTATAATTTGTTCGACACGTTTTTGTAGACGAACTGAATCGTCTGCAAAAACGGGACGGAACAAAGGTCCCCGGGCGAAAGAAAGCCCAAAGCTCCTGCTTCGTTAAATTTTGTGTTCCTAAAAGTTTCTTATTTAAATTTACTATATCACTAATTTTAGTCATAATACAATACTATTTTTTTTTACAAATGTCTCTTAATTTTACTTTGTGGAATTGATCATCGCCTAAAAATATAAATTTTGTCATTTGAGCATAAAAATTTATTTTTGCAAATGGACTTAATTGAAATAATTTGGCATAATTAAATTTATTATGCTTTTTTAATGCCAATTTATTAAATTTTACTACAAAAATGGACTTAAAATTATGGACCATTAACGATGTATTGCTCCCAATGCTAAATCATTTATTTGATTGTGCGCATTGATAGTGACACAATTTATCTTTAAATTTACGTAGACCAATATGGCTACCATGAATGTTAATAAACTACACCAACCAATTAGTAGTAAATGAACTGTGTTTATTGTGTTTTGGTATCCTAGATCAGGGATTGTTGAAACTTCAGAAAGTTTCATGTTGACACAGGTTTCCCTTCCTTATTTACGTTGTTGGTCGCCGCATTGCCCATGTTTGTTCACTGGTGTGATTGGGCTTTGGAAGATTTTCAAAGCCATTCACTCATTTCTGGCAGCGGATTATGGTCCAACAGAAGTGGATCTGTATCGAAAAAATTTTCCTGGCGATTCGCTGAATACTTCATTTGGCTCGTGGAGGCATGTGATGCCTCAGAGTTTATGCGAGTGTTGTTTACAATCCATGGTACAGCTCGCCTCACAATTTAGCTTCCCCTTTCCAGAGGCAAGCTTATGGAGATGGGAAGGATCCGTGGTCTGCTTTTCAACGCTCGACGTGAATCCGTCTGATATTACTGGATATGCTGTCGGTTTGAATCTTCTGACTGCTGTTATAATGGCGATGCAGCATCTAAATTTTGGCGCAAAAGTTTGGTTCGCAATTACTAACACAGCTTATGCCAACACGATCATGGGTAGGTCTCAGTTTCAATATTTAGTCGACTATCTTGTTCGTTTTTACCAGCGAAAAATCGTAATCAACAACACGCCTCATTTTATTGAAGTTATGCGTGTTTTGGAGCCGTCTGAGAAAATGACTATTTCTCATGATCATCGTGTTTTGCGAGTTAAATTAAATATTTGCGAGTGGTTTAAAATATTTTTCACACGAGTGGAAAATGTTTTTACTTTACGAAAAAAAAATGAAAATTTTTTATTTGAACAGAATTATTATTTTTAAATTTTACTTCCGAAGGTTTTTTTGTTTGGGCGCCAATTAGTTGCGTGAGTAATTCAATACTTTTTTAATTACTTCCACAAATAAGATAAATACAAATATTTATCTTTTATTAAATTTGAACTTCAAGTTATTACAAAACACATTTAAACTTTAACTTAATACTGATTCTTAATAATAGTGAGACCTGATGTCCATAACATCGAGTATGGACCTTAACGTTTCTGTTCGACTGTTAGTTCAGGAATGACCATGTCTTTGAAATGAAGATATGACATCCATTTTGTTTTCTTTGTTCCAATCAAAAGATGGCCGACCAAAAAGGTGGCGTGACATGGAACATCCGCCAAATATGATGACACTTCATTGTCAGCATATCTGGTGGTGTTCGTCTGTGGGAAGCTAGGTAAAATATAGACAGCTATTATTCCGAGAATTAGGAATAATAGTTGTCTATAATTTGTTCGACACGTTTTTGTAGACGAACTGAATCGTCTGCAAAAATGGGACGGAACATACCATAACTTGATGCTTTTTTGTTTCATTTTAATTCCAGTAGTTTATTCTGAAGAAATGTTAAAAAATTATTTTCTCTTTGCAGAGTATTTTTATTCTCTTTTTTTTTTTGATAAAAAAAATTTTTAAGTGATTTTTCCTTTCTAGCCCTGTGGCAATATTACTTTAAAACTAACAATTTTTTATTCAACGATAACTCCTCAAAAATTATACGATCGATTTAAAAAAAATTTATTAGGATCATCATGGGATCATCCTCTATTATTTAAAAAAAAACGCATCAAAATCAGTGTCCAGGTTGTGAAGTTATGCAGGACCAAACACAAATCAACAACAACATCGAATTGATAACAACTCCTTCTGTTTTTGAAATCGGTTAAATACAATTTAAGTCAGTAATATTCAAAACCGTATTGTGAAATATTGTTTTTTTGATTAGGGTGTTTTCAAAATCAGGTCTGCAGTCGTTATCAATCATATTGATATTGATAATTATGATGCAAAATTTAATCATTTGGAACCATCGTGGGTAGCTATAGGTATTATACACCGCTATAGCTTATACATTTCTCCAATAAAAGTAACCAAAGGCATGACAATCGACTAAGATATATCTACACTTTTATATTTTTCGACCACGAAAGATAAATAAAAATATAAGCATTCTCGACTTGTCGTCCTGTTCAGTCTCTTTAACTGGTTAGATGCCAATGCAACAGGTCAAAGTGTCAAACCGTGAAGCTAAACGACCTTAATTTAGAAAATACTTTACAGTGCGTTCAACAAAAAGTCAACAATTATTTATCAGTTCTGATAACAAATAGATAACGACATTACTTCGGTGCTCATTCGAGAAGGGTCTTGGAGTTAATAATAACAACATATCATCGGTGCGGAGAAAAGTTTTGATATAATTACGCAGACAAGGTATACTTGCTTCTAATCCTCACTAATAATGGATCACCGCAACTTCAAATCTTATATTTTTGAAATAATTCATTGAAAAATAATTCGAAAAACTTTCACTCTCACATACTTGAATAAAGACAATATTAATCTGGGGCCAGTTATTCTCGCAGTGCACAGTATTGCTTCCTGTAGTAGTGGACCTTATAAATAATGAATAAATCAAGCTTTCAACTTGCAAAAGTAGGTATACATTATCTTTCCCTCTTCACATCTTAACGCAAAATTTAGAATAAAAACTCTAGTGTAAAAAACAGCGCTAGAAAAGTATAGGATTTCAATAATCATCAAAATTAATTCATTTCTCTTTACATGTATTTTCATATCTTTTTTTACATCGCATTTTACATAATTATATCATCTAACATTTTTTAATCATTTTCTTTTAGATTACTATTTAAATCTTTTTTTACATTTGTCTATAGATAGTTTTCGATTTTTAATCAAAAATTTAAGCTTTTTTTTTTAAATACTGTTTTTCGTGAACGTCTATAGCCTGATCCATCCTTGGTTAGTTTTTTAGCTATTAGCCAGCTACTTGGGGCACTATTTTGTGAACAACTGAAGTCATTACGCCATTATAGTCATTTGAAGTCGACTTTAACTCGGGAATAGTCGAGTAAGAATCACATTAGTATCTCATATGATAAACTGCCAAGTTTAAGTTGATTTTAAACGATTGAAATGACGTAGTAAATTCAATTGTTAACAAAATAATATCCCAAGTAGCTAGCTGGTAACATGAAAACTAGCCAAGTGTGAACCAGGCCTATATCGGCATTCAGTATGTTCAATGCTGCCTATGTACTAAATTTCAGCCCTTTAATGCAATGATAATTGCGCCTTAGCCCCCATGGATGGAACTTTTGTTTGCCCCATAGCTGAATCGCTTGACTTGATTCTCATAAAATTCTGTATAAGTTTTAATTAAGTTTAGAAGCAGTTACCTACCTGCCGAATTTCAGCAGTATCGAATGATAATTACTCCTTAGTCCACATGTGTAGAACTTTTGTCAGCTTCCAATTTCCATTGTTAAAACCGCTTGAACGATTCTCATCAAATTCCATGACATTTTTTATTAAGTTCCGAACCACTTACCTACCGAATTACAGTCATATCCTCTTGACCGATTTTCACCAAATTTAATCACATCTGAGATTATGCCCAAACTTACCCACATACCAAATTTCAGCCCTATTAGAAAAAAATTACGCCCTTTATCTTACATACGATATAAATACTGACATACATATACATACTACATGTACACACATACACACATATACATACGAATGTATTGTAACAAATTTCTGTCTTTTTTGCCAAAAGTAATGATTTTTATGAAACGAAAAACCATCGTACTCCCTACCTCCCTCTGCGCCAATTCACCCGATCTTAAATAGCAAATTTGAAAAGTACCTGTTAAAAAGTCCAATAAGTAGGTATATAAAAAACGTCTTCCTTTTTCAGTAAACCCTATATAATAGCCTATTAAATTAACATCAGGCACTTCTTATGATTAACGTGAATTATTTCGACTACGGACAAACTTAGGTAAATTGTAGCCTTCGATGTTAAGTATGTGTTCCTCTTTTTAAGATAGTGACAAAACTGGTTCTACCTAATTAGGTTTACAGACTTTACAACAACAATATACTGACGTTATTGATTTCAACATTCGTCTTTCTTAATGAAACAATTATTTTTTTCCAAATAAATTCCGACATCACGTTCACTTTCTGATAGCCCAGCTCTACAAACTATAGCCTGTATAATAAATGAGTTCGCGAATAGACCAAAACTTATGGGCGAATGATCGAATGGGAAGTCAATTCAAATGTTAATTGCAATGCGAATCTTACAGCAAAAATGGATAAAGTCCTGTGGAATACCTTGCGTGTGGAAAGTAAAACCAACAAAGAAGGTGTTCAACAGAACAGTTTGCGTGTTTATGCCAATATACCAGAAAGGTATGAGGGAGCCAAGACCTCGGCAAACACTGGCGATTTGGTCTATGATTTTTTCGTCTTATATAGCCGGCTCCCTACACGCACACATACACACTTATGTAATATCTACATAAGTATTGTGTAGATAATTTATTCGTACTTTGTGGTTGCTATGGCAACGGTAAAGTACGGAGAATGCATCTTCGTATCGGTCCGTGACATCGCCGAGATAATTATCTATCGATTCGTCACGGTCCGAGATTTGTAACTTGTCTATCTGCAAAAATAGACAAGTACAAACGAACATACATTTGTGTTATGGTTTAACGTGCAAGGCACGAATAATTGTCACCGAAGGTGACGACTGTCGTCGATAGGCCGAGCCTATTTCCTCATACGAGTAATGGTCTAATCCCCACAGCTACTCCCCCCCAGTTTTTGCGTCGTAAAAACGATTAATCGCATGTCTGGGGGATTAGAGGTTTTTTAGCGCTGTTTCTGCTCCCTCTCCCATTTGGCAAGGGCACTTCCGACAGCTGCCCCAACGCATTCGTATGATTCCATATGTTGGGCTTGTCGTCGGAGGAAGGTGTCCCTGCTTTTCTGTCCCCGTTGTCGTGGTGGTCGGTTTTGGGGATGACGGTAGGGATGGTTACGGGCAGGAAATGAGGGGTGAGGATTAAAATGCCCTGAGGTAGTCAGCAGTGGCGAGTTGGATTTATTGGTTGCCGTGAACTGCTGAGTACGGATAGGTTTTGGGGCGGGAGGAGGAGTTGCTCGGAGAGCAGGGTCCTCATCGGCAAAGAGAAATTTGGCCCGCTCCCGCATCGTCGGTTTAGGGGTCGCCATTTTTGGGGTTGCCAGAAATGGTGACTCTTTGACGGGCGTTTTGGGAGGCAGGATCAGAGGTGGCAGTTCCTTCGTCATATGACTGACGATCTTTTCCACCGGGGACAAGTCCGTATCCATCAACAATTCTTCCTCGATTCTGGCCAAATCTTTTTCGTGTTCTATAAGACATTGCTGTTGCATATTGTCGATACTCACAACATTGTCCTTAGAACACGAAGGAATTTGCGGGTCAAAATCAGCGGACAATTGTTGCTGGTTTATAGACGACATATTAAAGGAAAAAAAGGAAAGGATACAAAAGAAAATTATAAAAATTAGAAGAAGCAAAGTTCAACAGTCGAGGCGACAGTAGAAAAAGCGAGTGAGGACTTGGTAAGTTTTAATTTTGTCCGTTGCGTCGAAACGTTGTCTTTATTTGAGCGAGTACGTCCGTGGAGGGGATAGATATAAAAATTCTCTATTGTTTGCAGTTTTTCCTGAAAAATTTTGTTCATTTTCTGCAAAGTTAGGCGTGTTTGAACATTTTGAAGCTATAGGTAATTCGAGATGAATAGAAATTCATCTCCGCTTCTGACGTCATCAATAAGATGAACGTTTTTATTCTTTTTGTTTTGTTTGACAACAGATACACGTTGCGATGTTTTTGTTGTCATCGAGCGCACGTGGGTTTGTTGATACCTGTCGTTGTTTTATTGTTCACGCACTTTTCTTATCGAGGGATTCCACAGTCGTCGTTTTTAGCGGGTTTTTATTTTTGTGTTTTATATTAATTTTTCGAAAGATTTTTATTTTCTTTGCGCTAGTCGCTCGGATCTTCGTTTTGGAAGTTGGTTTTTCGCTTTTTTACTTCCTAGGGGCCTGCCTCTTTTACGAGGGTTTATTGGGTCCGCAGGGTCATATTTTATTGTGACAATGTCGTCTGAAAATTTTACTGTCTTTTTCTTTTTTGTTAATTTATTTGTTTGTGAATTTTCTTTTTGTGTTTTGACTGGTTCTTCCTGTACTATTTGTGTTTTAGTGATTTCGGAGGAATTAGTCTGTGTGTTTCCTTTTATTTTCCTTATTATTTTCTTGTCGTCTGTTACCAAATATGCAGGTTTCAATCTATCGATTGATATTGTTTTGTTTTCACCTGCTATGGATATCACAAAATTTTTGTTGTCACGTGATATCACTTTATAAGGACCGGCATAGGGTTTTTCCAGTGAAGATCTTATTTTTTCGTCTCTTACAAATACATGTGAAGTAGTGGCCAAATGTTTTGAGACATAGATCTTTGGCTGGCCATGGCGAGCTGCCTGTGTTAGGAATTTATTGGCATCAGTTTGTATGTTCTGAACTAGGATTTCGGGGCTAGTTTCTGTTGGATTTGTGAAAAAGTCCCCTGGTAGGCGTAGCTCTTCCCCAAATGCTAATTGCGCTGCAGAATGTCCTGTGTCTGATTGGAGAACTGATCGTAGGCCTAAAAGGATGGTTGGAAGTACGTCCACCCATCTTTTTGTGTCATGAGCCATTATTGAGGCTTTTAAAGCTCTATGCCATCTCTCAACTTTTCCGTTTGCTTGAGGATGGTAAGCTGTGGTATGGTTATGTTGGATACCTAGCTTTTTTGATAACTCTTGGAAGAGTGAGCTTTCAAATTGGCGATCCTGGTCTGTAATTATGACTTCAGGTACGCCATATCGGGCAATCCAGTTTTCATATAGTTTGGCAGCTATAGTTGGTGCTGTCATTTCATATAATGGGATTGCCTCGGGCCATCGGGTTGCTCTGTCAATCATAGTGAGGAGATATCTGTGTCCTTGTGAAGGGGGCAATGGGCCCACCAAATCAATGTGGATTGTTTTGAACCGCTCTGTTTGTTTAAAAGATTTAAGTGGAGATCGAGTATGTCTTCCTACTTTGGACTCTTGGCAATTCAGGCAAGTGCGAGCCCAGTTGTTGCAGTCAGACTTGAGTCGAGGCCAGACAAATCTTGATGATACTAGGTTAGCAGTACTTTTGGGACCAGAGTGCGATAAATTGTGCACACTGTTGAATGCCAATTTGCGATATTTTTTCGGTAAGAATGGCCTATTCTTGCCTGTACTGATGTCACATGTTAGTAAGACATCAGTACCGGGAATTTTTCGTTGCCTCAATTTAAGAGATGTGTTTTCGTTTAACAATAACTCTTGCAATTCTGCATCCTTAAGCTGTGCTTTAGCTATTTCAGCATAAGGCAATTGGACAGGAACTGAGATAGCTTCGATTCTACTCAGAGCATCAGCTGGAGTGTTAAGTTCTCCACTTATATACTGGATGTCAGTAGTTAGTTGACCTATGTAGTCTAACTGTCGTGCTCTTCTCGGTGATGCTGGCTCTGCTTTCTGCGTGAAGGCATGTGTTAGGGGTTTATGATCTGTATACACAGTAAAGCATCTACCCTCTAATTGGTGCCTGAAATGCTTCAATGCAGCGAAGATTGCCAGTAATTCCCTATTGTAAGTACTGTAATTTTTTTCTGTTTTTGATAGCTTTCTGGAGAAGAAAGCGAGCGGATATTTTTGGTCATTTTCCTTTTGGTACAGTGTTGCACCAATTGCAAAGTCAGAGGCATCGGATGCGACACATAATGGTAGACTTTCGTCTGGGTGAGCCAAGAGGGCTGCATTAGCCAGTGAATTTTTTATGATCTAAAATGCTTTTTCAGCTTCTTTATTCCATTCGAGTGGAGTTTTATCTCTTTTCTTTGATGTTTTTATTAAAGCAAACAGCTTACTTTGTTCAGCTGCTGCGTTTTTCATGCAGCGTCTATAAAAATTTACCATCCCTAAGAAGCGTCTGAGTTCTGCTACGTTTGAGGGTTTTGGAAAATTTAATATTGGCTCGACCTTGGTCTTTAGTGGGGCTATGCCTTCGGTTGAGACTTTGTAGCCGAGAAAGTCAATTTTGGTTTGTGCATATAAGCTTTTTCCTACATTGATAGTAAGGCCGGCAGCGTGTATACGTTGTATAACGGCTCTCACATTTTTCTCATGCTGTTGCTCAGCGCCTTCTGAGCATATGCAAATGTCATCCAGATATGCATATGCAAACAGCAAATCCCGAAACAGTCCATTGATGAATCTTTGGAAAGTTTGAGCTGAATTGCGGAGTCCAAAAGGCATTCGAAGGTATTCGAATAGTCCAAAGGGCGTTATGAGTGCCATTTTTGGAATGTCCTGTTCGGCCATTAATATTTGGTGGAATGCCCAGTTTATGTCTATTTTAGAGTACATCGTTTTACCCTTCATGTTTGCATTGAAGTCCATTATGTTTGGAACTGGGTAACGATCAGGAACTGTTTTGGCATTTAGGGCTCTGTAGTCACCAACAATTCGCCATTCTCCACTTGCTTTTTTAGTCAGGTGGATTGGGGAACTCCATGAACTGTTTGAAGGTCTGCTAATACCTTCTTTTATTATTCGGTCATAGTATTCCTTGGCTGCTTTGAGCTTATCTGGCAGAAGCCGTCTTGCTCTGGCATGACATGGCGGCCCTTTTGTTTCTATATAATGAACTGTATCATGTTTATAGGTAGGGTGCCTGCGAATTGATGGTTGAGTGACTCCAGAATAGTCTGACAGGATCCGTAAGAATCGTTCGTCGACTTTACTACAACTGGAAATGGCTGTGTCCAGTTGACACACTAGTGTTTTGCCTTCCACACAAAGTTTTGTTTCATTGTCGATCAATTTTCCATTTTTTAGATCAATGATTAGGCCGTAGTGTGCTAAGAAATCAGCACCCAGGATTGGGTTTGGAACGTCCGCAATTGTAAAAGACCAAGTCATGTCTCTTCGTAATCCAATGTTGACTTTGATAGTTTCAAGTCCGTATGCTGGAAGGTTTTGACCATTCACAGTACGGAGATAGTATTTCGGAGTGTGTATCTTATGTTTCTTATTTACTGGCAATATGCTTAGGTCAGCGCCTGAGTCTATTAGATACTTTCTCCTACTTGTCCTGTCCTTTAGGAACAGGCGGCATGAGTAATTTTCCGAGGGGTCTTCGGCAGCGTAGATGGCCCCTCGTTTTAGTTTGACGGATCGGATTTATAAGTTTTGCCCCACCATTGGCATTTGTTGTTGCATTTGGTGGAGGCCTCGCCAAATCTATTATGGTAGAAGCAGTTCTTTTCATCCCATTTTCGAGAAGGAGAGTTGGATGAAGATTTTTGATTTTTCGGGGGAGTTGGACTCTGCCCCCTGTGAGAATTTCCGGTTCTTCGGTCTCTTGACCGGCTTTGTCTTTTCTTATCGGGTCTGCTTCTAGACCGGTTATTTCGCTGGTTATTATTTCTACATTTACTATTTTTGTTGTTATTTTGCACTTGTGTAGTGAGCTGGGCTATATGTGCTCTCAGCTGTGCAATTTCTCCTGTCTCTACTGATACTGCACTAATCGAAGGTGAATTCTTTGAGTATTGTAGTGCATTATCAGCACTTTTGGCTAAGTAGTCTAGGTCAGTGGATTCATTTATTATTGTTGATCCTACTGCTGCCAATGCCTGTACAACATGTTGAGGAAGTTGTTTACAGAATTGGTTTCTGATTACCGAAGGGGCTACTATGTGGTCAGCCTTTTTTCGTAATTTAGCCATGAAGATTGAGGGTTTATCGTCCCCTATATTCATTCCACCCATTATTTCGTCTATAATTTCGTTTTTTGTTTTCCCAAATACGTTTCTTACTTGTTTGCAGAACCATGCGTATTTATCGGTTTCTGCCGGAGGGCAATCCATGATATTCGGAATTCCTCTTATTATTTGTGGGGGCATGCCTCCACAAATATGTGTGTATCGTTGGTCGGCTTGAATATTCTCGGTTTTAAATCTACCATCGAGAAGGGTCAGCCAGACATCGACTTCATTTGGGAGGAATTCTGGAATATCAATCCTCCGTCTGTAGAATGTCGGATTCTGCTCTGTACGTGTGTTTAATAGCTGTATGACTTGGGCTATTAGTTCGGGTGTTAGCACTTGCTGTGAGGATCCGGTTGCTGACATTGTGGGTGGGTTTTTGGTTGGTTGTGCCATTGAACCTTGTTGGCTAGTAGTCTTGGAAGTTCTAGATGCTTCGCCAAAAGTTGGGGCAGATCGTGTTTGCTGATCTGTTGGAGGAGTTGGTATGTTTCTACTCCTCAGAGATTTGGTGGACAATTTGTTTTGGTCAATTGTCACACCTAGACGTTCAAGTTCTGGACGTCTATTCCTCTTCTTATTTTCTGAGAGGTTGAGGTCTTCGAATTCTCTTTGGTGTGTCGAAGGTGGAGGAGTTGGTGGATGAGGCCAACTATGTCCTTCCAGGGTCTGCTGTTCTTCCTTCTGGTAATTATACTCTAGAAGGGGGGTATAAATTCCCACTTAGCAGACACCTTCGAGAGCTCCTGGTGTCTTTTGTAAAAATAAAATTTCTTCGTTAGAAAAATTTTAATTTTACTTTAATTAGAAAGCGAGTTACTCGCCAGCGCACCACGCCACTTTAGTATAAGCGCACCGCGCCAAAAGACACCACGACGTGGCCGAAAAATCACGTCGGGGTCACCACTGTGGAATACCTTACGTCGTGGAAAGTAAAACCAACAAAGAAGGTGTTCAACAGAACAGTTTACATGTTTATGCCAATATACCAGAAAGGTATGAGGGAGCCAAGACCTCGGCAAACACTGGCAATTTGGTCTATGATTTTTTCGTCTTATATAGCCGGCTCCCTACACGCACACATACACACTTATGTAATATCTACATAAGTATTGTGTTATAATTTATTCGTACTTTGTAGTTGCTATGGCAACGGTAAAGTACGGAGAATGCATCTTCGTATCGGTCCGTGACATCGCCGAGATAATTATCTATCGATTCGTCACGGTCCGAGATTTGTAACTTGTCTATCTGCAAAAATAGACAAGTACAAACGAACATACATTTGTGTTATGGTTTAACGTGCAAGGCACGAATAATTGTCACCGAAGGTGACGACTGTTGTCGATAGGCCGAGCCTATTTCCTCATACGAGTAATGGTCTAATCCCCACAAGTCCCCTTTTCACGATAATTGAGTTAAGACTATAGATGTTTTTTTTCCGCACAATAATTAGAATAGGCTAAATATTGCAGAACTTTCCCAACCCAAGAAGGTGGAAAAGTTTGTTTTTTAAGATAAGAGTGTTTTTTGTATCATATTCTTTGCCATTCCTATTGAAAAAATTGTTCTACCTGAGTTTTCAAGTTTTTGGGTTCTCTAACCTCAAATAATAAATTAAATAATATTACGATGAGGTGTAGTGGCAGATGCGTACATTAGCATTTGCATATATGCTACATACATAAGAGGCGCTCGTGTACACCAAGTGGCAGTTGCGTGAATGCAGGATCTTTCAAATTCATTGATAACTCACAGCAGTAATAAAACTGAATCCTACAACTAACATTTCCTTTATTTTGACAGAATTATTTTTGTAGGCTAGACAAATTGTAATCTGATAATTTTATGTCAGCCTTTCACATTTTCTCTATCCCTATCTGATCAGCTATGTTGCGCTTCCAATCCTACAGTTTAGAAGCTGATAATAAAACTGAAGATTGAAGCTCTCAAAAGTGAACATAATATATGCAAAACAGACCTTAGTTTGGAAGAAGCCAAACGAATGAAAAAATACATTACTCTCGATTAGAGAATCTGTCCAATTGTAGATTGTTATGAACAATCAAAAGATGCTCGACCAGGGCTGCCAACTTTTCATTTTTCCATGTGTAGCGAAAAAACATAATTTTTTTTGGTGCAAATTTTGCACAAAATAAAGAGTAATTGTGTGTAAATGTAATTATTTCCTATGTGTAGCAAAAACCACTTGGGAATTTCTCATGTGTAGCAATCACTATACACGCTACACAAAACTTTCCGACCATGTGCTCGACAATGTTTAATGCGTTTAGCCTACTTGGCGATATTTGAATGAAGGTTGACTGGGGGAATGTCTAAATTTTTGTTTTTTGTGATACTTAGCTTATACAGCCATTTTTAAATTTTAAAACATATTATAGTATTTTGTTCAATAAGAAATTCTATCTTGGATTATGGATAAAAAAAGCTTGTGTTCAAGTGTCACTATTTTTTCATCACTTGTACGCATTTGCCACACACCCTGTGATGATACTGTTTTTTGTTTTAGGGAAACATAATGAAAAATCGGTGGAAGGGATGGCGCCAAAATGAATAGAGTCTTTAAAACATTTATATTGTGGGAGGAGGGAGAGAGTAAGAAATATTGGTACAGACTATTGGTGAGAAAAAAAAAATTGAAATTCGGATTTAGCCGCCGTTCAAAAAATCTTGGATCCCCCATTGCTTGAAACCTCTGATATAATGCAGTTTACTTGAAAATATCATTAATTTAATAATAGCGCAGTAAAGAAAAATCATTTCAAATGCAGTGTAAATTCGGTTTAGCTGGAATAGCAGCCCAATATACTTGGCTATAGAAATGTCGTGGAAACTGTTGAATCAACACGAGCTATAGTAGTTTCAGCTTTGCACCTAAAATGTATTCTCTAAAATAAATTTTAGGCAACACTAAATGAATTGTGCTTCGTCCGAATTGTTTGGCGAGAAAAAAATGATAAAAGTTCAATTCGTTCACCTAAAGCGGTTTTGACTTTTTTTTTCGTACGCGTTGAGCGCACAGCAATCGACGATTAAAATTAATTCATCCAATTAATTCAGTGAAGCATACAAAACATGAAAACTCGGAATATCACCGTGAAAAATGCTAAAAAAATATTGCAAACGAATGAAAATCTGCGCAATCACATTACGCTGCTACGCTTGCGGTATTTTCTCCTATTCACGGCACCGGCGATTTCGCGTTTCGATGTTGAGCGAAAAATAATTAATTTTATGCCCGGCGAGTATGTACATAGGACAAGAAGTGGGTTGAAATTCAAAAGCCACCTAATTTTTTTCTTCGTCAAAAAAAGTACCTGACCTCTCTTCCTCCAATTTCAAAACAATTTTCTGCGTTTTCCAAAATTTTTGACACTTTCAAAATGTCCGAACCATCAGCCAATAAAATTTCAGTTTGTATGCAACTATACACTTAATTCAAATTTCAATTGTTGTTTGGTACATATATCTCCAATATGTCGCTTATCGCCATTAAAAAGGATGTTGTCACGAGGACGATATTTTTGAATAATCTCTAGAATTTACTGCCAGTCAAAAGCGCCATTTCCTGCATAAAAGAGCCAAAATTTGGCGAAATAATTGTCAAAAGTGCCAATCAATAGCGACACAAGCACCAGATAAATAAGTACAAAAGCGCCAAAAAAAACCTCTTCACCAACGTGTGAAAATCATTTTATTAAGCCAAGTTCACATTAAAACGTAAATTTGAATAAGTTTCAAAGTCAAAATATTTAAAAAAAAATTATTTAAATTATCAATTCTTCATGGTTGTTTCATGACTCCTAGCTGCCTAGTCTTTATATTTCTGCATTGGTATACTTTATTTCATTTCAAACTCCAATTTTAACGTAGTTTTACCCTGATAGACAATTATAACAAATTAACAATGATAAGAATTATTTTGGTCAGTTGGTTTTCTACTTCTTCATTAATCTTACCTCCTTGGACTAATTTCAGTATAATTGTGCATAAGAGACAGTTAAAGCTGCTAAACTAGACAGTAAATCTACACCTATTGAAAGATTAATTAGATAGGTACTTTACAAATGAATTGGGGATAGTTTGAAGGACATATAGAATATAAATATAAATTTATACCATATATAAAAAATTCCATTGCCAATTTTCATCCATAATTTAAAAAAAAAAAACCTAAATTTCAGTTAGTTGAGAAAATTATAAAATAATATCAATAGTAATCGATAGTTACCAATATCTGAAAAACATATCGATATATCGATATTTCATTTCTAGTTAGAGGTAAAAAAACTATCAATTATTATTGATATATTTAACAAAAATATCGATCTATCTGTGTTTTATCGCTAAAAACCAATTTTCCAGATTGCTTTCTGGTTTGCTTGGAAATGACTTGACCAATATGCTCCAAACTCCTATCAGACCTGGTTCCATGTAACATGTAAGGAATATTCATTTCATAAAAAATCCTGGAAAAACAACTTTTCCAGTTAGGTATTTTTTGTTTTCCATTATTCTCAATAGAAAGTACTTGACCAATGAACACTAAACTTTTACTAGACCTGTACTGACATATGGATAATCGATTGTAAAAATTTCGGCCTAGTCCCTTCCCTCATTCTCTCAAAATCATACAAAAACAACTTTTCCAGGAATTTTTTGTTTTTCTGGTTTCTTGGAAACTACATAACCTATATGCACCAAACTTCTACAGACCTACTCCTATATAATAAGAACTATCATTTGTGAAAATTTCAGTTGTATCCATTTTGTAATTTTCTCAAAACTGTGAACATAAAATTTTGGGTGAGACATTTATACGTACATCACCATTATAAACGTACAAGCCTGCCAAAATGAATTTGTCAAAATGATTTCACAATATTATTCCCCTAAATTATTTTGCCAATATTTTCCCTTTTTTTTGATGCGCATGCGCCACTACCCACATAACAACAAACAGACACAAACAAATGTTTGTAACTTCCGCTGAAACAACAAATTCTACACTGTTATCTATATGCTAGCAAAAATCCAGGGCTGGCACATGCCAAAGTACTGCAAAAAAGCGCCATCTGGTCCTGTACATAATATCTCTATCTCTATCTCTACATATGATAAAATACTACGGGCTAAAAACTATCAAAAACACTATCATTCCAAAACCACTGGACAGATTCTTATGAGATTTTTCAGAAAAATTATGATATTTCAAGAAAGGTTTTTATTGCCATCGAGGAAGTCCGTTGGCTCTCTGGGGGAAAAATTATCAATTTTTAGCATCTGTGAAAACAGGGTGGCAATTCTACTAATGCTTAGCAGGCGCGGTTGACTTAATAGCAAGGCGTACATGGCTTATGTAGTGATTCTGTAAAATGCGCAGTGAACGCATCACAACTTATGCTCCGTATGAGACTTTATTTTGTTATGCCAGCTACGACACCTCTGGCTTTACTTTGTTATTTTATCCTTATATTATAGTTCATTATTAGTTTGGTTCGTTTTCCCAAAAAACCATTCATAAAATCGTTGAAATTTGAGATTGCGGATAGAGTTAGGAAAATTATTTTAGTTTTGTCATTACTGTTTTTAAACGGTGAAATTTTAAACACGAATATTGGAATTGAGGCGGCTGGACTTCATATTCAAATAAATATTATGAATGATGAAGAAGCTGAGAATCAACGACATAGAAGTAAACGTCTGAAATTAGAAAGACAGCATTTGAGATCATTGGACATCTTTAGATTATCTGACAGGGAGTATACAAATAACAATAACAACTTCTGAAATAGTATAATCACATTTTTTTGGTAAGCTAGGTACGCTTGTTGCGCTAATTAACAAACAACACCATGTACGCCTTGTGTGCCTCCTAAGCATTAGCAGAATTGCCACCCAGAAACAGACAAAACATTTCTTGAACCAAACAAAAAGGCGTAGAAAAGAGAATTGAAAGAGACTTCTCCCCTTTGTTTATCATCTGATGACTAACCTAACTGGCAGAATACACCCGCCTGTCCCACTCTGTTTCTTTTCCTTTTCCACCCAGTTTCATTTGGGTTAGCAAAACAGGGGTTAAAACAATTATTAGATATTAAGTAAGCAAGTGAAGCTGCGGGTAACAGATTGTTAATTATATAAGCTTATATTATGTGTAAGAATATGTATTCACATTCTTAAAATAACCACAGTTTCTGTCTGTGTTTCGCACTCGCTGATATAGTGAGTTGCAGAGATCTCTCATATATATATTAGATTCGTATTGTATTCATCTATTGATGGATTTTAAGTATGGAAAGATGAAAGATGTGTCTACATGATTCTTCATTATTTTCTAAAGAGCTTACATATGTATTCAGTATATACACATACCTACGTACATTTAATATGCATAAAAAAATTAGGTGAAAATGGGAAAATGGTACCAATCATTTTTTTTCTTACGAAACGGATAATTTTCATCATCCTCATCCCTAACCTTTGCAAGCAGACTGAGTAAAAATGCAAAATGGTCACTTCATCTTTCTGCTTATGCGCTTAATAAGAAGTAGATTTCCAGAGGGTTGTTAAGTAATTTTATTTTGAAAAGGGGGAAGTAGGCCAAATAAGTTTAGTAATCTTTGATTTAGATAGATGAAATAAAAGGCACGTATTGTCCAGTTGTAAGAACGATTTCGGCTTGTTTCAGCGAACATTTCATTGCAGAAAAGTAAAATTTGTTGAAACAAAAATTGCTAACAGTCAGCTTTCACTGCCGTGCTTGGCGCCTATCACGTATGATATTATCGGGTATCCTATTTCAAATTTTCATCCATTCTCAAGGGGGACAACTTTCCTTTTAACCTGTCCAGCCAGCTGAGCGGCGATTGGAAAGGCCTAATATGAATCGCGAACAACGAAATAACAGTGGCGGGAGAGATCCGGAAAATAACGTTAACAAATAAACTTCTACGAAGGAGTTGTGAAAATAAGTAAAATAGATTTTTAGCTTAAACGAATAATCTGTAAGAAAAACAGGTTTTGTAGAGAAAAACTAGACAAAATAAGAGAGCAGCTCGAAGGGAATCACGAGTGTGAACATTAGAATAACAATACCCATAGATAACAAGAAATACAATGGACTAGTTTACGTTTTAAAGATTGGAAAAAAATACTGGAGGAGTCGAAACATTTGAGACGTGGAAGAAGGAAAAAGAGCATAGACCAAAGAAGCGTAAGCCGTACAAAATATTATCAGCATGATACCTAAATCAGCGCATCCTCCATGAAAGTCTTGAAATGAGAATAAAAATTAGTGCGTCATGGGGCACGTGGTGGAGGTGAAACATCTATCACTATCGAGTCCTTTTTGTGGTAACCATAATAAATATATTCACAAATTGCGAAAAAGTTACAAGATAAATTCCTAAACCACCACAGACTTGATCTCTTCTCCTCAGTGTAGTGAAAAAATAATTGTCAAATTCGAATTCAACGCCCCCAAAAAAATACTTGATGATGTATCACACAATGAAATATGAAAATTCAAAATTTGGTTCACTTTTGAAGCCTCTGCCGGTCTAAAAATGGGTCGAATGAAAAAATGATTGTCAAATTCGAACTCGGCATCCAAAAAACATATTCGATAATGTATTGTACAGTAAAATAAGGGAAGTCAAAATTTGGCCCCTTTTTAAAGCCTGTGGGGGTAGAAGAATGATCTAATTAAAAAAAAACAACTCTTAAGCAGCAAGCTGTGCAGAAAAAGTAGATTTCTGTGCTTAAAAATCACCTCTATTACCAACATTCTTCTAATAAAGTAATATATATACAATATTTATCTAACTGCAAAAAATTAGCAATATCTCAGAAATAGGAAGCGGGCGATAAAATATACCGATTCAGTATCAGGTTTTCAAAATATTTTATGAATGAATTTTTAATTTTGTGCCAAAAACCATTATTTTTTTGTGAAATGAAAAATTATTCCAAGTTCTAATTAGCACGATTTTAGGAAATAATTCGCTGGGAATCTTTCCTTAGTGACGAGAATTGTGGATTAAATTTTATTATATAAAAAGACAACATTTATATGCGAAAAAAATCTCACAAATTGCAGAACGAAGTATAAGGTGTAGTTGTCTGCGTTTTGGTTACCTACGAAAATATAAGCGGAGATTTTAGTGTTCGCGTTCAAATCTTGTGCTCGAAAGCGGGTGGGGAGTGAGCGTAAATTGATCTCCAGCTAAGATTGGCTTGTTTTTAGGTTAAAACGATTATTTTTTTCGATGAAACTTAGAAAATAAATTTTTCAGGACTATTATGAGAAGGGTGAAAGAAGGAAAATCACACTGAATAGCTTATAAGTTAGGAACAAATTGAACAATCAAAACCAAAATTGGTAGGTCTGGTCTTTGTAAGGGAGGTACTGTATGCATCAAATTTTGTTACTATTGAAAGAGAATTGCACTTTTATTGAAATAACATGAAAAATTAGCACCTCCAACAGCCTCAGGGAATGAACCATTATACCAATAGAATACAAATTCGGAAGCATGTTAGATATACTTCAAATCAATACCTGTGCCAAATTTTGTGACTAAAGCTTGAAAACTATCCCTTTCAGAGTCATTAATCTGCCAAAAATACAACAAAGTCGTTCCTATCAGAGGTACCATACACCCTATCTACACAAAAATTGATAGGTATTGTCCTTCACCTAAAACACATGTGTTTATCAAATTTCAGAAATATTGATTGAAAATTGCGACCTGACCGCTATTCAATAAAACATACGTATAAACTGACCTACCAGATGGACCATGCGCCAGATCCTAACTTAAAACAATAGGGTTCTTCCTTAGGTGAATCCAAATATGTGTTTCAAATTTCAAAACCATCCGATCAAAACTGCGCCTGGAAGTGGACTCAACGGAATAGATTATCTTCTATATATACATATAAAAGAGAATGTATGTCTGTTTGTCTTTTATGCATTACTACATCATTCATCCGATGGCCATGAAACTTTTGGAAATTGTTGAGTATACTCCGGTAAAGGTTTCTGGCATAATATGAAAAGAAAATTTCAAAAAGTTGCCCAAAAAATTACCAAAATATATATTTTATTCAATATCGATATATCGAAAAACAATATTGCATCGAGTCTCCAGATCACATTCAGCAAGTCTCCGTTTACAAAGATCATGAAACCAGTTGTGGAGTACCCTTTCTCCAAATTGTTAATATCTATGGGTGAATCGTCTATGTTGGGTGCAAACGATGCATCAACAAATGCCTTTATGTGAGTTTGGTTGGAGTGGAAGACTAGAGAGAAATCTCGTGTGGTTTTGAGGTACCTAATGATACGACGAACATAATTTTTGATTTCATTGGTGGAGGATCTCTGAAAATGGGATAAGTAGTTGACGGCGAAAGCAATATCTGGCCAGGTGGGTAAGTCTTGCCACATATAGCAAATTCCCAATCATAGCCCTAAATTCGGTATCGTCAATTCCATTGGTAGGTTTATTAAGTTTTAGCCCAGTCTCCATGGGTGTAGAAGATGGTTTACATTTGGTCATTCCGAACTTCCAGAGAATCTTATCGATATATCTGCGTTGTGTTAGTATTATCTGTTTTCATGGTATGTCACAGTCTATTTCAAATCCGACAAAAAAAGTAGGATTATTTTCTATTTTTAGTGTAAAATGTTTATTAAATGTGTTTATTAAATCTTGTGTCCACTCATTGTGGTTACATGCCAACAACATGTCATCCACATAGACTATTAAGAATGCCATTGCACTTGTGTTGTCTTGTCTAATATATAAACATCGATCGATTTTTGATTGTATAAAACCAGCTTGAACTATTGTGGAGTTCAATAGATTGTACCAGCTTCTCGACGAAGTCTTAAGTCCATATATGGATTTTATTAGTTTCAGGCATTTATTTTTGCCTAATTGGCAGCCCTTTAGGGAAGATATGAATATAGAATATGTTATCTGTGAATTTAAAAATGCTGTTTTTATATCAAATTGTGTAATATTTAAACCATATTTGTTAGTAATTGACAGTATCCATATAATCAAACAGTATTGGACTACAGGGGCATATGTTTCGGTTAAAGAATAGTGAGTGAGATCTTTAAAGCCCCTCGCAACCAGTCTGGCTTTCGGTATGTGAATGCCTAGGTTGTTTGGTTTCGTGGTGAAACATCACTTGGTATCTATCAACCTCACATTCCTTTCTTTTGAGACGACTTCCCAAACGCCCATATCAGATAATGAGTTCAGCTCGTCTGTAATGGCTTGAAGCCATTCTTCCTTAAAGGGGTTGTTTTCAACATCCTCCCATTTCTGAGGAATATGGTCCTCAATGTAATTTTTATATCGTGATTTAAATAGGTTTAAAATTACGGGGGTATCTATAATATTATTATTGTGTTGTGTATTTTGTTTATTATTGTCATATGTGTTATTTAGTTGTTTTATAATTCTTGTTTTGTCAAACCTGACATCGCAAGTGACGTGCGATTTCTCCATTAATGGGTCCCTTATACAGTACCCACTATTGGTATACCCTACAAAAATTCCTTTATCGAATCTTTGGGTTAATTTTGGGTGTTCTATATTGGCACTTTTTCTTTTATTTTTAGTGGCTTGTTGTTGACAGACCTCTATGGGGATGTGCCTATGGGCGAGAGACCCAAAAACTCGCATATTAGATAGGTCCAGCTTTGTGCCGTAAAACATCTCAAAAGGGGTTTTTTTGTCTTTGTTGGCCCTAGTTGGGCTCCTGTTTATGATATAAACAGCTGTCACAACAGCCATTGACCAAAAACTGAAATCCAAGTCCGAGTCACACAGCATAGCCCTCGTTCTAGCTATGATTGTCTGATTCTGCCTTTTGGCCATCGCATTCAACTCCAGTGAATATTGGACAACTGGCTCGAGGTTTACACCGTTGTTCTCACAGAATGATTTCATATTTGAATCAAGATATTCCCTAGCATTGTTGCATCTTAATGTGGCTATGGGATGATCTGGGAATTTCAATTTTAATTTCATATATAATTTTTTGAACTCTTCAAAAACCATGGATTTTTTTTCGATAGTTGAAATAAAAGTGTATTTTGTGGCATGGTCCACAAAGATTAAAACGTATTTTTCACCATGTACACCTGGAGAGAAGGGGCCCATTGTGTCTGACAAAACAAGCTCAAGTTTCCTCTCAGGTCGTGTGCGAGTTCCATTGTGCCCTAATCTTCTAGTGTTGGCTTTTACACATACCTCACAAAGACTGAACTCGTCATCACGGAAAGTAATTCCATTCGGAATACCTCTTGAGACCTTTGTCAAGAACTATAAATTTTTCCCTGACAGGTGTCCTAATCTCCTATACCATATTAATTTTTTGTCTAATTTTGTAATTTCTGTTCTCTCATTAGACTCCTGCGTATCACTTGTTGTGTTATATTATTATTATTTATATTTGTTCCTATATTCTCATTCATTTCATTTCTATCTTCATTCAATTCGTGTTGTTGTGAATTATTATTATCGTTTATATCATTAGGGTTCATTATATCATCGTGTTCTTTATTATTATGTATTGTGTTATTTTGTGTTTTATTATTATTGTTCTCTTCATTCTCTTCATTCTCCTCCTGACTTTCCTCTATTATTTCCTCTTCTATTTCGTATTCCATCCATTCATCTTGGGAATTTATATTGGGCATACATGCCAATTTATTTGACTGATTATTATAAGGACATATTTTATTTAATTCATTTTGGTCTTCTATAATATTGATGGTGGATTCTGGTACAATTTTGTATTTGACCATGTATACACCTCTTATTTTTAGGGCTGAAAAAATGACTTCGTCTGTACCTCGGACGTATATGTGTGCTGCAGAGAAATTTTGGTCAATGCCAAGTGCTCTTTTTTCGGTAATTTTTATTCCTGACATTAGATCGACATTTAATGATGGTACGTAGTGTACGTTTTTAAGTCTTATGACAGTTTGGTTTCTCTCTGAGTTTTCCACTCTGATGAACATGGTGCCTATATGTGTCGCAATTAGTAATGTATCCAGGATAGCACATTCCAGTTCAATCAGTTTCTCCAACATTATAGGGTTGGATAATTTCAACAAATCTGAGATTACATGAGCAATGGCTCCACCATCTAACATTATTCTTTTTGTTAAAGGAACATAGCCTGAGTCTGACTCTTGTTCTATGTCTTTAGATGTAATTAAGTTTATCAGTTTATTGTCGTGTGTGTTTGTTTTTGAATCAAGATTCCTATATTTCAGCATCATGGACCATTGAATGTCATTTTCTTTTTTATTTTTATTATTATTATTACGTCCATATCGTGTGTTTTGTGCAGGACCATCTAATTTATCTTGGGGTTTTATACCCTCTTTATTTGACGGACATACCTTTACAATGTGTTCTTTGCCATGACACTTAAAGCATACAAGAATATTCGAATTTGGCAAAGTATTTTGATTTTGGTTGGTATTATATTTTTTATTATCGTATTTATTATTATTATTTTGAGAAGTTTTGGTTATTATTATTATATGTTATTTTCCCCTGATCTACATTTTGACTGTGATATTGATTTCTATGATTATATCTATTGTAATTTCCTCCGTATTGGAATCTCTCACTTTTATTATTATAGTTGAAATTACGGAATTTATTATTATTAGTTTTTGACTCTTTCTCGTCTTATAACCTATCCAACTTTTCAATTAGCATAGCATGGAATGTTTCAATTGTTTTCTGATCCTGACTTAATGTATTAAACTCCAGCCTTGTCATGTCATAATCCATATTTAATGATATTAAGAGTTGTTCTATCTCTTCCTGTTTGTCCAGAGGTTTTCCACAGTCCCTTTTTATTGTGCAGATCTTAAAAAAACATCTAAATAACTTCGCATATTACCTTCACTGTTAAATTTTAGTCTTTGGAAAGCTTGTTTCGCATTTATATATGTCACCTGAGTGCAACTTTTATATCTTTCGTCCAAGACTTTTAATATCTGATTTATTGTTTTTAGATCTTTTACACGTTCAATGAGTTCATTGTTTAGACCCTGGTAAATTAGTGCTTTTCTCTTCTCTTGATTAAGAAAGTATGTCATTCGATTAACTGGACTGGCATTTCCAGGGTCAGGGTTTAGAAAATTATTTAATTTGAGTCCCAAAAATAGCACTTCGGTTTTGACATCATGCATGATGGGATACAGTCCCTCTGCATACAGTGTCGAAACCATCGTGGTCCTCCAGGCATCATAATTCCTCCCATCAAAGACTTTCTTAGTATCAAATCGTGACATTATTTTAATTTTAATTTTTTGGAAGTATAAGAAATATGAATCCTACCTCAGAAACACGAGAACTTAAATCTAGTGGGTAACACGGTCTCAACTGCACGATAATGCACAACACGGTCTCAACTGCTCGATAGGGAATGCAAATAAAATATTTTAAAATACAATATATAATGATTATTCGATACTCTAAAATTGTTCTTACTAAATTACTCTCTGCCGACAATGAGGTGATCTCTTCGCTGTTGTTTCAGTTGTTTGAGTGTTCGCTTTACTTTGGACTTTATTGCCGAAAATGTTCAAATTCAATTTAATTAGTATTTGGGATGATGTTCCAGAATGAAAGAGATTCTGTCAAACACGTTAAAACATGAATTAAATGTCAAGTCAAAATTATTTATCGAAAATTATGAAAGAGATTAATGCTGAAAGGAAAGATAATCTGTTAGCCTTCAACTATTGAAATCAATTTTATTGTTTGTGATCATGAAAAAGTTTGTCACCAAGGTTAATGTATATTTATGCAGGTTTTCTATTGTTGGATTCGATGAAGCTTATCCAACAAAGATTTCCAGTTCTTGCAACTTTAAACCAACAAGATAAAGTCTGAAAGGATAATTCAAATCACCTTTTAAGTTTCAACTTTACTTGGATTTTGATCAAGAATACACACAAAAATATGCCAAATTTTAAGTTGAAATTATTAAAATTTTGATTTTTTACTCAATTTTTAGGCAAAATCACACAAAATAACACTTAATTAATTTAAATTTTTTACTTATCTTATGTATTTTTGGTTTCCTATTATCTTCGATGTTTTCTGCTTCTATTTCACCCAGTTGACTCCAACTTCGATGATTCTATGTAGAAGATTCTCAATTTTTGATTTCTCCCACTTCGTATTTTTCTCCGGAACACAGCATGAACAATTGCCAACCATTTTTGACTCTGTGAGCTGGTCTGCCAAACCACAAGATCCTTTCAAATTTGATCTGCTTCCTCCAAATTCTCGACTTTGACGTTTTCACAGGCCCTCAAGAATTTAACGTTGTTTTTATTAAATTTGTAATTTTATTTTTGATTCACTCAAATTGAACTTTTAACTTTTCAGGATTTTCACTTTTATTTTATTAAAATGAACTTTGCGTTCATGATTTTTACAACTTTCCTGCCACTTTGCATGGAGGTATCACACGGCACAAAGCTTTTTTCACTTTGCGTGAAACACAAAAACAAACTTTTGATTAACTACACAATTAACACATTTTAATTACATTCACTTCTTTTCGATCTTATGCTCTGCCTACCATATTGAGGTGAGTTATGATCTTTTGATGCGAAAGAAGCAAAAACGAGTTATCATCTTCAAAAAAAATTTACTCACAACATCACTATAACGACTGACAAGCGGAGAACATTCTCCGTCAAGCAGTGGCGGAAAAAAAAGTTATGCCGGCGATCAATCTCGCCACGTGTGAAAAGATTAAATGTTATAAGTATATCATATACAGTGTTAGTCAAGCTTTAGGTTATGTGTTTGCGAGGGAGTGAGGGAATCATATCCCAACAATTTTCAACTAGCTGCTAGAAAACTTGCCTCGTGGAGACGTACCTTAACAGTGTATATGCATATAGCGCTCACTACTGCTGGGATGGTTGGTAGTACTAAAAATGGAAAATGAAAATAAGTGCAGAGTAAACATTTGACTATATAGCTTAATGGACTGCTAGAACTGATAAAATCTTGAAGCCAAACAATGCAGGCATTACTTTTTAAAAAAGGTACTTTGTGTGAAAACTGAATTTGTATTGAGTTATATTTTCATGACTTCTAACAATATAAGCAGATACTAGTGAAATATTAGAACGCTATACCAATTTATTGTCTGAAATTAATGAGTGAAATGTTCGAATAATGATTTAAATTAATCGACGAACTCTTCAGAATGTGAAAATGTAAGTTTTGGATAGAGTTCCTTTTTTCTTGAAAAGTTTGAAGTAAGGTTTTCTTAAACCGAAAAATTGGGCTGTTAGGTACCTAAATAGTTTCATCGTTTGTTGATTTGTTATCCGAAAAAAAACTTCTTGAACTACCGTAAGAACTTGAGCGAGTCCTAAATGAGCTAAAATACGTTTTTTGAGTGAAAATTTATTTTATTTTATTTGATCAGAGAAAATGTTTTTCAAATTTAGAATAAATTTCAGATGATATAAACATTAATGAAAGTAAACAATTGGATGACATTTATGAAAATTTGGTTTTTATTTTGCCATTTTTTGTTTTTAAAATGTCTGAAATAAGTAGTTATTGTAAAAGATTCAAGTAGGTACATTATTTGTCCTATAAAGGTTTGAAGTGATTAGAAATTGATAGTGTCTGTTGAAATATCACAAATTTCTTCGTTTTGAAATATATTTCTGATAATTTTTCCAAGTCATTTTGTTTGATTAATTTACTAATCCGGAAATATGAGTGTTGCAATTAGCAAAAAAGTTCATTTAAATTCAATTTTGAGGGGTTTTAATTTGGAAATTTTAAATTTTGTAATCGTTCAAAAAATATCTGAAACTCTAATTTTGTAAAATCTAATGTATAACTGAATTTGCAATTCCTCCAAATAACCATGAACAAATAATTCGAAAGTATTTAACAAGATATTATACCATAAAATGCCACAAGTCTGTTTGCAACAACAGTAACCTTAAATTGTTATCAAAATTTCTTCACCATATAATGAGTACAGTAAAATGTGTTTGTCATCACCCTCTAGCAGCTTATTATAGGCGTTTTTTGAAGTGATGACTAACCAACTCCAATTTCGAAAATTGTTGATGTAAGTGAACAAATTGCAGAAAGAATAAGTAAATTATTTTTGTCGTTCCGTACCAAATTAGGTACGCTTGTAGTTGAGAAGAAATGGCATATTTCAATGACTAAAATTGATACTAATAATTAATGATTATAGTGTTTTCTACTTTATTTTCTCCTATTTTTGTATATCGATTTTTAGCAAAGTGAACCATGAAATAGCGATACGTTCGATGTTTTAAATTATCAGAACAAAGTAAATGATTTTCCATAATTATTTTCAGCCTTGACAAACGATTTCTTACAATTTTGTTGAAAAATTTCAGCAAATTTAACAGTCAGTAGGATTTCCAATTGCAGAGAATACCAAAATCAAATGTCCTAGCGTATTCTGAATCTGAATTAAAGATATTGTGCTGCCAGAAGTACAAGTTTTTCATATTTCTGACTTGTTTACCACACGATAAATGAAATAGGTATCGATTTCATATGTAGTAGGTATGCTGTTTCTGATTTTTCGTTGTTTCTAGAACTGATAAAATCTTGAAAATCACCAAAGGTCGTTTTTCGTAAAAAGAACGTCTGTTAACAGTGCCTTCAGCGGTGTTCCATTTAACCCTATGTATTTCTTATCAGTTCTAGCAGTCCATTAAGCTATATAGTCAAAGGAGTGAAAACCTCATGACTACGTCTTTACGAAGTATATTACTTATTTATCTACCAAGATTCTACCATTATTAAACCTCGAAGTAAGAAAAGTATTGGTACGATTGACGTCAAACTTATCGATAAGTTGTGTAAGTAAGTATAGGATATTGTGTGCAATTGTACATCGTGCGATTTTTTAGTTTTATTTAATTTGTAAAATGATTTCTCCATTTTCAGAATTGGACTAGACTTGAGGAGAAACCCTTGTGGTCCAGTGAATATTCAATGAATGTTATCCACTTATTATTTCCTAAATCGTCCTAGAAGGGAACGACGAAGTGGTCAAGGCGGAAGGCTGATGAATCTGTTGTAAATAGACGCAGCGAGTAAGCATTTATAAAATTCTTGATAAGAAAGAGAATAGGAACTTACTTTTGACATAAAATAAAATTACGCTAATGTCATTAGTGTTGTTAATATTATAATTAGTACATAGTATCATATCATAATTGTTATCATTCAATGTTATTTCGTAACAACTCGTCCTGAACTTTCGCTTCCTTACACTAAACTTCGCGACTTGTTACACGATGAAACTCCAAATAAATGGCTAAGATAGTCAGTTCCACCCTGTGTAACATTTCAGTCGATGAAACCTAACGACCAGTGAACGTCGATTACATTTCTGAATTTATTCCATTTAAATATCAAAAGAAAATTTACTTTTAATTAATGAAGAATGCTATGAATTTTCATCTACGCATCCGGTAAATTCTTCAAACATTAATTATTATTATTTTTATTGTTATTTATGACAGTCGCGAACTAATTGGTTTGAATTTGATAGAATGAACAGTATAAGTTTTTATGTGCTAAGAAAATAATTTTGACTCTTGTGCCAACGTTCAGACCCAATGAAATAGTCGTCGGTGAGATCCGAATCTTCGCATTGGCTAAGCATGCATTCTATTTCGATGTAAGTTGTTCTTTCGTTTAATGGGTTTTTTTGGCAGTGTATTGTCTTTTATTCTGAGTATAGTAATTTCAGAATCAAAAAAGAATTCAATCGTATTACGAATTCAGCTTCATTGTCGATCAGATCGTCTACGTACTCGCTCGCTGATTTAGAAGGTGAAACAAAATTGTTTGATGACAGATTCCATAGTAGCTGTTGAAAATTAGTTTAAACTGTAGAGTACCTATCTCTTTTCGTAAATTGTTCGCAAACACGAAGGCGCTGCTGCCTTCACCATCAATCGAGTATTCAGTGAAATTGAAAAATAGTTTTTCGTGATTTTTGATATAAATTATTCGAGTTGCAAATTGTTATACACATAAGGTGTAAAGAAATGACCTGATACTTTACCAACAAAATGAACTGATTCTCATGTGCTGATACCTGTTTTTAAAAACACTTTGATATGGCAGATGGGTAGAAGTGTACTCCAACCCCTTAGTAAAATGAACTGCTGTTAAAATCATGAATACTGAGCAGTTCTTCATTAAATGTGCTGTTGAAATAACGCGATTTTCTTTTTTGAAAGGTGGCTTACAGTGGCGTAGCCAAGGGAGATTAGGGATTGAATCCACTCTTCGGATTTTTTTAAAGCATAATTTCACAGAGTGAGACTATTATGATTTTTAATTACATGAAAAATAATGACGATTGTCATTAAAATCGGAAATTTATATCCCAAAATACATAATAAATTTATTCGTTCGCCCCGCTCGTGAAATTATTTCTTCAATTTATAAATTTTCTTCCCCTCCAAAATGAATTTGGGATACAAGCCTACCTCGAAAGGCAAACGTCGACATTTTTATTCAAATTTTTCGGTTCATTTAACTGAAGTCCGCCTGTGGTTCCTCACCCTCTAAGAAAAAAAAAAAGTTCATGAAATTCTCCGCTGTAGTTGAGGGGAAAGGTCTTCTCATCAAATTCCCCTTAAGAAATCGTGACTACGTAACTGATGGCTTCAGCTCGTGTAGCCTTTATTTTTGACTCCGTAAATGCACCCCAAGTTTCCTCGCCTAATGTTTCTGGTAAGTATATTGTTCAGGAAAGTAATTTCAAAATGTAAAATTTTGCTTTATCAATATCGATGGATTTGATGGGTGGCTCAAACAGTCCTTCCCTGAATAAGGAATAGTTCTTCTTTTCCTCGCTGAAAACAGTTCCCAATCAATTGAATGGGGCGCTCTTTGGAACCTTTTTTGCAACGGGTCTTACAAATTTATTTTTATTTATACTTTCGAAAGCACTTATCAGTAACAAAGAAGTATTATTGTATTCACATTTAACTTATTACTTTTTACACAGCTGAGAATTTCTCAACCTGTTTTCCATAACAACGCTTTTCCAACGATTTTATCCAGAGCCGGCCTTAAGGTTTGTAAGTTAGCGCGAGGTTTCGCACTTAAAACAAGTAAGATTGAGAAACCCTTTCAAAACGAGTATAAAAATGCGATTAAAAAGGGAAAATAATACTTGAAAAATTCCTTCCGCAGCCCGATCGAAACGAACAAAAAACGAAATGTACACTTATGAAAATAACCTCCTTTCAGGTGGGTGAAAATTTAATGAAAAATATATATGGGGGGGGGGTAAATAGCGTGACTTCTAGCTTAATGAGAAGGGGAGGAAACGAGGGCGGATTCTCGCGGGTCAGCGATTTATAGAAACCTGGAATTAAAAATGAAAACCCTAGCGCAACAACGCTTCGCTGGAAAACACAGTATGCCAATTTTCATTAACAATATTTTTTTTAAATTGATAAAACCTAAATTAATACAATGCGGAAAAGATAATCTTAACCTTTTGCATCGTTAATAAAGAAAAGATGCTTCAAGCAACACAGTCGACTTGTTTTTCGCTAGTAATTTTTATTTATTTTTGTTTTACATTTTTCTTGGAAACTTTTGAATCAATAGGAAACGAACTCATATCAGACTTGGTAGTATGTAAAGACTACTTTCTTGAAAATTTCAGACCTATTCCTTACATTATTTTCTCGGAATCGTTAACACAAAATTTTCTTCAAAAATTTTTTCTTTTCCAGTTTTTTCGGAAAACTAGTAATTTAATAAGAACCAAACTTCTATTAGACTTACACTTGCATAAGAACGATGTTTCGTGAAAATTTCAGCCTGATCCCTTTTGTAGTTTCTTAAAAATCCGGGAAAAACAACTTTCTCAGGAATTTTCTGTTTTTCATTTCTCTCAAAAACTACTAAACCAAAAGGCAACTAACTTCTTTCTGAACTGGTTCTATGTAAGAACTACTTTTCGTAAACCCTATCCCTCTCATAGTTTTCTCAAAACCGTAAATCAAAACTTTCCCTCTATTTTTTATTCCAGTTTTCTCGGAAACTAATGAATGAAAAGGCACCAAACTTTTAACAAACTTGCAGTCCCTTAATGACAGTCTATCTTGACAATTTCAGCCCAAATCCTTGTGTAGTTTCTTCAAAATCTTGGAAAAAGCACTTTTCTGGAATTTTTTGTTCTCCAGTTTTATTAAAAACTACTTGACCAATAGACACTAAACTTCTGTCAGACCTGGTCCTAGGTAAAGACTACATTTCTTGAAAATTTTAGCCTTATCGTTTTTGTATTTTTCTTAAAACTGTGAACCAAAAATTTAGGATATAAATACATATATGTATAGAAAATAAGTAAAATGGAAAACTTTTTTTTATTTTCTATATTCATTCAGCTGGGTTAGAATGGGAATAGGTATATATTGTTCCTTTTTTTCCAAAGGTTGATAGTTTTTCATTGAAAGCAGTCTACTTTTTCACTTTTAGGTCATCATCTTCATATTACCTGTTAACTTCAAACAAAATTTTAATTTTGGGTAGCGTACGCAGAGTTTGTTGGGTAATAGACATGAAACATAAACGTTTCGAACCCTCAAGTTGATACTACTCCCTTTTACAGCCCCCTAAATACCGAACTGTTTAATAAAATGTTTGACAACTTTCAGCTCCTAAATTACGACGCCGATGAAAAAAATGTTTAGGTGACCTAATTAGTAGAAAATTGTGTGAGAAAATTTTTCACCAAGAATAAACTTTTCTGTAGGATTGACCCTAAGGCGAAAAAATTGGAAAAACAACTGTTAAGTATGGTTGAAAATATCATGGGGGCTGAGGGAGGAGTATAAACTTGAAAGGTGGTCAGTATTCGATTTTATATAGTTTCCTAATACAGTAAACCTTTAAGGAGAAAAATATTGAATTCATTTTTTCTTGAGAAAAAAGCGATGGAAATGTGACGGACATCTGTAAATTTATATATAGCTATTAGTACATTAAAAAAAAAAGTCAAAATTGGAAAATGGTGTCATTAGTTTTCTTTTGTTGTGAAACAGAAATTTTATTATTTTGCATGCTTTAGGAAAAAAGATTTTTCTCCAAAGTCGACTGCAATGTATAACAGTTTTTCTTGAAAAACATTATTTATTCTCACCTCCTCGTCCTTTATTACGAGTCAAAAATGATCTGATTGAAGATAATCAACGTATTCAGTATTACAACAATTTGTAATGTATCATTCGAATTGTTATTTTCCTACTAGTTTTTCATGATACAACCAAATACAAAATAACTTTGACAGAACATTAACCTTGGGAAAGAGGTTATTAGCAGAACCTGTTGAAAGTTTACATGGAAGAGAGGAAGAGATATCATTAACATCATTTCATAATGGCTGAATATTTTTTGTTGATTCTACGCGACATAACGAAATGCAAAATAACAGGCAGCATAGGCCGATGCGAGATTGTTTTGAGGGAATGGCGCACTAATCTAGAAACGTTGCTCAAAACGGCTTCGGAAAGAGATGAATGTATCTCAAAAAATGTTCAATCCCTTCTACCCTCCTTCCCGTCCTATAATAATTTCAATGTCAAAAAAACTTATTTAAACAGTACCTTACTTCAGTCCTGATGCTATCACCATCAAAAATGATGGTTCTCCTGAAAACCCTTACCCCCATATGATTTTTTTTGGATTCTTGCGTTGATTTTGTTTTTTAAAATACTGAAAAAAATATCAATTTATTTTGAAGGTAATAAATGAAACATATCTTTGAAAAGTAAAATGTACAATATTAACTACACTTTTTTTAAAAATCCCCGAAACAATGAACAGCAAAAATACTGTAGGTATAACTTACTTAATTTGAATTAATAAAATGAATAAGTCTATTTTAAAAGAATTCGAAAATAATGAATAAGTTTTTGTGTTTTTTAAAAAAAAACCTATCTATCATAAATTCCAGATTTTCAGTTTGTAACGCTACTAAATTTATTATTATTTTTCTATTGATCAGATAGTTTCCATTCCATGTTCAGACAATTTTTATCTCAGGGGCGTACCCTGCGACCCCCTGTAGATTAGCTACTGATAGGCAGAACATTATTCCTTCATAAAAGCACTAACTAAACATGTTGAGTGTGTACATGAAAGGAGTAACATTTATGCCATTTTTATTAAGTGTGACTTATTTTTTTTCTTATTGTTCACGATATAGGGAAGGTCCAAATAGTATTGCTCGAACGTTTACCCCCCTCACAAGACAAAGTACTCGTAGAACGTCATGTTAATAATTTTTAAAACGACTGGCGTATTCTTCATATCGACAATATAATTACAGCTTCAATGGATCATTGCCCAAAATCTCTTAAATATGATTTTGTGCTGGAAAATTTTATTATTCAATTTAGGTATGGGGAGTCTTTGTCTAAGTCTGGTAAAATATGGAATAGCATCGTGTCTGTTCCTTGTTTGGTTTGAAGAACCAGGTTTTTTATAAGAGCTGGTTCCGGAAACTGTTCCGTTGTGATAAAGTCTGCTTCCTACTACTTTCTGCTCCAATGCTTCAAAGATCGAAACGAATTTTTTTCAGTTTTTTCTAACACTGATTTTTGTTATTAGCAACTAAATTGGGTTTGATACATATTGTTTGCCATTGAAATCTCATACAATCAAAGATAACGATAATAATCACAAAAGAAATGTTCGTTGTGGAGAGCTGAAATTTTTTTGAGATATTGTTGAATTCCGCCAACTTCTCAACTAGATTGAATCCTTATTTCAATTACTCAGTTTAAACAGAATTTCAGCAATATCTCGACAACCAAAGGTAAGATTGAGCTAAAAATTTTCAGCGATATCGAGATTATGTTAACTAAGTATCCTGTGAAAATTTGGCTAAAATTGTGCTCTTGGTTATCGAAATATCGCTGAAATTCTGCAACTAGATTTAGGTCATATTATTTGCATGGGTATTGCATATAATGAAAGTTATCGAGAGGAATTATGAGAGAACTGTTTGTTGTAGAGAGCTGAAATTTTCAGAGAATCCAGCTAATATACTACAATATCTTATAAAAATTTCAGCTCTCTACAGTTAACAGTTAACTTTTATTGAATGGAATGGCAAACAGTGCAATGTCAGCAATATTTTGAAAACAAAACATAAATTCAGCCAAATTTTCATTGAATCGTTCGTTAACATATTACATACCTCAATGTCTCTATTATCATCTGATTTCTGTTGATAACTTTGATCGTATTGAAGGGAAATGGGAATAAAGGATACTACTTCTTCGTAGCAAGAATATTGATGACAGATACTGCTCAGTCCAACATGGTTAGGGTTAGATTAATTTTTGGTTCAATGGTTTTCATTTTAAATATGATTTGAGCAGTTTTGGAGCAGGGAGCAGATTGAAAAACCAGGAGCACGCAAACCAGGTTCTGCAGATGAACAATTTCAGTCATCACTACTGATGCAGACTGTACAAAAAGTTCGAATCATCTAATTTTTCATACAAACATTCCATCACTTCCCATAATGCTTGACGCAGCATCTGAGTTTCAAAGATTTTTTACTATTTATTTTTCTTAGAGAGCTTCTCGAATCAATACCATTATATTAAGAGGGAAAAAAAAGTTTATTGTAGTCTGGTCACTATATGAAGATTCATATGTCCAGCATGTCCATTATGTGGACCTACATGTTCAACGCGTTCTACTGATTGTAAGTAGGAAGTCCTTTTTCCATGGATTAATTTTCTACCAGCAATGTTATTTTGCATTTCCCTATGTCATGTGAAATTAGTAAAAGAAAATCAGTTTGTAGAAAATGACGTTTGTGAGTCGTGAAATTTGACGTCTTTGTGTGCTCACCTCCACCTCATTACTCCAGTAATACCCAATAGAACATTAATTTTGTGCTCAGCAACATTTGTTCTGTCATTAGAAAAATATTGAAAAAGATAGAAAATGATGTGGAAAATTTTTCGTTCAGTATTATACCATCCATGTTTAAAATTATTATCTGTACTAGGAATAGCCTACTGTACAATAGAGAAAGATTTTCAATTTTCAAAATCTTTTCTTTTCTATCCAAAAAATCTTTTGAACATGAAATTAATTTTTTAATAACGTTTAAATGTTAAAAGAAGATAATTTCGTTGATAGATTTGCCTTGATTTAGTTTATGTAATCAGACTGATTCAATTTTATTTGCTATTATTTCAATTTTTGATTGTAATTAAATGTGTCCACAATAATTTAATTTAAATATTGAAAAACAGAAGTTAGTTGGGAATCTATCATCACAAATTCCATTATTGACAAACTCCATTATTGGGTTCATAGTGTTTCAAAAAACTATCAGTAAATGTTGGAGGCATTCAGAAATTAAAAAACAGGTTACAGTTAGGTAACCATAGTTAGAGGTTGGTTAAATTTTGGTTAGGGTTGGTTAGACTTTTTAGGATGATAATTTCTGAATGGTATGGTTATGCTAAGTTGGTTATATTTTTGTTGTTGTTGTTAACCATATTATTTTATTTAAAAAGTCACAAAATGGTCATATACGTTTTTTAGTATTATTAAAGTATTTATAGTGTTTATTTGTTGTATCAAATATATTTCAATGAGTTTTACTATTGTAATGTATATGACTACAGGAGAACCAGTGGTGCGCGAGAAACAAATCTTTCTACAGGATGTCAATTATTGAGTTCAACATTGATATCGAGTCAGCCATTCCAGCATCAGTCAGTCGGAGAGAAGTGATACCCAACACAGTGGAGCAGTCAACATCTGCTACTGCTGATGTACCATTAGATCAACAGCACAAATATGAGATTGAACGGCTACCAGAAAATGAGATTGAACGACAACCAGAAAATGAGAGAGATGTACAACCAACAGCAGGTTCATCAAAACAATCCCATGATACGAACCCAATTCCCCCAACCAAAAATACCTTGCCTGTGAAACGAAAATATACTACCATTCCACCAAATTCTCTGATGATAATAAAGCAACATAAATCCAGATCACAACAGAATGATGTACAATTAGGTACCCCAACACCCTCTGCTTCTAAATCAAAAAAAATTTCATCAGAAGGAGAAGAGCAACGTGAATTTGAGATTGGTTTGCAAGAATTAATAAGAATAAAGGAACCAGAGAGAGAAGTGCTATTTGCAGAAGAAACAAATAAAATCACAGTATTTCACATAACAGATGATAGCTTCGAAAGCTCCTCTCCAGATGCAAAGAGCAGCGCCATAATTAAAGAAACATTAGACAATGATGAAATGGTTAATATTGACACATCTCATTCTGCCAATTCAAAAGCTGTATTGTGGAAACGTAATGAAATTTTGAAACTGATCAACCTGTACAAAGAAGCGATACCACTGTTTAAATCTACCTCTATTAAAAACAGAAAAGTATGGCAACAAATCGCATCAAAATTAAAGCCTTTCACTGCTGCCCAATGTGAAAATAAATTCAAATCCCTGAAAAAAAGGTATGTTCATAAAGTGGACAATATGGGCGATACAGATACCAGTGCAAAACGATTGAACTGTGAATTTTTCAATGAACTGGACTCAATATATCATAAGTCCCACAACATCCATCCTCCAGTTTTGGCTTCATCCGAAAGGGGTAGTGAAAATATCTGTCGAAAACCATCTAACAATTCCATTCCAAGTGGGTTTGAGTTTGGTGATATAACATCACAAGAAGATTCCATAATCCCAGTCTTTGATGTCAGTGTCATTGCTCCTAGTTCCAGTAATCCTACTACCACCACCAACACCAGAAAGAAAAAGGAGAAAAGTAAACCAGATGACGAATCAGAATGGAAAAAACAGCGTCAAGAAAGTAGAGATAGAATGGTGCTGGCCTTAGAAAAAATTGCAAATTCTTTTGCAGAGTTTGTCCAAAAAATGTAGACAGTAAATACTAAGATTGTTTTATGTCTACCAAATACTCCTTTCATGATAAATTCACCCAAAACTTGTAAAACAAAGTCAAACAAACATTTTTAGTTCATGGAATTTATCATGAGATCAAATTCATCGTTGAATTTGCCTCTTGCTTTGATCAATCACATCTACTACTGTTTAACTATTGTACGTCTGTGAAAAATAATTTATATTCTGAAATTATTATAGTTCGTGTTTCTTTTCATTTTTTGGTAAGTAACTGTAATCTTTGATTACATTATTTTGTTTTAGTATCATGGTCAAGTAATATGTTTGTTCATAAAGGTTTGAAAATGGATTGCCAACCAGCTTATGGTAGTGGTCACAATTGGCTGTTCGATTACTATCAGTACATATCTAAATGACAATTGGAACATGATCGGATCGGACAAGCAGATGAAGATCATCTATTCAAATCAGCAAATAATCGTAGACCAGCATCAGATATAATACGACAATTGGAAGACGGTTTATCGGAACAAAACTTCGTAAATGATTGTAGACCAGCAGCAGCAGGTGATGTGGTAGTTGGACAGTTAGAAGACAATGCAGAACAACAGTTAGATAAAGGGTAAAAATTTTAAATGTCTATTTATTACTGTAAAAGTGTTGTTTGTAAAATTATTGTTACCCGAACAAGTATGGTAAAGCTTTCAAAGATCAATTTTTGGTACTTTCAGATTTTATTTTTGTTGAAATCTTCTGGATAAATTGTGATTGTAAATTTTGTTTTCATTTTGAAATCCATTGATGTTACCAACTGAATCTGTTGCATTATTCTTTTTACTTTTAATTTTATAATAATTAAAATAAAAATGTGAAGTAGTTGTGTGTTACATCAGTCTATTGCAAATGGAAAACAAAATTTACAACAATCACAATTTATTTGAACAATTTCATTGAATGAAATCCAAAAGTACTGAAACTCAGTCTTCAAAAGCTTCACATATTTGGTATCTATGTATTTTGTTTTCCATTTTGAGTAAATCATGTTGATAAATTGTGAATATAGTAAATTTTGTTTTCCATTTTCAATCCATTGATGTTGCCAACTAAATCTGTTGCATTATTCTTTTAACTTTTGATTTTATAATAATTAAAATAAAAATATGAAATAGTTGTCTGTAATGTCAATCAAGTAAATGAATAATGCAACAGATTTAGTTGGCAACATCAATGGATTGCAAATGGAAAACAAAGTTTACAACATTTACAATCTATATGGAGAGTTCAATATAAAAAAACAACAAAATACGCAGGTACAAGTTCATAAATGAATACTAGTTGTCTTTTAAACGTTCATTTAATAAATTAATTTTTGGTTCCTTAGCCCACCACTTCCTAATCCAAATACAAATGTCAAAAATCCATACATGTAGCCAGATCTAGCTCATGTAATTTGCACAAATTGTGGTTTTAAGGATCATTTCTCTTACCAGCGCCCTCACCAATCAAGATGATGTTACTATTGTCGTGAATTTGAACATATTGCTGTCAAATTCCCAGGAGGCCCATTTCCAAGGTAAGTAATTTAATTCCATTATTTTATCTATTCAGTTTCAATTTTGTTATTTACAAGAGCCTTAATAATGAGCATTTTTGTAGGACCTGTCTTCTATGAGGTCATTAAAAATATGTTTAAGTATGACTTGGTATTTTCATTAGTTATTTACAAGTTACTGTTGAACAAATTTTCATAAAAAAATGAACTGACGATAGAAATGAATAACTTCATTGAAGATGTTTTCTAAAAAATGCTCATTATTTTAACTGTCACAATTTTTTGTGATTGAATTAGTTTTTTTGTTTTTCTTTCACAGAAGAGTGTGCAGGCGATGTGGCATCTGTGGGTATCAGTGGAAGGACTGCCCAACAAGAAGAAGAATCTGTTATCAATGTTTGATGTCAGGGTATATCCATAGTGAGTAAATGTCAATAACATATCATTGCTGTTATAATTTGAAAGCAATTATTTTACTTCCTACTTTCTTAGTTTTATATATTTACCTTTGTGTTTATTTGTTGTTTTCCTGAATTTATTTCAATTTGGTTTGTTTTTCTATTATGAGTTTTTGTTTTTATATTTTGTTTTTGTCTTTTGTTTTCCTTTTTTTTAAATTTCATTATATAAACATGTGTATACCTCAGTTTCCTGCATTGGAGACATTGCAAGTTCCCAATTTGGAACATCCTATATTTGAGTAGATGGTGGACGCATTGTTATTCAATGTAATTGATATACATCCTCCATTCTTTTTTGATGAACCTAATGTGGAGGAAAGCAGTGATGGCAGTTTTAACAGTGATGACAATTACATCGGTGATTTGGTTGTAACGGGTGATTTGGTTGTAACGAGTGATTTGTCAAGTAGTCTGAGCAGCCTTGATACTTGGTGAGAGGATGACGAGTATTACGTAGATTCCTTCCACCTGCTTTTCTATTATGAGGATGACTCAGATTATGATTCAATGTGTAACTGGATAAAATAAATTATGCTTTTTTTTGTTATTCTTTTTATTTGTTTATTTTTCAATAATATATGTATACATATATAATATGTTTCTATACAATATTTAACTGTAAATAATAAATGTACAAATTTTATGTAATCATATTTTTATGACTGAAAGCTAAACTTTTTATTCTATCTATAAAATACCATTTGACATACTGATCATTTACATTGTGTGCTACTTTATTTTGTTTTATTCTAATTTTATGAGCAATAATATGAAATAAAGTTTGCTGTTTTATAATGTTTGTATCATTAAATAATGCGTCGCGGTATAAAGCAAATGTTTAATCACATGAAACAATAGTTTTCTTCACACCTTTTGCTTTTTTCCTCTTTATTTTTGCCAGTCACAAGAATGAATACACTTTTGGTGCTAATGAGATATATTTCAACATTGTTTTACCTAACAGTTCATCTTCGAATATTCCGGTTACTTTTTTATTTAAGTTATTTTTCAGTGGATGCTCATCTGGATAATCAGATAAATAGAAATAATTGGAATATTGTTGAAGGTATGGAGTAATAGTATGATACTGAAATGAAAAAATAAATGAATCTGTATCCATATAACATAAATTATATGAAACATTTTCAAATATTGGTTTCATTTTTTCATAATAAAACTCATACATTAAAACTTTACTAACTATGATAATCATTACTCCTAAATAAATAGGAGAATTTTATTTTATTTTTGTTTTATATCAGTGTATTCCAATGAGATCTTTGTTAAAATACACTGTTTATTTAAAATTGGTGGCTGATACTAACTTTTCATATTGTACTGACATACATGAATTAAAATTTATTCGTTTCCTTGAATTTTTGATAGTTTTTCCAAAAATGGCATTATTCATTAATTTATATAAGTAATTCAAATGCCAAATTACTTTCTACTCGTAATTTTGTATTACATTCTATACATGACACTAAAACTGGTCCCAGTTTGAAACTGATTATTTTATTAATTTTTAATCCATGTTTTAAACCTAATTTTAACATACGGTAATGCGTATGATAATTTTTTTTATCTTTGAGAGTACATAATAAGTGTGTACCACTAGCAGTATGCCTATGTTCAGGAAAAAATGGAAAATCATTATGTATGTCGTGTAATTTGACAGGATAGTCAATGTCAATGTCAAAATAATAACCTGTCTGGATTGTATCTGATAAATTCATGATAAACTCGTTATTTAACATGGAAAAATTTTCAATTTTTTCAAAATTATCTATAGGCAAGTATTGCGACATTGTCCATTAGTATAATCAATTGGCATCGATATAGGCTAAAAAACATGGAGGTAGAGAGGGATTATGTTTCTGGACATTTGGACATATTAGCTTGTATGTAATGTGTAATGGTATTTATAATCCCACCACAGACTGCATTAAAAAACCAAAAAAAAAAAACAGAAAAAATTGGTTTCATCTTGTGTGAATAAATGTAATTTAATTTTTGTCATTTTTTTCATAACATCGTCTGCAAATCCAGGCAATGTAAGATAATGGGTAAGATCTAATTTATATACTCGTATATATTTCTCACAAAATATGAATACATCAGCCAATGCACCTGTATCTTCTTTACAGTAAATTTGCATATAGTCATTAAACGTTTTGCATTTAAATACGTTCCATACTTCTTCAGCATATCTATATTCAGCATCACTAATTTCAATACCTTTCAGTGCATCAATGAAGGCATCTTTTGGTGGTAATCTATTTTCTGACAATACGCTAGGATCGTTTAAATAATTATATGGAAAAATACCTTTTCTTTTTACTAATCAATTTTGTTTAAGAATTGGAAAAATTTTATCAACATAATTAAATTGTCCAGGTCCAATAAGCTTACTAAATTTTGTAAAGATGGTGTTAACAATTTGTACAAATCTATGAATTTCAAAGAAAAATGATTATTTACTTCAATGGAGAAATTTGTATATGTTTCCTGCGTATGCGAGATGACTTCTATTTTGCAATTGACAAATGATGACTTAAATGAAAATCATATTTACTACCATTATGAAAAAATATTAATAAATATAACTGACGTTTATACTTTAAATTATAGCCACTATGTGCTACACCAAATATTTTTCCAGTTGTATTACAATGATGAATACATCTTGATTCATCATAATATTTTCAATTCTTTCTCACAAATAAAGCTCTGTGTTCTCAAAAGTAATTTCTACATACTTCATCACTCATATTTGGTAATGCTGCAAACTTGTTTAATTTTGTTTCTATTGTTCCTGCTAAGTCCATCACATAATTTACAAAATGTTGCGATGCATCTTCTCCTTAATACACATGTGAGTCAAATATTCTTTCATCTTCCACATTATGCTCATAATCTTTATAATTAATGTTTGGTGGAACAGTTACTATACTACTGTAACAAATTGCCTCATATTCTACTAACACTTCAGATATACTTTTCAACTGTCTCACATCACTGTCTACAGTACATTGATTAAATGTTTGAAGTGCCGGCATTACATTTTGAAAAGTAGAAGGCTGCAGTTTACTTTTAAAATAGACATACACAACAAAATATAATGGTTCTTCATAACCTCACTCAACAAACTCAAATTTCTCACCTTCTTTAGTTAATCCATAGTATGCTGGTTCAACTTTATTTTTCTTACAATAATTCCTGGGCTCTTGTAAATTGTCTGCACAGTTCACTTCACAAAAATAAGCTAAGCATCATTTACAAAATAGAACTCTACCAGTATTCGTAGTATACTGTTTTCTCAATAATGAATTTAAATTGGTAATTAGACAATAATGACTGTTCCTATGATCACTAGTAGTTTTTGATATGCCCTTCTCCTCTTCTTTGTCTCCTTCTTCAACAGTTTCATCTTCATTATCCAACCTAACTCTCTGTGTTAAATATAATAGATCAAAGTGAAATCGTTTTTCTGCATTAATATTTTTAATTGGATATAGTAGACATTTTGAATCAATCCCAAAGACATTAATAGACACTTCTAGATTACATTTTTCAAATTTGACTACCTACGTCTTCCAATGGTGTTGGGAAATTTATTTTTGAAAAATTAAACTATATTATATCGCTGATGAAAAAAGTCTAAAAATTGAGCACCATCATAGGTTTCTGGTAAATGTTTATGATTTCTATCATTAAGCATGAAATAACTTAACATACTATAAATGACACATTTTTCATTATGCTCATTTTTAATATTAATAATACGTGTATTTTTCAATTTTTCCAGTAATGGAATGTAGGAACCAACACAATGTAAAGAATATGTGCACACTCTTACATCATACAAAATAATGCCTATAAATATCCATTCCGATTCAGATAATATTATAGTTTCAAAATAGTTTAAAAGTTCTTGTAATATTTTATTTCGTACAATTTCTTCCATAGGGAATGCATTTATTCGAAAGAAAGTCTATTGTTTTGTGTATAAAGTTATTTCAAAAGGTTCGCTAATTCACAAATTTTATTTCCGTAGTTATCAAGCTTATGAACCCATCTTTGCATTCAAATAACACATTTAATTTGAATTTTTACTGATTTTTTATCTAAAACTTATTTTTTTATAATATCTGTAACTACAGGTAAAAAATTATTTTAAATTAGAAATTAGAAATTGCGTATTAATTTGTGGAATGGCATCTTGCTTTTTTTCCACAATAATGTACGTAGAAAGTTTTTTCTCATTGCGCTTCTCCCCCCTGAAAATATCATAATTATTTTCAAGACGTATAAACCATTTATCATTCATCATTGCACATGAATGCATTAATGTGTTTTCATGCATTTGTAATTGAGAGAGAGAGTAAAAATGTTAAGGATCAAATATCACAATTGTAACAATGCCATTTTTGTGACATACCAGCCAAATTATTTGAACTTGTAGCCAAGACATCTGCCTCATCATTGTTCTCTACCATGCTAAATTTGATTCTTCATCTTGTCCAGCTAGACTAGTTTTATTACATTCTTCTTCTGGAGATATGGCAGATATAGAACCACCACCAACAGGGGCATCCTCAGCTTCATCATGCAGCATCTCCAATGTCATATTATGAACTAGATTACATTTATGCGCATGACTTCATAAATGATTTGATAAACCACTGAAACAAGCAAATAATTTTTGACAAATTTTACAAAAAAAACTTTGTTTCCATTTTAATTATTTAATTAAATGGCATCTTCACAACAAATAAAATCATCTATTGTATTATGTAAAGTAACCTCCCATCTTAGCAAACTCCTCCTTTTATATCATTAATCGCATACCCTTCGCGTATCTTTTACTAAGTTGCTACTATATTTCCTGATACTGTAAAAAATGGAAAAATAAGAAAATGAAAAAATATGGATAACTTTGAACATATTTTTTTGGAAATTACTATTACATATCCAAAATGTATTAATTTATACGTATAATTACACTTAATATTGACCTCCACTATTTGTCAAAACTAGTAAAATCAATAAAAAAATGAACTGCATTTGACTGCAGTCTTCATAAAAAAGTTTCATGTCATATACTACTCTAATTAGTAATCAACAAAAAAAAAATGCATTTTCAATGTGAGTGTTACATATAGAACTGGAACCTCCTTCAATACAGTATAACTCTATATTAATAAAATAGGTTAATTATCATGATGACTATGAAGTACACACTTTACAACTACAAGTACTTGTCCTTCAAACTGAATTACTACTGATTTTTTCATTCAAAAATTTCATTTAAAAAGAGCTGTAATCGACACTTGTATCAATTGTTCTATTTGCATCAACCGCTGAGTGCAATTTTAAAATTTTACATTTATTATCGAAGAACGTTATTTTTACTACTTACAATAATTGTTAATCATTGGTGTTTTATTGTCAAGTTGGATGTTGATTTTACTATTTCTGCTCAAAATGTAAACGAGTTATTAGAAATGTATCAATAGTATTCCCCAAAAGTTAAATATGTTGCGAAAGATCATAAGGAAATTAAATTAGAATTTGATGGTTTTGAATTCTAGGATCACATAGCTGCGTTGCTTGCTACAGAGCAATACGCTGACTACCTCATTGTCAAAGGGGTATATACTGAGAAGTTAAATACTCAACAAAAGCATGTTATATCACCTCATCCAGGACCATTGTGTGAACAAGACGCGCAAATGTGGAGGAATGAAGAGCAACATGCAAAGACATTACTGGCAACTGTGGAACAACTAGATCCTATTCCAGAAACTCTGCAAACATCATTCAATTATTCACTTCAAAAATGTGTAATAACCTCCAATCCACATGTCATTATCAAACAGTATTCTGAATTCGCATTTTCACCTCATTCATGTAACAATGATACTGATTTCACATTGGTAAGTGAAACAAACTGTTGTTATTACCAGGGGTTTGTGCTACATTTTCACAGTCTTTCAAAATCTTCGCAAAACTGGGATACACACTTTTTTTTTTGTCCTTAGACAACCATCAAATATTTGTTAATGATTTTTTTAATTTCAATGCAATGTTGTTCCCACTTAAACTGATTGTGCATAACAATACCCTAGAAGCGTACATCATTAAGCAAGGTGAACCTATTGCTCTCATGTCTGTCAAAAAGTTATCAAACTTACTTCCATCGAAACATCAAGTAGATGAGGAAGACTTCGAAACTCGTAAAGTTAAACATTTACATTCAAATATTTAAAGTTCTTCATTTGATCAATACTTTACATATTGTGCATTGTTCAATATTTTATAATATCCGTAATAAAATCTTTTATGATGTATTTATTATATTATGTGTGAGTGCTGCATATTGTCTCATGTACACTTACATCTTCTTTTCAATTTGTGTGAATATTTCATCGGTAAGTTATTTCATCTACATATGAAACAGCAATTACACTTATAAATTTAAAAAAAAACAGTAATATGAACAGTAGTAATTTGATGAAAAAAAACTTATTAAGAATCCACTTCAAAACAACTTCAAAACAACTTCAAAACAACTTCAAAAAGTGGTATATAATGTGTAAATATAAAATACTTGTATACAAATTACCGATACACGAGTGAACAACTAATTACACTCTATTTAAATTTATCTGGAATAAATGAACTTGTAATAAAAAAATCTTTGTCACACAAAAAACAATATAAATAATTTATCAGTTTAACTAAACCACTATTACGTCATAAATAAAAAGTTGTTTCCTTCAAACATTTGTAACCTGCTTTATTCGAACTTATGTAAGCTTAATCTTTCCTGTGATGACTTCACTAGATTTTTACCGAAATAAAGGGGGTTTATGAATTTAAGTAATTTGAAAAAAAAAAGAAATTAAAAAAATTTTTATATTATTAGCATTGCTTTATGTCGCACAGAATTATCGAATATATTCCCTTGAATTCTGCTATAGTACAAGAAATATATAATTGGAAATTATAGAAAATTAAATTACCCGTTACTTGCGGAATTCCATCGTAAGTTTTCCAATTCAAATTATGATTAATTGGCGTTTTCCCATGTGAAAATAAATGGATTAATCTGAGATCGTCTTTGGAAATACGTACTGCAGATGACTCAACAAATAGAAATTGACTGAAGAATTCGTGGAGATGATCTACGATGAATTATTCAGCAAATGGCGATGTTCGACATTCACAGGAACTGATTTCAACAAAACAGCAATTTCTGATTTTTTCACAAAATTTTAATTATTTGTTCTCCTTACAGTAACAGATGATCCAGGTCCGACGTATTCTGAATTCCCACATTGAAAAATCCTAGTTTGGTTCACCTTACAGCAAAATGATGATCCTGTAATTTTGAAGATGAAAGTATAGTTCTGTTTGATAGGACTACATCAACTTACACCAGCCTACACCAGGAGGGCGATTCCACAAATGTAGGAATGTTATATGATATTACACTAAGTTTTACTTGAATATTTGTGGAATATCCCTATTGGTGTAGGTTGGTGTAAGTTAGTGTAATTCTATCAAACAGAGATTATGGTGTCAAAATATTTGGCACCAAAATCGATTTAATTTTCAATCATGAATAATTTTCAATAAATTTCGAAAAATAATTCAAAAAATAAAATTCACTGAACTAACTGCTTATGAATAATTACGATACTTCGAAAAAAATAACCTTTTTAACGAATAAAAAATACTTATAGTTCCTTTAACTTTGAATACTATAGTAAATGATTAAGTATTTCTTCCTACTAACTTTGTTTAAGAATCACAGCTCTGCCTACCATGAAGTGAGGTTTACTTCCAAGGAAAGAAACAAATTAGTTATAATTCATTAAACGGAAATATGATTTACAAGTTTGAGGAAGATGAGCAATCTCCCTCCATAATGGAATTAAAGTTTGAGTGGAACGAGAGAAAAAAGTTATGTTTGTTTGTACAACCTGAAAGTACTAGTGTATGTTATCGAAAGTAGTAGCGCTAATGGTTGGTGAGTGTATTGAATTTAGCTTACTATTCGAACAAAATTTGTAATAAAAAACGAAGTTTTAGTTTCACCACTTTATTATGTACCGCCATATTAGGCGTTCAGTTGAGGACAAATTTCAAATTCACAAATGTATATTCAACTAAATAATAAGCTGCACATCGTATGATAAAAATCAAACTTAGGTAAATCTAGAGGTACAGGTGGTGACAGTGATTAGGTACAACTAGTAAGACGGGTATAATTGACGGACATTTAATCTTCATAAAATTAACAGTTTGTAATACTGAAATGAGCGAGCATGTTTGCCACACGGAAGTGTATATCAACACCTCCCCCCAAACCTGCGATATTATCAAGCATCACAGAACATAAACAGACGTGTACAAATATATATGTGTAAGCTCAGTAATCAATACAAAACAAAAAAATCAATATCGATATATGTTCATTTTAAACAGTTACAAAAAAAATATATAAACGTGGTAACTATAATAAAAATTCAAAATTTAAAAATACATGCATCACATAATAAAACTTTGTGGTTCCCAATGGATACAACACTCCTAACAAATGGAAAGACGGTTTAAAAATATATTAAAATATAAGTGTGCATGTGCACAACTTGTATGTACAAGGGCAAATGTGCCTATTATCAGACACTAAGACATTGGGCGTTTTAAGGTTGTTCTCTCAAATGCGCAGCCAAGCGACTTCAGTCGAGCAAAAAGTCTCGAAACTTCAAGAATTTTGGATGACCCAATCCTTTAGTAAACACATCGGCCAACTGGTCCAAGGTTGGCACTCTTTTCATACTTATGATTTTGGCTTCAATGTAGTCTCAGACGAAATAAAATTTTACGTCGAGATGTTTCTTACTAATTGAGCCATTGGCAAATTTAATACAATTATTATTATCCTCAAATATGAGGCATGGAGACGAAACATTTACATACATGTCCAATAATATATTACGTATGGCAACTGTATCGAGTACACAGTCGCAAAGAGCCACAATCTCTGCATCGGTGGTAGATAAAGTGACAAGAGATTGTTTACGGCTTCTCCATAAAATTAAATTGCCATGAATAAATGTACAGTACCCACTGACTGACCTTCGAGTAGTCGGGCAGTTGGCCCAGTCAGCGTCAACGTAGGAAACAATTTGTTTGGAATTAGGAACACAACGATATACAATTTCCAAATTTATAGTAGTGACAAGATATTTCAGTACTCTTAATAAGTGAGAATACACGACCTTATTGGCACAACACTGGAACTGTCCAAAGTAAGAAACCGCATAACAAATATCGGGCCTTGTTCCGAGCATAACATACATCAAGCAACCGAGTAACTCCTTATAACAGGTGCATAGCTTTTCATCTTTTTCTTTTTTGTCATCAACCAATAGATATAATTTTTCTTCTATTGGTGTGTAGACCAGATTGCAATTCTGTAATTTAAGTTTTTTATCTACTTTATTTATTAATTGTTTTTGATTTAACTTTAGTATTTTATTTTCTCTTTTGTACGTTATTTACAATCCCAAGTAAGATTGAACATTGCCCATATCGTGGGTCTTGAAGATGTTGTTAAGACTTCTTTTAATTTTATCAATTATACTATTAGTTTGGCCACAGATCAAAATATCGTCTACATATGCAAGGACGAACACAACATCTTCTAAATTTTGTCTAATATAAAGACACTCATCATGTCTTGAAGCTACAAAACCAACGGAGGTGATGAAATTCCTCCATTTTTCAAACCAGGCTTTAGGAGCTTGTTTCAGTCCATACAGAGCTTTATTTAACTTAAGGACCTTTTTATCTTTATTTACTTTATTATATATGCAGTCAGGAATTTCCATGTACACCTCATCATGCAAAATTCCATTTAGAAAGGCATTTTTGATATCAATTTGAGAAATAATATAACCATGATTATTACAATATGACAAAAGTGCACGGAGAGTACTCATCTTTGCTACCGGAGCATAAAGTTCCTTAAAATTGAATTCCTTCTTAACCTCAAATCCACGAGCGACTAAACGAGCTTTATATAACTTAACGCCATCACTGTCTTCCTTTACTTTAAACAACCATCGGCTACTGATGGGTTTTGCAGTACGAGGATGGTCTGTCAGAGTCCAAGTATTGTTTGCATGAAGCGCGTCCAATTCCTTGGCTATGGCAACCTCCCATTCAGACTTATGTTCTGAAGCAATAGCTTCTTGAAAATTCATAGGAAACTCGTTAAAAACTGAGTAAGCGTAATGACAAAGGTCATTGTCACTTAACTCATCAATAACAATATTATCTATATTTTCTATGTCATATGGACTTACATTATTTTTATTTACGTTATTTTCATTCGAGTTACCATTTACGTTAGATCCTGAAGTGCTTGTAGACGCAACCTGTTCCCTATCTTCTAAATTTTTATTAAAAATTTTTCATAAATTTGGTCTTGTCAAAAGTCACGTCTCTAGCTACGACCAATTCATCGGAGTTAATATTTAACAACCGATACCCCTCAGGATTATATCCAATGAATACTAGGGAGCAAGTTTTAGAATCAAATTTATCTTTCCTTTTCTCTTTAGGAATTAAAGCGTACGCGTCACAACCAAAAATCCTAACATTCGACAGATCAACCTCTTTGTTATACCAAAGCTTCGCCGGGAATTGACACCTGTAATTGAAGGTTCAATTATATAAGTATGTAGAACATAGAACAGCCTCGGACCAATATTTGTTATGCATCTTTGCATGCAACAGCATAGTACGAGCCTTTTCAATTAATGTATAATTGAAACGCTCAGCATGCCCATTCATTTTTGGACAGAAAGGTACCGTGTTGCCAATGACAATTCTGTTCAATTTGCATTGTGTTTTAAGTCTCACATTCATGTACTCCGTTCCATTATCACAGCGAATTTCGCTGATACCACGACCAAACATGTTTTTAACTCTAGCCTCATAATCGAGGAAGTACTCAAACACCTGGTCTTTTGTTTCTAACAGATAAATTGTAGCGAACGCTGTGAAATCATCAATAAACGTTAATATAAATCGTTTTCCATCATAACTGGTGGTCTGCATGGGTTCGACTAAATCGGTATGGACAAGTTCGAGTGGACGAGAGGTGTGGTGTTGTGATGGACTGTGAGGCAGTTTAGATTGTTTACCTTCAACACAAGACCTGCTACCTTCAACACAAGACCTGCAAAATTCTACGTTATTATAATTAAAATCTTGTATGAAACGGGCGTTTGACATTTTCTTCATAATTGTGAAGTTTGGATGCCCCAACCGTGCATGCCAAAAATTTACATCGCCATTTGATTCATTAATATATGATTTTGAATAATCTTTCAAAAAGAAACGAACATTATACAATTGTTGATCAAGCAATTTACTATAATTTATCAGCTCACCAGTTTCTGCTCGAATTAGCTGTGCATTTCCGTTAGTATCAAAATTGACATTAATCCCTGCCTGAGTAAGCTTACAAATCGACAAAAGGTTGTTGGGAAATTCTTCAGAGAAAAAGACATTATTAATTATACATTTTTCACCCGTTTCGGACCAACAAACAATCGTGCCCACCTTAGTGGCGTACACATAAACATCTCTTTTATAAATTTTAATTTGAATTGGATTTTTTAATGTTATGCTTTTAGTAAACAGTCCAGCGTCATTTACGTTATGATTTATGGCTCCAGAATCTAATTTAAACCACACCTCTTTACCACTGACTGATTTATCAGACAAATCAGACGAACACATAAACGATGAGCACCACCTATCTGTGGCTCCTAAATTACTATTACAATTGTTATTACTATTATTATTGTTCGACAACCCAACATTACCACCAACATAATTTGAATTTTTGGATAAATTAGCCCTATTAACATTAACGCGGCAATTTCTGGCTATATGGCCAAAACGATTACATTTATGACATTTTATTTGTGAATTTCCGTTATTGTAATTATTACCAGAATGATTTGCCTTCAATCGGCAGTCACGACTAATGTGACCTGGTTTACCACAGTTAAAACATTTAAAATTACGATCGGAAGCATAATTATTGATTTGATTGACCATTACCCAATTGGTGATTACCATCTCGTTGACCATTATATTGACCATTACCATCACAACTTCTACGACCATTGCCATTGAGACGATGACCGGAACCACTTGACTGATGACCATTACCATTATGTTGATAACCATTGCCATTTGAGTGACCAGCTACCATCGCTGACTGTGAATCATTGACTTTTGATGTTACGGACAGACTTTTCTGCTTCGCATACTCATTTAGGAGTTTCAGCTTCACGTCCTCCAACTTAGGATTGTTTTCATTTTCTAAAATAGCAACAACAGTGTTATATGATGGTGGAAGTGACACAAGAAGTTGTTCCACTACATCAGGAACTTCGAGAAGAATGTCAGCGGACTTCATTTTCACGATGAGCTCCTCGAAACGGCGCAGATGATCTTTAAGATTTCCACCCTCTTTCAGGCGCAAATTGGACCATTCTCATTTCAACATGATGCGACTAGTGGTACTAGACCTTTGGTAAACACGATCGACTTTCTCAATGACTTCATATGGCTCAGTGACATCTTGAGCATATGAGAGATGAGAGTCTGCGATAAAACGAACAATTAATGATAAACATCTATCTGCTTTCTTACGGTAATCACAGTTAGTAGTTCCTGCAGTTTCTCGGGTCAGCAAATCAGCCAATCCTTCTCCTCTGATCGTCATAAACAGATGAAAACGCCATGGATTGTAATTCGTACCATTAAATCGGCCAAGACTATGACTCTTCTCAATCGCATCGAGTTTAGCGTAAAACGGAGTTTCGCGATCCATATTAGGCTAATATTGCCAATTAAATCCGAAAAAAATGAACTAACACATCATGTGCGAAAACAATAGGAACCAGTCCTTGAACAAACTTGTCTTATGTACGTACATCAATCACAGGAACTAGGAACACGAAAATAAACGAAACTTAAAACAAATGACTAGAAAGAATTACATATATCACAGTGAAAGCGTGCTGCTGGGCCCATAACCTATTGAATTTAGCTCACTATTCGAACAAAATTTGTATTAAAAAACGAAGTTTTAGTTTCACCACTTTATTATGTACCGCCATATTAGGCGTTCAGTTGAAGACAAATTTCAAATTCACAAGTGTATATTCAACTAAATAATGAACTGCACATCTTATGATAAAAATCAAACTTAAGTAAATCTAGAGGTACAGGTGGTGACAGTGATTAGGTACAACTAGTAAGATGGGTATAATCGACGGACATTTAATCTTCATAAAATTAACAGTTGGTAATACTGAAATGAGCGCACAGGTTTGCCACACGGAAGTGTATATCAACAGAGCGAGTGCAGGTGGAGTGTAGAACAACAATAATTTGTTGTTCCACCCTCTTATTTCACTCGCTCTTTTGGTTTTCGAGGCACAAAAAGACACAAGAATGAATAAAACAAAAAATTGTCACTTATTTGTTTTATTGTGTGTGTCCATCTTGGACTTCAGATTCAAACAGCTACTAGATAATATTTTTTAGTTTACATCTTGTGACAAAAGTGCTGCATTTAGAGTAAACAGTGCAGCCAAAATAAGAGAATGAAAACGTCATACAATATGATTAAACGAGCAGGTTTGTAACGTAGGAGTATACAAAATTAACACCCCCCTCAAACCTGCAATTGCGTGTCAAATTAAAATATATTAAAAACAATTATTCACAGGAACTTCGGTAAAAAAAATGACTATAAAATTGTTAAATTGGTAACACGCATGTATAACACAGAGGTAGGTGACTATCAGAGTCTACAAGTTCAACAATTGGTACTAGGTGCTATGGGTTCCAGAAAGCAGTCAACTAAGACATGAACAATGAAGCACAAAACTTTTCAAATTTAGGGGGACCTTAACCTTTGGTAAACATGTCAGCAATTTGCTCTGAAGTGACAACAGATAAAATACAGATTGAATTGTTACTGACTAGTAGCGTACAAAATGGAATTTTACATCTATGTGTTTCTTTTTCATCGATCTGTAAGAAAATTTAATACAGATTTCGTTGTCTATGAAAATTGGACAAGGTTCTAATACATTAATAGATTAATCATTTAAAATACTTCGAATCGATAGTGTGTCAATAGTACAGTCGCATAAGGCGACAATCTCAGCATCAGTAATAGAAAGAGTGACAAGTGACTGTTTTCTACTTCTCCACGTGACAAGAGAGTCAAATATATAAATACAATAGCCACTAACAGATTTACGACTAATGGGGCAGTTAGCCCAATCGGCATCAACATATGATTTAATTATATTATTTTTGTCATTTACTCGATATGTAATTCCTAAATTTATGGTCGTGATAAGGTACTTCAAGACACGTAAGAGATGAGAATATATGATATTGTCAATGTTAGATTGAAATTGACCAAAATAGCTGACTGCATAACATATATCATGTCTAGTGCCAAGCATGATGTACATTAAACATCCGAGTAACTCTTTGTATTTAGTTATTAATTTATTATTCTTTACTTTATTTTCATCAACAGTTAAATATAGTTTCTCTTCCGCAGGAGTAAACACAGTATTACATTTATCAACGTTAAATCGTTTAGCTACTTTTTCAATTAAATGTTTCTGATTTAAGTTCATTATTTTATTTTTCCGGTCATAATTAATTTGTAATCCAAGATACGATTTTACAATACCCAAATCATGGGTTTTAAAGGTGTCGTTTAGATGAATTTTTACGTTATTGATCAAATTTTTGTTTGAACTACATATTTGAATGTCGTCTACATAGACGAGCATATAGACAACACCTTTAGAATTTTTCTTTATCCAGAGACACTCATCTTGTTTACATTCACAAAAGCCAATGGACGTTACAAAATTCTTCCATTTATCAAGAAGCTTTAGGAGCTTGCTTTAATCCATAAAGGGATTTATTCAATTTTTAAGACTTTATTATTACTGTGAATAAATAGGAATTATCAACTGGTCGAATTAGACGAAAATCACGACGAAAGACTTTAGTTGAACGATGACATCGAAAGAAGATTAGACACACATATTACGAACACATAAATAATACACCAAATATTCACTTTCACGAACTTTTATTTTCACACAAGATGGTGAAGATGTTAATTCATCAATGTTTGATGAGCGACAAGAGGCACGCAAAATATATTATCACAGTTGGGTTTCAAACATAAAATCACAGATTACAAATAATACTAAAAACAGTGTTACCACAACAAATGATATGTGAGAATAATAAGCCAACGTATAATATAATTTGCTATCATTCTCACAATTACGATTAACATCAGGGTAAATTCCTTCAGGTATCTGTAGATAAACATTGTCATTTAAAATTCCATTCAGAAAAGCATTTTTAATATCTATTTGTGAAATGTAGTATTGAAATTTATTACATATGGCTAAAAGTGTTCTTAAAGTGCTCATTTTGGCTACGGGAACATAGAGTTCATAAAAATCAAACTTTTTGTCCACTTCAAAACCCCTAGCGACCAACCTGGCTTTAAATAACCTAGTGCCCTGACTATCTTCTTTTATTTTAAAAAGCCAACGTGATGTGATGACTTTTTCATTAATGAGACGATCAACCAATTTCCATGTATCATTTGCATGAAGTACCTCAAGTTCCTTATCTATGGCTCGATCCCATTCCACGCTATCATTAGAAGTCTTTGCTTCATTAAAATTATTAGGAAATTCAGCAAAGGTAGAATATGCATACAAACAAATGTCATCAGCTAAAAATTCATCTATTTGAATATTTTCAATTTCATCTAAATTTATATTATTATTATTAATGTTACTATTATTGTTATTTGAATTTCCTGTTACGTTATTGTTATTCGACCTAATTTCTGTAGATGCGACCTGACTATCAGATTTATTCACTTTACTAAATTTTGTCTCATCAAAGGTCACAACCCTTGCTATTATAACTTCGTCAGTACTGGTATTCAGTAGACAGTATACTTTTGGATTATAACCAACAAATACCAGAGGGACAGATTTACTGTTAAATTTGTCTTTTCTTTTATCTTTGGGTATAAGCGCATAAGCATCACAACCAAAGACACGTACATTGTTTAAATTTATATCTTTATTGTACCAGGTTGTCGCAGGGTATTGGTTTTGGTGGTTCAGAGTACAATTATACAAATATGTTGCACATAAGACCGCTTCTGACCAATATTTAGTGTCTAACACTGAATGCAGGATCATTGTACACGCCTTCTCTATTAGAGTCTGATTCAAATGTTCGGCTCTGCCATTCATTTGTGGACAGAAGGGACAGTATTACCAATCGCAATCCCCAATAACTTACATTGTGTCTTGAAGCGAGTGTTTAAGTACTCTGTACCATTGTCACACCTAATTTCTTTAATTCGACGACCAAAAAGAGTTCGAACCCGTGCCTCGTAGTCAAGAAAATTTTCATATACCTGATCTTTTGAATCTAAAACATAAACTGTTACAAAGGATGTAAAGTCATCCAAAAAAGTCAATAAATATCATTTACCACAATATGAAGTGGTTTGCATAGGTCTGCAAAGGTCTGAGTGCACAAGATCAAGTGGTTGCATTGTGGTATGATTCACAGTGCTATGTGGCAATTTACATTGTTTTCCTAAAACACAACTCTTACAAAAAGGTACATCAGAATAATCAAAATCATTTATCATATGATTTCTTGACATTCTTTTCATATCATCAAAATTCGGATGTCCCAGTCTGGCATGCCATAGATTGATGTCATTTTCGGACACATTAATCAAACTTTTATAATTTACATCCGGTTGAGTAAAAAAGTGAGTATGATAAAGTTCATTGTCCTGCGACTTTCCAAAATTAATAAGCTCTCCATCTGATTCTCTTACTAACGTTACGTTACCCAAACAATCAAAATTTACTTTAATTTCAGATAGACAGAGCTTCTTTATGGATAATAAATTTCTTGGAAATTCTTGAGAATAAAAAACATTATTAATGACACATTTAACACCAGTTTGGCTCCAACATACAATAGTATTAATTTTTGTGGCATATACAAAATTATTACATTTATAAACATTTATTTTTACCGGATTTTTCAGCGTTGTGTGTTTGACAAACAGTTTGTCATCATTTATATTGTGATTTGTAGCACCGTAATCAAGAGTAAAATCCACAACATCGCCCTTTTTAATCGAACTAGAACAATTCTCTGATGACAAAAACAAACAGTGATCTGCACGATCAGATTTATTATCAGCTTTTGGATCGGAACTAGAAGCATTATTATTACTTTCTACTGACATATTAGCTTTCATTCCGACATTGTTTGGCAAAATAGCCAAATTTACTACATTTAAAACATTTGATTATCGAATTACTACGATTAATTATGTTCGACGAACTATTACAACAATACTTACATACATGACCAAATTTACCACAGCCAAACTTAACAATTTTTGCAAACGAGTTTGCTGGATTATCGGGATTTGCATTTCCCATATTAGATGAACTAGATGACAAACTATTCGACGAACTTGACAATGAATTATTAGACGAATTTCCGTGTTTCCATTTATTGACAAAAATCATTGATTGCGGCTCCAACCTGACAACAGACACGGAATCTCGAAGTTTCGCGTATTGATTTAATAATTTTGTTTTCACTTTATCGATGTCGAGTTCATTATCGCATTCTAAAACCTCTATAGTGACGTTGTAACTGACGGGAGTGACATTAACAGTTGTTCTACGATGTCATTCTTCTCTAATTTGACTTTTGTCGACTGTAACTTAATCACTAAGTCATCAAACTTACGTAGGTGTTCTTCCAAATTTCCGCCTTCATTGGGTTTCAATTCTGACCATTGTCTCTTCAAAAATATGCGGCTTGCCATACCTGATTTCTGGTAAACTTGATCAAGTCGTTCAATTATCTCGTACAGTTCAGTGACGTCCTGAGCATAAATTAAACATGAATCTGACAGGAATCGAACTATTAATGAAATATACTTGTTGGCTTTCTTCCTGTAATCTCTGGTGGCATGATTAGCAGTATCCCAATTCAGCAGTTCATGGAGACCCTCACCTCTAATAGTCACAAACAAACGAAAGTGCTAACTGTTGTAATTCTGACCTGTGAATCTCTGCAGACCACCATTTTGCTCCAATGAATCCAACTTATGGTAGAAGGTTTCTGTCATGATTGCTCTGGATTGGGAATACTGATCACCACGAGGTAATACAATGGGCACTACCCACTGCACAGACTTGCACCATTTCTCATCACCACTTGGCCATAGGAGAAACAAATAAACATTTAAAAAAATATAAAAATGACTAGAATTAACACATTGGGCGCACAAAACGTTGAACTGGGCCCATAACCTGTTGGTTTTCGAGGCACAAAAAGACACAAGAATGAATAAAATGAAAAATTGTTACTAACTTGTTTTATTGTTTCTGTCCATCTTGGACTTCAGATTCAAACAGCTACTAAATATTTTTTAGTTTACATCTTGATGTGAGGTGGTAAATATGAGGAACAAAAATGAGTAAGAGAGAAGTTTTCACGATAGAATTTATTAGCAGACTAAAAATATAATTTCAAGTAAGCGAACAACAGCATTATCGGTTTGAGAATAGTAGGAGAAGCACTTTGTGATGAGAGTGTATGTGTGACATATATATTGTGAGAAAATACGAACTGCCAATGGATCGAACTACACGAAAAGCAACGACAAAACCTACACTGATGAAAAGATTGAACGACGACTAGAAACACACATTACGAACACATAAATAAAAAGACTAAATATTTACTATTTCACGAATTTTATTCCACATAATATTAGCGGACATGTTGATGTTACGAAGGTTGATGAGCGACGAGAAGGCATACAAAACATATAATCACAGTTGAGTTACAAACACAAATATCACAGATTAATAATAACAACAAAACAGTGTTGCCACAACATGTGATGTGCGAGAATAATAAGTCAACGTATAATATAATTTGCTATTATTCTCACACGCCTCCTCAAATTGTATTTATACGATAAAGTCAAAAAATACTATTAAACAAATTTTCTAAATTAATAAAGTCATTAAAAACAAAAATGACAAAGGTCAACAATAACGCAACGAATTTACAACACAAAAAAATATCAACACAAATGGTAAACATATACAAAAAGTTACATTAATTTTAACAGTTTACAAAACATATCAAATTTGGGCTTCGGGCAGCCCTTCATGAAAACGTCCCCCAACTGTCGCGAAGTCGGTACGTACGAATACTTAAAATCTATATCTACGTGATTGCACACAAAATGGTACTTTTCATCTATATGTTTGGATCTGCGAGTATTCCACTTTCCAGAGTGCAGAAGAGCCAGACAACTCTGGTTATCTTCATAAATCACAGCTCTGTCATTAATCTGAATGCAAAAGTCACTTAACAGATACCTCAACCAAATCGACTCAGTGGTAGCATCGCATATTGCAATCAACTCACTCTCAGTGCTAGATAGTGCTACAGTTGGTTGCTTCTTGCTGGACCAGGACACCAGTGACCAATAAACAAAGACACAGTAACCAGAGATAGACCGTCTTGTGGTGATACAGTTACCCCAATCGGCATCAGAAAAAGTTTCTAAAATATTGCCGTTATTATCATGTTCATTTGAAAATATTAATTTTTTATCTTTTGTGGTAACTAAATATTTAAGTACTCTCAATAAGTATTTATAATGTTCGTCAGTGGCACAACTGGAGAATTGGCTAAAATACGATATTGCAAAGCAAATATCGGGCCGTGATCCTAGCATCAGGTACATTAGGCATCCCACGAGCTGTTGATAGTTGTTGTTGAGCACACTATCACGCGCATTGAGATCCCTGTCCAATTGGAGTTTGGGGTCAATGGGTGTGTAGGTCGGTGCGCAGTTATCAACGCCAAAACGCCTAGCAACAGACTCAATGAGACCCCTCTGCTCAATTTCCAGTATGCCATCTTCACGATTGTGATTGATATTCAAACCTAAATATTTCTTGACCTTTCCCAGATCCTTACACTTAAACCTTTTATTTATTTCCTTTTTAAAAAATGTGATTTGTGTTTTGTTATTTGAGCTAATCAGGACATCGTCAACATATGTGAGTAAAAAGACTACAGTCCCATCATTTTTATTTTTATATATATATAAGCAGTCATCCGCCGTACTCTGCACAAAGCCAAGAGCAACAAGGAACTCGTTGAACAATTTGTTCCATTCCTTGGGCGACTGCTTTAGACCATAGATAGACCTATTCAATTTCAAAACATTATTATGTCTATCAATTTTAGTTTCTATCCCTTTGGGTATCTCAAGATACACATCTTCCGAAAGACTTCCATTCAGGAAGGCACTACATATATCAATTTGTTCTATGTGAAATTTTAATTTATTGCTAACAGCCAAGAGGGTCCTGACAGTCGAAAGCTTCGCCACCGGCGCATACACTTCATTAAAATTGAAGCCCTTCTTCTGTTGGCATCCTCTGGCAACTAATCTAGCTTTATATAACACTTCATTATTAATATCATATTTTTTATTAAAGATCCACCAACACGTGATGGTGGGGGCTTCCTTTGGATGTTTGGTCACCCGCCAAGTCTGATTGGAATTCAGGGCACTTATTTCCAAAGAAATAGCATCCCTCCCATCAGACTGTCTGGTGCAGCATTTGCCTCCTCAAACGTCAAAGGGACGCCATCCTCAGCAAGATATATATTGCTTGCTACTTCATCACGTTCACTCGTTTCCTTTGGAAGACAGTCTAAATTCAAGTCACCATCAACTTCAATATTTTCCAAGTTTGATTCCGTGACTTCTGTGAAGATATCATCATCCTTAGTATATTTATTTATATTATTATTATCTATTTTATTTTCAAAGAACTCAACATCTCGCGACAGACGTATTTCCTTAGCATTTATATCTAATAATCTGTAACCATATGGAGAATATCCTACCATTATCAACTTTTCACTTTTATTTTTAAACCTATTAGAGTCATGTTTGAATGACAACATATATGCGTTGCATCCAAACGTTTTTAATTTCTTATAGTCAAATTGTTCATTGAACCACCTTTCATAAGGAACAAAATCCTTGTTTGTGGGGCATCTGTTCACAATATAGGCGGAGCACAATATGGCTTCCGACCAAAATATCTTACCAAGACCACTCTCGAATAACAGCGTCCTTGCCCTCTCACATAGCGTCCTGTTCATCCTTTCAGCTTTTCCATTTTGCTGTGGAAAGCCGCCAACCGTAGGTTCAACCACAATTCCTTTTTCAGTACAATATGACTGGAAGGTAGTATTCAAGTATTCTGTGCTGCGATCACAACGAAGTCTCTTTACATTATAGCCAAATTTATTCGAGACCATCTCGTGATATTCTTTAAATTTTGAAAAGGCTTCCGTCTTACTTGTCAACAGGTACACACAACAAAAATTTGAATAGTCATCTATAAATGTCATAAAATATTTTGCTCCTTTATATGCAGGAGGATTTATAGGACCACAGAGATCAGTATGTACCAATTCCAGAGGCTTACTAGTTTTTTGTTCATGCCTCAAGAATGGTTTTCGGCTCTGTTTGCCCATCACACAGGGCTCACACAGCAATCTGCGGTTGGAGTCAACGTTCGGTATTAAACCTCTGTTTGACAACAACTTAACATCGTTCATGTTCAGATGAGCAAGTCGCCTATGCCACACAGTCAGTGGGCTCGACTCATCCCCCAATGTCAGATTACACGATTGACTAGTCATTTTTAAAAAATCAATGGTGTAAAGATCTGAATTCACGCTAACACCAGTGGTCACTATTTTTCCACTGCAGCGTTGGATGACATCGACAGATTCCTCTTTAAACAGGGTATCAAAACCCGACTTGCTCATTCGTTTTACCGATAGCAGATTCTGCGGCAGCTCCCGAGCATATCTAACATTCTTTAATTCAATTACTATTTCATTTAACAATTTTAATTTTACTGTACCAACAGATGTAATGGACAGAGAAACTCCTTTCTTCGCAACACAGATACTATGTGGTTTAATCAAATCTATGTAGTCACTGAATAGGCTTATATCGTTAATTATGTGAATTGTGCATCCACTGTCTACTACGAATGTGGTTCGAGGCATCAAATTTACATCTCCCTTTGCATTACAGAACTCATCAATTTTGTTATTATTATTATTATTATTTACTGTGAAACTATAACCCACATCTGAGCAATCGTCATTACCATTAAAATTTTCATTGCACATCTGTGCAGAACTCCTATTATTATTATTATTATTGGAAACATGGTCATTAGAACGATTTCCGTTATTACTATTACTATTACAAGCATCATTATTATTATTATTTCGATTTTTAGCATAGCAATTTCGTGCTATATGTCCAATCTTATTACAAAAATGACATTTAATATTTGAATGTCCATTGTCAGCACTAGAACTACGACCATTTCCATTAAAACTATTATTATTATTGCTTTGTGAGTTAAAATTGTGATTATTATTACCATTACGACCTTCATTATTGGAAGATGAGTTATAAAAATTATTGTTATTATGATTATTATTTCTACCTCGATTGAAACCACGATTATTATTACGATTTTGGGACCTACCACGATTAAAACGATTACTATTATTATTATTATTATTACCTGAATTTCGTCCGATACTGTAATGATTACCGAAAAACACATTCTCCTCACCAGTGACAGCCACTGATGAAGGTTTTTGGGATGCAGAATTCAGAGAGTTACCTCTCACTGTCGATTTACTATCAGATGATAGTTCACGCTGGAAGTTGTTTAGCTTCATAAACACAGCATCCCAGGTGACGACTTCTGCATCCTCTATCACCACTTTGATCGGACGAAACTCTGCAGGCAGCGATCGTAGCAATACCAATATAAATTGTTTTGTGGTTGTCAGGTCTCCCAATTCGGTTAATCGTCTACAACGGGCACAATAATCAAGCAGATACTTCTGCCAATCAGAACCAGAAATATACCGTTTTGTGTACAATTCACCTTGTAAATCCATGAGTGTTTGGTCGTTTCCATTGTCAATCAGGTTCGTGAGCACGTTGAACATCTCCTTTGCAGTAGTGTACGTCTTAAGCATCTCCAAATATTCATCTGTCACATTGTTGGCTATCAGGAACATCGCTTTTGCATTCTCCTTGGACCAGGCATCTCCCCTATTACGAACAGTAGGCAAAGAATCAACAATTATATTACTCAGTGACTCCTCTGCCAGTAGTAGCTCCATTCTGAACTTCCACGTTTGACCATTCTGCCCATTGAACGGCTCGATCGTATTCTTCTTTCTCGCATCCATCTCGTTTACAGGTTACGATGATCAGTTGCACCGCAAAACAGCAGTTTCAGCAACCATCAGATACGCCGACCAACGATTCAACACGAACGAGATCACAGGAACATCGAGAAGCGAACATATCAAACAATGAAAAATAAATTAGAAAGCATGGTACTACTTGGGAGTGGCGAGCAGAATTTGACAGCACAACTTTGAAGACTCAAAACAATGGCGACCACGTTGACATCCAGGTAACTGGGCCCATAACCTGTGAGAAAATACGAACTGCCAACGGATCGAACTACACAAAAAGCAACGACAAAACCTACACTGATGAAAAGATTGAACGACGACTAGAAACACACATTACGAACACATAAATAAAAAGACTAAATATTCACTATTTCACGAATTTTATTCCACATAATATTAGCGGACATGTTGATGTTACGAAGGTTGATGAGCGACGAGAAGGCATACAAAACATATAATCACAGTTGAGTTACAAACACAAATATCACAGATTAATAATAACAACAAAACAGTGTTGCCACAACATGTGATGTGCGAGAATAATAAGTCAACGTATAATATAATTTGCTATTATTCTCACATATATATATATATAGATTGACGTGATGATGATGATGAGGAATGAGATGAGGTGGGATTTAGTATCAACACCCCCCTGAAATTTTACTGGTCGAGTTCTTCATCGTACGATCGCTGAAATTTAATATATTAATTTACATAAAAAAAATAATAAAAAAAATTAGATATTGCAATAACATGATGTTTCAAAAAAAAATATGGTAACTTCAAGTTTCGAAAATAATTTTTGGTTGCTGTGCTTCGAAAACAATCAAACGAATACAATAAACAATTAAATCACATGCATATGTATAATATATCTGTATATAAAAACGGTAAATGGTAACCTGTAAAAAAATTGTGATTAAAAAAATAAAGATAATAATTGGTAACACGCAAAAAAAATATTTCGTGTATATAAATGACTAATATATGATTCATTGTGGCATGTGTTCGAATAAATTCTCGAACATTTACAAGTGTATAGTATGAAAGGAGAAAAAGAAAAAAAATTCAATTGAAAAGAAATAGAATTAACAAAAGGTTTTTAAGGTATACGATCGTGCATAGAAAACGTTACGTTTTACAATCTTATCAAATACGTTGGCATGCAATAGTATGAAACGATAATATATGATGTCCGTTAACTTTATCTTTTACGTTTCTCTTTGTGTTTGAGTTGGCGTTTAACATGTTTATTTTTGGATAAAGCAGGCTATTAGGTTTATCTTTATTGAGGTCGTGTAATGAGTTTTTATCTCTCGTATATTGTTAAGATTTTCCTTTCATACAATCTGTGTGAGTTTTTCGTCTATTTTTCTCACGCTTGTATAAAGTTGCATGCTATTTCTATTATTAGCATTTATAGGGTTTATACTTGCTCGATTTTAATTCTGTTTTCATTGTTGGGTTTGCAGCAAAATCGAGTATCTATTTTTGACAAGTATTTTCGAGTGTAATTTTCTTTTGAGTATTATTTGTGAACAATATAGGGGTATTTTTCTTGTATAATGTGTTTCGTGTTTGGACTTACATATTTTGACTTGGTACGACTTGACTTTTTTTGGACGGGTATTTTCTTTAATAAATGTATATAATATTATGTGTATAAATTCGTGTTTTCTAGAATTTTAATTATTAAATTTTTGAATTTTGTTCTGTCTAAAGATTTTGTAAGTAAATCTGCTAGCTGATTTTCGGAATTGAGAGATCTAAAGTGAATTATTCTTTCTTCCATTGCCTCCAAAATTGAGTAGCATTTTATCATTAGGGCTCCCGATTTCTTTTGGCTTCCACCCGAGCAAATTTTTTTTTTCTCGAAAAATTTCAAAGTTCATATGTTGTATGACTTTTATTATGTCCAGGGTGTCAAAGACTGCTATGTTTTCTGCAGCGGTGCTCGATGAAGTATGGATTGTCTGCTTTGAACAATTCCATTCTATCAAATCTCCATTTGCAAAAATCATAAAACCAGTAATTGATTTTCCTTTTTGTAAATTATTTGGGTCAATATTATTATCATCTACTTGAGGGGCATACGAAGCATCAACGTATGCTTGTATTCCTTCTCCCTTCGATCTATATGTTATATTATAATTTTTTGTGGAGCTAATGTACCTGAATATTCTCCTAACGTAATTTTTAAGTGTATCATTTGAACTATTCTGGAAGTGTGAGAAAAAGTTTACTGGAAATAGTATATCGGGTCTGGTTAATCTGGCTAAGTACAATAATCCGCCAATCATCGATCTATATTCCGTGTCGTCCTTACCATTATCAACTTTCTCAATTTTTAGGGCAGTTTCCATTGGAGTATTTGTCTTTTTCATTTCCGAAATTCCAAACTTTTTTATCATTTTTTCTATGTGTTTATTTTGGGATAATATAATCGTCTTGTTTTCAATATTTCTCTCAATTTCCAATCCCACAAAAAATTTTGGATTATTAATAATTGTAATAGTAAAAGATTTTTCTAGTTGTTCGTTAATTTTTGTAATTGTCATTTGTGAATTTGAGGCTATCAAAATATCATCTACATAACTTAAAAAATATGTGTTTTCATTATCTCTATTCATTTGATATAAGCATCTATCTGCCTTAGTTCTTAAGAAGCCCATTTCTTTTATTTTGTAGTCTAATAAGTCGTACCAAGATTTACTTGACATTTTGAGTCTGTATATTGATTTCTTTAATTCAAGGACTTGGTTTGAATTGATATTTATCCCCTCAGGTTTTTTAACATAAATAGGTTTTATAATGGGGGAGTTCAAATATGCCATTTTGACATAAACAGTTACTGTGTTTACTCAAAAAACAATGAACTCATCTTTTGTTTATACTATTTCTGCAATCTTGCATATATACTAATTTCTACTAATTTATTTGTGAATACCCACTTTATGTCATATTCTTACGAGACCATTGGTCATACTTTCTGTACATATATTTCTATTAACCAATAAGATCAAAATCGTTCTCCAATACTCTGTAAATTCGCCTGAACCTTCCTCTTTTTACTTACTATATAATCTCATGTTTTGTACTATTTCATTCATTCTAATTCATTCTAATTTGTTCTGATTAACTCTTCTTAATGTTGTTACAATCTTACCTATTCTTTTAATTCTTGATGTTTATTACTGTTACTCTTCTATAAAGTTTATGTCTAATACACCTTTTTAACTAACTTGTGTATTTGATTGTTCTGTTACGATATATAACTGTCACACCCCTCCTTGGTAATCATTGGGGAAGTCGAGTATCTACCATCTTTATCTATCGCGTACTAAAAGCGGCAAAGGTAAAGAGGAAAGAAGGGAGAACACGAATCGAATTACAGAAAAAACTATATAAAGGTAGACATTCTAAACACTGGTTGTTAAATATTTTATACTCAAACTCCAACACCAAGAAATTCAAAAAAACAAGTAATTTTGATAGATTAATCGAAGAAAGCAAAAGTTATCGTAGAGTAACGAGAAGTATAAAAAATAAAGACCCTAACAAAGCAGAGGAAATCTTCTCCGATATAGAAGAAGAAGATCTAGAAAGTAAAGGAAAGAAATTAGAAACAGAGAAGAGAAAAAGGGAAGAAACAGAAAGAAGACTAGCGAGACGAAGTCTTAGCTCCAGTTTCAAAAAACTCCTGTCTAAAGTATCACACCACGTATCACCTAAAAAATCGATTTCGGTTACATCTGATTTCTCTCTGCCAAACGACGAAGACGAAATCTTCCTCGGAGAAGAATCAATTCTGAACCAAACTTTTGTCGACAAACCCTCACAGTTTAGAGCTGATTTATCGCCATTAGTCCCTCAAGGACAGGGAAAGTCCTCACAGACCGAAATCCAACATTCAATTCAAATTCACGTAAAAAGCCCAGAAAATTTAGAAAAACCAATAAATAAAAATCAAAATTCAACTATTGAAAATATTTTCAACCCTATTAATTTATTACCCCCAGAAATACGCATAGAAATTCTTGATCAAAAAGAACCCGCGTATGTCAACATAGTAAACGTTGAAAATAAAAATAACCCATTTCTAAAATTGGAAAATAAAAATATGACCCTGGAAGACATCGCTGAAAATAACGCACGCTTGCTTTTGCAACAACAACAACAAGCAAGATTTGTGGCAGCGAATGACGCCTACACACAACACAACCTAGCGATGAACAATTTTTGGAAAAGGTCAGAAAGATGGACTCCGAGCCATTTTTCAAATGGCCCAGACAAGGACATCCTTGAATTCCTTTTTGAATACAAAACTCAGGCAAAAACATTCGAAGCAACTGAGTATGAAATGATACAAAACCTAAATATAGCCCTTCGTAGTACAGCTCTCGAACTGTTCACAGCAGAAACTGAGATAACCCCAGAAACCTCATGGTTAGAAGTAAAACGAATCTTAACACGTATCTTTAAAAAAGATAAAGATACGGTAAAAAAATGTATCAAATCATTGAAATTTGACGATTCATATTTCAGTACAAATGTACCAAAATTTTTCCGACTATAAATAACTAGATGCAACAATTAGCGAGAAAAAGATTTGTGACCTCTTACTACCAAGGCTAACAGGAGAAATGAGGAAATTCTTTGCGTCTAAAAATCTCCAAACACAATGTGAGATTTCAAAAACATTTACAGATTGGAAAGAATTCAAAGAAAAAGCATTAGACTTTACTGATGTCCAAAAAACGGAATAAATGCTAAACAAAGCAACAGAAACGATTGCCAAGTTAACAAAACAGATGGAAGAGATGATGAAGGGTAAAGCTCCAGAGAAAAAAGAGCCTGCAAAACCCATAACTCCGCCCATCTCTCCAACTGACCCTGTTATTGTAGCATTAGTAGAGGCAGGATAAAACCAAAACCAAACCAGAAATCAAAAGACGGAAAATGAGAATATAGAATCTAGACCTCGTAGAGAAAGAAATTCAAATAATAATAATAACAATAACGAAACAAATGATAGTAACCCAAGAAGAAGGCAGTCTAAAACAGAGAATCCAATAGACCACAAAATAACCAAAATTCGTTTAGAACCTCAATGAGAGAATCCTATCGTCAACAAAACAACGATAGATATCCTCCGAGAGAAATAAATTGTTTTAATTGCGAAAGAAGGGGACATCTCTCAAGAGATTGTCGACTACGTAATCGTGTTACGGCCTAATTCCCACAAAGAAACTTTAGACCTCAAAGATTCAACAATAATTTTGCATCAAACTTTAATCAACCGTTCAACATCTTTGGACAACCGCAACAGAATGGCTACTCACAGGCATTTAGTGCCCCAATTCTAAACCCACAACCATGGGCAAATGCAACAAACTATGCATTACCCTCCTACAACTTGCGAACTCCTGATGTAGTTCCAAGTATCCAACAACAAATTTTCCCTCAACAACCAAAAAACTTGCAGTAGAGCCTGTTTACTCTATACCATATATTGGCAACGACTTTCGGGCTTGTAATGGCAACGTCCATCATTCGGACTGCGCTGCACTCTTAGTGTTAGATCCACACGCGCCACATAATCGGAAAATTCATATTTGTAGTGCATCAATGAAATTAGTCAGGGTGAGACGTAAACTAATCATCCCCTGCAACATTGTGAGCCGTGAAGAGTATGAAACACAGGGAACAGTCAACAGCGGCTCTGAAGTGATGCTTGTACAATACAACCTTGTAAAGGATAATGTGATCAGACCTGCAAGAGTGTGTATGGTAGCCGCTAACAATAGTGCAATAATCGTTAAAGGAGTTGTAGAAATCACCATAAAAATGGGTGACCTCCTCCTCGATGCGGAAGCATATGTAACCTTTGAAGTAACCACACCTTTACTACTAGGATACAACTTTTTAGATCGGCATAATGCGGACATATTATTTAGTAAGAAATTATTCAAAATAGGACCGCCATGGAAACGCGAAACATTTAGTATAATTAAGTTTAAGGAAGAAAATTGTGAAGGATTCATTAGAGCAGACAAAGATTTCTACATAGAAGTAAATAATGAATATTGTGTAAACCTGGATCCAGAAATGGGAAAAGCAGATCCAGATGAGTGGTTTTTAACAAGTTACGGTCTAGAAGGCGAGTATATTGTTGATGATTTAGGATGCTACAGTCCGCACTTCGACACCCAGATCGCTCAAGGGACAGTTATAGGACACTATAGGCTTTGACAGCCGACTATGCGGGACTGCCAGACCAATTCCGTCCACCTTGGCCAACCCACATTCCAACGCATTATGTCGGGGGATACTGTGGGTAACCAAGGTGAGGAGGTTGATATGCTAAAACTTGTCCATATAACCCAATCTGATGACAGCGTTATCCACAACAATGAAGGAACACAAGTGAAAATTAATAAGAATTTAACGAAGGAACAGAAACAGGCAGTAGTAAGCTTTCTAAAAAAATATATCCATATATTTATGGAAGAACCTGCCAAGGTAAAACCTACAAAATTAAAACCAGCACATGTCTACTTGAAAACAGACGAGCCGGTTCAAGGTAGAAATTACCTTATGGGAATTTTTGAAAAAAGAGAAATTAGAAAGAAAATTAAAGAATTTGAAGAATGTAGTATTATTAAGAGAGCAAGCTCTAGATATGAGACCCCAGTATTTGTTAAGAAGAAATCAAACGGAGTTTATAGATTATTAGTAGATTATAGAGGTGTAAACAAAATAGTAAAAAAAGATACGAGCAGAGTTCCCCGTCTCCCCGAAATTTGGGATGCGTTACGTGATAAGGAATACTTTGTAACAATTGATCTCAATCAGGGATATTACCAAATTCCCCTTGATGAAGAATCAAAAGCGGTAACAGGAATAAATATTGGAGGAGTAAGTTACGTATTTAACTCCATCCCTATGGGATTAAGTGCGAGCCCCAGCATTTTTCAAAAAGCCATGACCAATTTATTCAACCATATCCTAGAAGACAAAGTTCTAGTCTATCTAGATGATATTTGTGTTTTTGGCAAAACATTTGAAGAAACACTAGAAAATTTCGAAGAAGTCCTAAAGGTACTAGTTGAGGCAGGTTTACTAATCAAAACCAGTAAAAGTAGCTTCTTCAATGAAAGTATCGAATATTTAGGACACAAAATTTCATACAATAAATTAGAACCATTAGATAAAAACATTAAACCAATTCGTGAAGCTCAACCACCTAAAACGTTAAGTCAACTATGAAGATTTATTGGTTTAGCAAATTATTATCGGAAAATGATTAAAAATTTTTCCCAAATCACAGCACCATTAACAAACCTTACAAGAAAAGAAAATGTTAAAGCAAATAATAAAATAGTATGGAATGACAAAGCACAAAAAGCATTCGATAAAATAAAAGAATTAATCACTTCAGATCCAATTCTTACAATCAACAATCCTGATGCTGAAACATACGTCGAAGTAGACGCATCAAAAACAGCCATATGAGCAGTAATAATGCAAGTAGACAGAAAAACAAAAGAGCCACACCCTATAGGATATTTCTCAAAGAAAATTCCTAAGAATCAACAACATTTATGTTCTTTTGATTTAGAAATGTTGGCTATCATTGAAACCTGCGAATATTTCAGAGAATTTTTGGTCTATAAAGAATTTAATATTTTTACGGATCATGAACCTTTAACATACCAAAGCCGAATGAAGAAACCAAATGCAAGATTAAATAGACTAATTTTGAAATTAGGAGAATTTACGTTTAAAATCAGACACATTAAAGGTGAAAATAACAAAATTGCTGATTATCTATCCCATCTAGAAGAAGAAGAAGAGGACAATTATGCAGAGTTCTTAAACGGTCAATTCATAATACCAGAAGGAACACCTGATCCTCCTAATATCCTAATATTATTAAACAAGAGAAAAAAATCAAAGCAATAACACGTAGTATGAAAAAGAAAGGAAAAGATTCAGACGTAGAAAGTGACAATTTGGAAGACGATCGAAGTTCCATCCTATCCGATAATTCGGAAAAATCTGGAAACTCCGATGCGTCCGCAAATTCTCAACTTTCCAAAATTTCAGAAAATTCCGAAATAGAAAACCCAATTAACATCACAGACCATAAAATCCCCAAATTATGGGATTTACAATGTGAAGACAAATATTGGGGAATCATAATAAAAATTTTAGAAGGTGGCAACGAGAAAGAGTTAAGGAAAAGCTTAAAAATGAGAAGATCACGCAATCTAAACCCATTTTTTCTTGATGAAAATGGAATTTTATGGAAAAGAAATGATCACTCTGAATATCACTATGCCGTACCAGTAATTCCTGACTCCCTCATACCTCAGATACTAAATATATGTTATGAGAGTCAAAGCGGGGGAGGACATTTTGGAATTTGTAAAACTCTTGCCAAAATGCGTGCTTGATACTACTTTACGCAAATGCCTAAAATAGTCTCGAGGCATGTACGTTCGTGCCATCAGTGCCAAATTAACAAAAACATTAACGAAAAATATGGACACTTGAAACCAATTAATCCTGAAGAATGCATACCACTTGTACATATCCAAATTGATTTTATAGGAAAATTTAACACAAATAATGAAAAGAAATTTGTCATAGTGGGAATAGATAAGGCAACAAAATATTGTTGGACCAAAGCAGTAACTCAACCAAACGCACATTCAGTAATTAAATTTTTAAAAGAAATTATACGTCATTAGGGAAAACCAACGAAGATTACGTGTGATAACGGAACTCATTTTTCAAACAAATACGTGCAAAATTATTGTAAAAATAACGGTATCAAAATATTCTACTCTACATCATATTCACCGCAAACTCAAGGACAAGTAGAGAAAATGAACGGAACGATAAAAAAAATATTAGCAAAATATGAAAGTACCAATAGCAAAGAATGGCCAGACCACGTGCATAACTTAGCCTTGACCTATAATATGACACCTATCGAAGGATTAAATAATCACGATCCGTTTAACCTAATGCACGGTTATAAATGAGAACCCCCATAAATTTAAACATTCCGTCACCACTTATCAGTAAAACCAGAGAAGAACAGATAAGTGAAGCAGACAGAATTCGAAAAACAATTCCGAATTTTGATAAAAAGAATGCAATTAAATATTCAGAACGCTATAATAAAGGAAGAAAAGAAATTTCTTATGAAACTAATGATTTAGTTCTCTTGAAAGCACCGATAAATTACGGAAAAGGCAAACCAAAATTTCTAGGACCATATAGAATAGTAAGAAAAATTTCAGATTTAAACTATGTAATTTGCATAACTTCCGAGGATGGAAATAGCATAGACGATACAGTTCTTATAAGAAGACTTATGCCTTATAATGCTCGTTCTAATGCTAATTTATCATTGAACATTGAAGACATTACATCCGATAATTCGGAAAATAAAGAAAATATTCCTGAAGCTAATCCAAAAAGAAAAAGAGGTAGACCAAAGAAGGAAAAGAGCTCTGAAGAAAATGAATCAGAGGACGAAATTAAAATCATTGTCAAACGTCCAAGAGGAAGATCACAAAATGGAATTTTAAAGAAATCTGGCAATAAAAATAAAAACAATAAAAAGGTAAAATTTAATGACGAAGCTTTATTAAAAGGGAAAGATTGTTCAGAATGGAGAAAGCAATTTGAATTAAAAGACCCAGAAAAGAGAAGGATAACCATACGAAAGATTCAATCGATTACCCAAAAACAACGTTTGGAAGAAATCAAATTGTTCAATAGGCGTGATGAGGGAAAAAGTATAACACAACCTTTGTCTCTACATATCCAATCTTTTCCCCAAGATATTAAAAAACCGAGTGAGTTAAGTTTGGAGGAATATGTAAAAAGATACTCAGAACCACCACCCGAACCACTGTATTATAACCCTTGTAATTTAATTCGTAATAACTATAGATAATATATATATTCTAAGGACCATTTAGGTACATATTTTCTCCCCCTCAAAAATATAAAAATTTTTTTTACTCACCAACTACCAGTCATCCTGTGCATCCTGGGCAAAGGTCTCCAGCGTCAGGCTTGACCTCGCCTTGCTCCGCAGCTTCGGGATGATCGGCAGGCTTGGGCTCAGGAGAAACTGAACGACGCCTAAACTGCTGATGCCGAGGAACTAAGAACATGCGTCGATTGGACACAATCATCTTACTTGGTCCAGCAGTCGGCTCGCTTCTCGGACTGGCTCCTGGCAAAACACGACGATCATGAGAAATGGTCATTTTCTCCGAAGCCTCCAAAACACGAATAACCTCGATGAAATGAGGAGTGTCGTTAATTATGATTTTTTGCCGATAAAAGCGAACAAGATAGTCCACCAAATATTGAAATTGTGACCTGTCCATAATCGTGTTGGCATAAGCTGTGTTAGTAATCGCAAATCGAACTTTTGCGCCAAAATTTAGAGGTTGCATCGCCATTATAACAGCAGTCAGAAGATTCAAACCGATGGCATATCCTGTAATATCAGACGGATTCACATCGAGCGTTGAAAAGCAGACCACGGATCCTTCCCATCTCCATAAGCTTGCTTCTGGGAAGAGGAAGCTAAATTGTGAGGCGAGCTGTACCATGGATTGTAAACAACACTCGCATAAACTCTGAGGCATCACATGCCTCCATGAGCCAAATGAAGTATTCAGCGAATTGCCAGGAAAATTTTTTTGATATAGATCCACTCCTGTTGGACCATAATCCGCTGCCAGAAATAAGTGAATGGCTTTGAAAATCTTCCAAAGCCCAATCACACCAGTGAACAAACATGGGCAATGTGGCGACCAACAACGTAAATAAGGAAGGGACACCTGCGTCAACATGAAACTTTCTGAAGTTTCAACAATCCCCGTATCAGGAACCATAAATTTGGGTAAAGAATGCAATTCAGCCGGAGACGGGTACATAGGAGTATCCTGGAGAACATCCTCACTAGCACAATCCGTATTCAAGCTCATCATTTTATCAAATTCGTAAAACAAATCCTTATTAAGTTTCATAAAAAATAATAATAAATCTACACAAAAAAAAACAATTATAACTAATAGGAACATAAACTATAAAACTAAAGAAGGACGAGGACGGAGAAAATCAAATCGAATCAACATATCGAACACACCGAGAAGACTGGGATACCTCCATATATATCCAAGTTGCAAAGCAAGATGAATTCTTGCTGAACAATCGAAATATACTGGAGTTTGCCATCTTCCAAGGCCTACTCTTGATGGTAATAGTGCGAATCAAATTCCAGAGTCCCACACTAATAGGGATGGTGTAATTTCCGCACATATGTATATTTTTATGAGAAAGAAATAAAAATCGAGAAAATATTGTGCATCGATATACATTTTTTGCACCTTGTAAAAATTTTTTTTTTCCCTCGCGTCGAAAGATAACTAAATAACGTACCGACAAATGTAATACTGCATCTAACAGCCAAATTTCATGTGATTTGTAATGATTTCAAAGCATAAGATGATAAAACACGCCGTTATCGTTTTCATTATAATTACCACACTCATAAACAAAACGAAGAACACAAGCTTAAAAACAAAAATTAGTGCATCGTCAGGAGCATATTTCGAATTAAACAAATTCAGTAAAGCTTATGAGAAAACAATTCCCATAGTCTACAGCCTTAAAATTCCAAGAAGACAGAACATAGAAACACCCGAATGGCTTGAAGAAATAAAGAAACTGCAAAGTTGCACATTCACAGAAAATACATGGTGTATACAGAAATCGAAAAACATGTTGAAGATCATAGATATAATTACGGATATTCAACTAATGAACAAAGCAATAATCAAGGAATTCGACAGAGAACCGTCGAAACGAAGTAAACGTGGAATACAAATCCTTGGTGACTTTGACACATGGTTTTGCAATGTCATGACACTTTCTCAAGGCAACGATTTTATAGAAAATGAGAAAAATCTAAAATCTCAATACAAAAAACTCCAAGAATCAGTAATAGAAAGCCATGCAGAATTATTAAACGTCACAAATGACATTAAAAACTTTGAAAAGATAGAAGTTGATAACTCTAATATTTAAAACAAAAACATCCAAGCATTAAAAAACGCCATTCAAAACCAAAATAACGAGATAATCATTGAAGCTAGAAGAAAACTTATTTTCGACACAGCTCGAACTCTTCACGCTAGTTTAGTCACCGAAAATGCTAAACTTAGCCAATTATTTCTCTCTTGCCAAAATAACCATCTTCCAGCAACAATAATCAACGAAACAACTTTAAAAGAAGACTTACTAAAAATTAAGAAAATCACAGAAAAATCGAATTTTGCAGTAGTGCTAGATGAGAAATCAATCCAATCCTACTACAGAACAAAATTAGTAAATTGTTACGTAACAGGAAATGAAATAGAAATAGAAATCAAAATTCCACTTCAGAACCTTCGTGCTAAATATGAGCTATACAACTTTATTCCATTAGCATTTCAAATGCACGACAATAAAATTTGCTCTTGGGATCAAGAACCTTCGATCTTATCCCACAACAAATTTGATGGATCAATAAGAATCATAATGGGAACAGACATTGATCTTTGTGGCAAACATAGCTTATTATGTTTTCTCCCACAAGACTGCACAACCAATAATAAAGGTAATTGTGCGAGGGCATTATTCAAAGGAATGAAATTCGAAGAAATAATAAAGAAATGTACTTTCAAATGCGAAATTAATCATGAAGAAATCGTAGTCAAACAAATTGAAATGAACCTCTTTGCTATAACAAACGCTAAAAATCCATTAATAGCAGTTAACACCATAACTAAAACAAGTACCAGTATAACTATAAATGACTCATGGCTTGGAGCAACTCTAATAATAGTTCCTTGTGTAGTGGCAATCCAACAGTTACAAAAAGAAAACAATGCAGAAACAATCATTCCAGCAGGATTCTCATGTATAGATGAACCTGAAAAGGACATTCTCATTGAACATCATCTACCGCTGGTTTGGACGAAATATCAATTTATGGAACTTGACTTTGGTCTTCATCAATCATTCAAATTTCCAAATATGTCTATCGCCTACAATGATAAATGGCATGACAACATACCTTACCTTTCGCCAATAACTCCGGTTCATAAGCTCGAAGAAAGATTAAAATCAGCAGAACTGAAAATCCCTGATCTAGGATACCAAGACACAATAAACACGGTACATTTACTACTAATTGGTTGGTGTAGTTTATTAACACTCATAGTAGCCATATTGGTCTACGTAAATTTAAAAATAAATTGTGTTGCTATCAATGCGCACAATCAAATAAATGATTTGGCGTTGGGAGCAATACACCGTTAATGGTTCATAATTTTAAGTCCATTTTTGTAGTAAAATATAATAAATTAGCATTAAAAAAGCATAATAAATTTAATTATGCCAAATTATTTCAATTAAGTCCATTTGCAAAAATAAATTTTTATGCTCAAATGACAAAATTTATATTTTTAGGCGATGGTCAATTCCGCAAAGTAAAATTAAGAGACATTTGTAAAAAAAAAAATAGTATTATATTATGACTAAGATTAGTGATATAGTAAATTTAAATAAGAAACTTTCAGGAACACAAAATTTAACGAAGCAGGAGCTTCGGGCTTTCTTTCGCCCGGGGACCTTTGTTCCGTCCTGTTTTTGCAGACGATTCAGTTCGTCTACAAAAACGTGTCGAACAAATTATAGACAACTATTATTCCTAATTCTTGGAATAAAAGCTGTCTATATTTTACCTAGCTTCCCACAGACAAACACCACCAGATATGCTGACAATAAAGTGTCATCATATTTGGCGGATGTTCCATGTCACGCCACCTTTTTGGTCAGCCATCTTTTGATTGGAACAAAGAAAACGAAAGTGATGTCATATCTTCATTTCGAAGACATGTTCATTCCTAAACCTACAGTCAAGTAGAGACGTTAGGGTCCATGCTAGTTGCTATGGACATTAGGTATCACTAGTATTAAAAAATAGTAATAAGTATAATTCTAAAGTGTTTGTAATAATTGAAGTGAAATATTAATAAAAGATAATATTTAGAAATTATCTTATTTGTTGAGGTAATTTAAAGGTATTGAATTACTCTCGCAACATTGGGTTATAATTTCTATTATTACCTCTATAATTATTGCCTCGGTAATTTCCATTGTTTCGATAATTATTTCCTCTATAATTACCGTTTCCGTTATTATTCGAACTATTATTATTATTATTTTGTTGTGTATTTGGTTCATTGCTGTTTCCATTATTATTTGTACTATAATTTCGATTGTTGCTTCTATAGTTATTATAATTATTACCCCTATAATTGTTCCGTCCTCGATAATTACCATTACGACCTCTATAATTATTATTATTTCCATTCCCATTATTCCTATAGTTATTATTATTATTATTAGGATTATTATTATTTTGTTTCTTTAATGTCTGATCTCTAAATTTTTGGTCAGCATCTTCTCTCAAAATTCGCTTAAAATTATCGATATTTTTTTCATTAGGGGGTAGATTCTCAAACTGCATTTTTGCCAGGGCTTGTTCATAGCATAATGCAAGTTGTAAGTTCTCTAATTCTTCCTCTTCACTCACTTCCTTTCCGCTATCTCTTACATCTGTAACAAGTTCATCCAATTTTTTAAGAAATCCTCTCATATTTCCCCCAGGTTGGAATCTAAATTCCATCCACTTAGATTTAGCCATGTTAGCTGTAACTGATGTTTTGGTACCATATATATTATCTAATTTTTTTAACATCATTATGGCTATGTTACAGTCTCGTATTTGCTTTGTAATGTCATTAGAAACCCTTTCAAGTACTAATGCTTTGGCATTTTCTTGCATTTTACAGTAGTTTATCATTTCCTTACTGGGCCTAAAATTTAAATCATCTATGTGGGATATATAAGATTGTAAGAATTCATGCTCTCCAAAGATGTCATTTTAACCAGCACCCCTAATGGCTGAAATAATCATTCGCCTCCAATCCAAGTAATACTTTCCATTGAAAACCTTTCCTAATGGAGCTTGAATGGGTTTAATTTCATTTACATTTGACATATTTTCCTCAATTTTTTTGAAACCTAATAAATTATCTTCTATATTCGTAATAGATATATATTTTTTTCTTTCTAATATTTCTTTTTCAATATTTCTTATAAGATTTCGTTCTTTTAATTCAATTTTTTCATATTCTTTTTCAATATTATTAATTTTTTCTTTTTCTTTTTTATCCAGTTTCTTTATTTTTAATTTTATTATTTATTATTTCAAAAATCTATTTATAAATTTTTTCTCTGATTCTAATGAACTATATATTCTAGATGAAAAGTAATTTGGTGTTGAATCAGATATTTTAATTTATTTAAACAAGCTAATTTCCTCTATTTTTCCAGAAATGTCAATTGTGAAAGACTCCAACATTACTTCTCCCATAAAATACGTGTAACAAGGAAGATTATATGTTTCTAATTTCAAATCTACTACTTTTTCCCCTTCAAACTTTTTCAATAATTCTTCTAATTCTACTTTCTCAATCCTATACTCTCCTATTTTATTTTCTAATATATTTATTAAAGTTGACATATATTTTATAAGGGGGAAGAAAAAAAATTATTTATCACCACCTCAAATGCACAATAAAAAATTTAAGAGACATAAAAAATAATTCAACTAAACATATATTACCTTGACTTGAATGATTTTTTTCGTCGATCCGTTGTGTGAATTTGTAGTTTATTGAATCCCAATTTCACCATCGTAATCTCCGCCGAATTTTGATGTAGGTTGGCCCAAAAATTTGTGGTCTTCTTTGTTGGTGATCTCTTGTAGAGTCCTTGAAGACGGGAGCAGAAGATTTCTTCAGGTGGTTCGCTGTATCGTTGGCGGTCCTTTCTGAATTGTAGTTCATTGACTTTCAGGGTCGGCCATTATTGGATCAGGAACAATTTTGGTTACGTTTTTATTTTTTCGACTTCGAAAAAAATTTTTAATTAAAAAATTTGAGTTTAACTTTCTCGATTGCACGACACTTTTCGTGTATTATTCGTGTAAAAACGATATAAATTTATGCACAACAATGAATCAATTTCAAAAATGTCTGCTTTTTTTTTTTATTATTTAATTTTATTCTTCTCTTACTGTTTAACCACAGCGATGGCTACCATGATGTGAGGTGGTAAATACGAGGAACGAAAATGAGTAAGAGAGAAGTTTTCACGATAGAATTTATTAGCAGACTAAAAATATAATTTCAAGTAAAATATGTAATGGCGAAGCAACAGCATTATCGGTTCGAGAATAGTAGTGGAAGCACTTTGTGATGAGAGTGTACGTGTGACATATATATATATAGATTGACGTGATGATGATGATGAGGAATGAGATGAGGTGGGATTTCATATCAACACATCTTGTGACAAAAGCGCTGCATTTAGAGTAAACAGTGCAGTCAAAATAAGAGAACGAAAACGTCATACAATATAATCAACCGAGCAGGTTTGTAATGTACGAGTATACAAAATTAACACGCTCACAACACTTAGCACCTCTTTGTTCATACACGATAACTAATACAATCAGGTTAGGTAACACTCTTAACATTTATCTCTCAAACCTTGTATTCTTGTAAACACACCGCGCCTTTCCCACTCGTTTTCTTTTGGGTGGTGGAGGGAGATCGTTCATCTTCCTCAGACTTAATTATAATTTCAGACTTGTACATATTTACATAAATTTTCCTTTTAATACATTATAGTATTTCTAACGAATTTGTCATTTCTTTCCAAAGAAGTCAACCTCATTTCATAATAATAGTTGAAGGTGCTTCTGGTATTAAATTCATTAATACGCATGTTGGGGTGGTTTGGTCTTTTGGGCCATTGCAGTAAGGGGGTGGTCCGTGGTATGCTACTTTGTTTGTCAAAGGCGGGGTGGACGAAGCCCATCCTCTGAGGTTCATCCTGTCTCGGCGGACATGGTCTATAGAGTAGAATGCCTCGGCCAAGGCCTCCCGCATTGACCGAAAGATCTTTGCGCCGGTACTGCGCTGCATCTACTATGCTCACGAACTCACATGAGAATGAGAACAGTAAAAAAAAGTCAAAAATTTAATGATAATTTGAGCAAGCTGGCGCGTGACGCTTGAGTAACATTGACGAGTTTTGTGTTTTGAAAATTTTGGATGTAAGTATTTTTCAATGTTGAAGTGAAAAATTCAAAGCAATTTTCAGATGCTAATTACTTCCACGAAAATTCAAGTTTATAATTGTCAAATGATTGTGTCCCTTTGTCATAATTAAGTGACATTCTTTGTAATGACGTAATCTCATTCTCAGTCGATCTGTCATCTGTTTTTCACAATTTCACTCGTAAATATCGATTGTCCAGTTCTTAGATTGTTTCTAATGGCTACGTGATTTTATTAGTTTGCGTTTTTGTTTGCAGTTTGTTCGAAGACGATATCAAAATGATCTTGCGGTCACAGTTGAGGATGAACAAGAATATAATGTTCCCCTTCATCAGTTGTATACTGATAATGCTGACGTTGTTGGTACTCATTCATAAGTCAGCAGATGAATTGAATACTGTGAGAAAGGAATTGGGAGTTTGTGAACAGAAACACAAATTAACTTCAACACAGCTGCAGAGTAAGACTTATTTTGCTTTCGTGAACCGATAATGTTGACCTATAGAATCGATTGTAATTTGTAGTGAAAAGAGGACTTTGATAACGAAGTTTGAAGACAGTCAATACGAGCCACTCGTTAGTTAATATTTATATTAATAATATTGAAACTCTCTGTGCGATGAAAATTTGTTTTGAGTCATATTTTTCGATTTCTATGTCTAAAATATCGTGTAATCTTTGCTCTCGTGGATTTTGAATTTTCAGTTTTTATTGAGATTCAATGTGAATAAAGTCCTCAATGTATTACAGGAATAAATATCCTTCAGAGATGCTAATGTAATCCTTGCTTCTTATTGCTTAGACGCTATCGATTACAAATTACGGCTGGAGAAATTGTTGGAGACCGAAAAATCGAAGGACAAACAACACTCCGATGAACTGCAAAATAAACTGAACCAAGAGCAAGAAGAACGTCAAAAAGAGAAAGAAGATTTAAGAAAAGAGAAGGAAGACGCCGATACCCGTTATGACACTTTGCAGCATGAACTTGACAGTTCGAAGGTACCAAATTTTTTCTCGAATTTCAATTTTCATTTAAAATTTAATTGTTCCTTATAACCGTTGTATATTTTCATCGAGCTTGTGAATGTTTATTGTTAAGGTAGTCTACATTTTCATATAATTACGATTTCGACGTTGAAAAATTGATTCTAGAAAATCAACTTGAATAATCAGTTTTAAAATTCTATAATTTGATTATGCGGAAGATTGCGATACAAAGAAATTTTTCCACATTGAGTAATCATTCAGAATGATGTCTCATTGAGATACTTTCCTGAAGTCTAATGTTGAGTTTGAGGTATAGTTGTAAACGAACCTTTACTCTAAAATATTATTAATGGGTTTAAATACCTTTTGAAATTATTTTTGGTTACGGGCGGATGGAAACCAAAAATCAGTTTATTTCTTGATATGAATTTTATTTGTGGTCTGAGTACAAAAAAAAAACCCTTGAAGGAGGGGTTGTTCGAATTTGAGAAAAACTGAAATGGAAGATCTTCCATGTAGCTGGTTATCGAACTAGAATTATTCGTTTTATGAAGCAAACTTTAGACTAATGAAAATTGCTGTTATTTATTTCCACTTTGTTATTGCAGACTGAAAATCAAGACTTGAAACACGAAATCAGTAAACTAAGTGCACAATTGGTGCAGTCACAATCAGAAAAAGACAAAGAAATCGAAAACCTAAAGGTGAAACAATATTGGTATTTTTGATTATTTCTTTCATTACAATATTGTATTTATGTAATACGAGTGCTGCTTTTCAGGACAAGATAAAAATCTTGGAAAATATGCAAGTGCCCAGTCGCAGAACTGTGGTCGAGAATAAACCATCTCAAGTTGCAGAGCGGGTAAATCATCTAAATCCTTAGTTCTATTTTTTGCCAAGTTCATTTAAACATCTAATCTTGTTTTCAGGTGGATTTGGTACAAAGTGGATCAAAAGGATCGACGACTCCCGGAATTAATCCGCAAGCTATTGTCGGACACGATGAATCGCCTAAACAAGTAACTCTCTACCTTCTGAGTTATAGGGATGGTATAAAAGTGCTAAGTAAAACCGTGTTCTTGTATAAGTTGATTTTGTATTTGTTTAGATTTAAATTAGAGTTTTGGTAAGACAAATTTTAATTGCTGTTGAGAGTAAAATTGAGAAATGTATAATCAATTTTGTTACATATGTTTCTGGGTATTCTAAAATAATCTCGGATTAGGGCTGAATTGGAGTCTCCTATGTATCTGGCAAGTTTAGGATTGTGTTGTTGGCAAAGGGCCATTTCATTGTATGACACAACAAAATGGGAGGTTATCGAGAAGATTGAAATTTGCAGAAAACAATCTGCAGCTATGTTATTCTCGCCTTTGATATATCTGACATCTATGGTGAATTGGGAGGTATATGCAAGCTGGTTTTGTTGGTATGGTGAAGATTTCTCGCACGTCTAAAAAAGGCAGTTGTGAGAGCTTGTGGTCTATATAGATGGAGAAAACACATTCTTTGACCAGATTGAGGAAGTGCTTCACCTCTTCAAAAACAGTGAGTAATTCATGGTTGTAGGTGGGATATGGCATTTGGTGTCTGATAATTTTCAAGAAAAAAATGTCAGTGACTTTAGAATATTAGCACCATTTTGATAAAGGGTTCTCCCTATTATGTGGTTAGATCCATCAAATGCCAAGACTAGTTGTTAAGACTTGTCAGAATGTGTCAAGGGAGCAGCATTTCAAATTTCTGTTTGAGATCATGGAATGCAGTTGTGGCGATGCTATTCTAAATTATCTGGGTTTTGTCACATTTTTTGTTCAAATTGATCAGTATAAAAAATTTACTCTGGATGTGAGTGCAGTGTTCGATGGTTTGCTGTTAAAAATTCACTATAATGAGAAAGTGCCTAAGATTATGAACAGTTTTGGGTAGTGGGAAATTGAGTATGATATGAATGCTTTCAGAGGTAGATTTAATACCAAAGCTGTTCATTCGAAGACTAAGGAATGTGAGCTCTTCCCACTCATACTCGGACTTAGTACTATTTACAGCTAGTTGTGTAAATACACCTAATGACATTGATAACACATTCAAGTTCCTTGGAGTTGGAGGCAGTAATCCAGATGTTGTCGATGTATGTGTAAGCATAATTTAGGTTTTGCAACAATCCAAGGATGTACCATTAAAAGGTTTGGGCAGCATTTTGAAGTTTAAAGGGCATGAAAGGTAATTTGTATAAGTCAAAGGGGCTTGTCACTGCAGTTTTTGGTACGTGTTCCTCAGTCGTGGGGACTTGGTTAAACGCCTGCACAAGATCCAATTTGGTGAATACCTTGGAACCATCTAATCTGGTGTGAAAGTCCATATTATTTGGGACAGGGTATTTATGGGGGATTGTTCATGCATTTAGAGTCATCAAGCATTTGCCAAGTTTTGTTGGGTTTGACACACAATTTGAGGAATGATGACCAAGTGCTTTTGGAGGGTTAGCAGTCACCACATTTGAGTATTGTTTAGAAGGAGAGTGAAGCAGCATTCAAGTTCCCAGGGTGTAGTTCACAGGCATGGAAAAATGCTGGTAAACCAATTACTTCAAAATCGTGAGTGATTGTGGTTGGGAAAATCATTATATGAAATGATTGTGTTTTTTCTTTGCAACAGCATCTTACTACTTCTACCTAATTGATTTAGATGAAATTTTGGCTGAACATACGTGCCTATGTCTAGGGGTTTTTGGGAAGTTTAATTTAAAAAGTTTCACCTTGAAAGCTTTTATTGAATTCAAAAGTTTCAACGATATCTAATTTTATGAAATGATAAAAGTTTTGTTTATGCTGCTTAAAGTTTATTTTTCATGGTCATTTTGGAAAGTTTGGTTTTGAATGTTTCATCATTATCGCTGTAATCAGGCTCAAAAGTTTTAGTAATTACACATTTGAAAGAATAAAATTTTCATTTTTTAAAATTTAATTTTTGCTTTGATAGTTTTCATTTTTAGGGTCTTTTTGGAATTTTGGTTTTGAAAGCTCAACCTATAAAGCTGTAAATAAACTCAAAAGTTTAAGTAACGCCACATATGAAAGAATTAGTTCCATTTTGAAAAGTTACGTTTTCATTTGTGTTTTGAAAAGTTTAATTTTCATGGTATTTTGGGAAGTAGCTTGGTTTTGAAAGTTCCCCTCTGAAATCTGTAATCAAGATCAACAGTTTCAGTAATGTCGCATATTGAAAGAATCAAAGATTCAGTTTTACTTGAAAGGTTACATTTTCAGGGTATGTTGGAGATCTGAAAGAAGCAATATTATGCTGAAATGACTTCACATCTGAAAGAATTTGGGTTCACCTAGAAAAATTTTACAGTTGATTTGAAAGGTTTTGTTTTCAGTGTATAAAGGCCTGTTTACAATTAACGAGAATGAGATAGACGATAAAAAAGTCAACTGCTCATGTGCATTATGAAAAATCTGAAAACGAGAATGGAAAAGATGAATTTGAACCATCTTTCTCATTCTTATTCTGGGGCAGTTCTCGTTCTCAGCTTGATATGAACGCCTCCATTTAAATATGTTATTTTTAACTTTCACGTTCTCATTCTCGTTACAATTCCCATTAATTGTGAATTAGCCTTAAGTTTCATGTTTGTCTTGAAAGATTAATTTTTAGAGTCTTTTGAAAATTTTGAGTTTGAAAGCACAAGGTCAGATGTTTAGATTGCATCACTTATGAAAGAAAGAAGGGATAACTTTGAAAGTTTTGGTTAAATTGTTTGAAAAGTTTGATTTTCGTGGTATATTGGGATGTTTGTTTTTCAAAGAGCGACGAAGTTTCGTCTTTGCTGCGAAGTGTTTGATACAATATAGTGTCGGTTCCTTGAGTTATGAGTTTCGTTTACAATTCTTATCTAAGTTTTTATTCGTGGCAAAGGATGGAATGAATTTTATATTCCCTAATTATTTTTATTATTATTATAGGTAGCACCACCCCCGAATAACGGCCAAGATATGATGCGTAAATCGTTGGACATGAGATCTGGGGATGATGCGAAAATGGACGAGAATGTGGTAATGTTGCCTCCTCCTCGTTGAATGTGTATTTACCTCTCCTTGGATCTTTTCAACTAGTCGTGTATCCGCAGATTAAAGCACCAATGATAAGAATGGACGACAAGAAGAACGTAGAAAATGTTGGAGAAGCTCAACTGATCGGCGAAGAAAAGAGAGCCCTCGAAAATGATTTCAACATGTTCAAAAATCAACAGAAAATGAACTTGCCGCTGCCTTATTTGAATGAGATAGGGAAAAAAGTGGCTAGCAGTGTTAGCAATAATGCTGCCGAACGCGTTCACGAAGATCAAGGCGATAATCTACCAGCCCCGGTCTTGAATCCGCCTGCAGATGAAAAGTAATGTACCTACTTGTCTGTTCAAACTGATTTAAGTAAATGTTGCAAAAAACAATTTATCTTGTTACGGAGACTGATATGGTGTCTTATTAGTGGTATTGTAAAATACAGGGTTTCATTGTTGGTGCTACATTTAGTTGCGAGTGTGAGAATTACTAATTTTGAATGAACTTTTGTGCAAATGTACTCGATTCGGTTTATTTTTATATTTTTTTCTTTAGAACTTTGATACAATTTATAGATTTTTGTGCTAGAATTGCGAGAAAGTTGATCGTAAGTGACGAGTAAAGTAAGTTTTGAATCGGATAGCTGTAGTGAGACTTCTTTTACATCATTATTCCATAGACAACACAACAACAACGTATTTTGTTCAGAAAATGCAGCAAAAACTATGTTTGTCTCAGTTTGTAAGGAGAAGCGAGAAGCTTTAAGGGTTTCTTATTCGACCAAAATGTGTTATGGAATTCTTCAATTTTTTTTTTCGAGGTTTATTTTGATGGCAAATTTTAAAAAACTGCCCCATAAACGAATAATAGATAACTACCGTACGCTAAAGAACCATACTGGCACGAATTATTGGTTATGGTGAAAAATGATTTAAATTTCAAATCAAAATTTTCAATTTTTTAATATATGCAATTCCATAAATATCCGTAGCCTTTGTAGTGTTGAATATACGAAAACTAGAGAGTACCCAATGCTTCTGCGCAGCAAAAACCTACAAAAACCATAAATGTGTCGGAACTCGGAATTCGATATTAACCAGGTGTAAATTGAAAAAAAAAAAAAGAAACGGAAACTGAACTATGCGCATAGCAAAATGTATCTGTAGCTATGGTCACGTGATAGCGTTACAGAAGTGGCTTTAATATTTAAGACATTATATTCAACGCTGGATTAAATTATATTACTGGGGATGTGCTTTTCTGCGTAAGGATATCTACTGCTTGTCGCTCATGGGGTACAATGTTGCCTGTTGGTTAGAGATTAATTTTGATTAATTTTTTTTTTTTTCACAGGGAAAAATTGCCAGCTGAAATTCCTAAACAAATTCACAATAATTATCTAAACGAAGACATTGAAGGTAATATTAAAAAGTAAAATAATTCATTATTTATTTTTTTTTTTTCGCAATGAAATTAATGTACTTTCAAAACGTTGCCTTCGACACAGAGTAGTGAAATAGTATTTTACTCAACTAGTTAGATAAATGAATGATTTTCAACAATGAGTTGCGTAGTTGCAGCATGAGCTGTAGGCGAGTGCTGTAAGTGCAACGAGTTGATTATCACAAGCTGTTAACTAGTTGAGTACGATGTTGTTTTTAATTAATCCACTAAAAAAGAGGTTGTTATTTATTTGATTAAAATAGGTAAACTTCATTCGTGAATAGAATTTTAGATATAATTAAATATTATTGAGAAGTGAACTTGGTTGTTTGTGTAAACATCACCATGTAAAATGGCCCTTTTTCATTATGACATTTTGCAACTTATGTACATATAAACGGTGCTGTGAAGAAATAAACTACAAACAGTTGAGAAAAAACTCATTTCTATACCGTTTCTACGTTTGGTGAAGAAATGAAAACCATTTTTGATGTTCCAAACTACTTTGGAAATTTCGTATTTTACTAATAAAAATCGATTTAATGATAACCTCTTTTTGATGTATGAGTTGAGAAATAGTTACTCAACTAGTTAGCTAAATGAGCAAAAATCGACTCGTTACAATTTCAGTATTCGCCTGCAGCTCGTGCTGCAAATACGCAACTCATCGACAGTCACTCATTTTGTTTACTAGTTGAGTACCTACGATATTTTCTTCAATAAATCAGCCAAACTGAAGTTATTATTTATTCGATTAAATATGATAACTTCATCAATTAACAGAATTTTATCGAATAATTAAATAATTAGGGAGCGGGGAATATTTTGTTTGTAGGCATCACCGTGCAAAACAGCCCCTTTTCATGCTAATATTGCACTGCTTGTGTACGTGTAAATCATCCAGTAAAGCAGCCAAAAAAAATTCGATTAAGAAAAAACTCCCATTTCTACCCTGACGAGAAAATTAAATTTTTTTAGTGAAGAAATAAACAAGGAACGGTTGAAAAAAAAAAAACTGATTTCGACTGTAGTGAAGAAATGTAATTTTTTTTTAGAGAAAAAATCATTTTAAAATCGAACCAATAATTGTTGAGACGAAACAAATTTGCTTGATTAAATATATTTTTCGTTCAAATTGCTTTGGAAAATAATATGCAGAAATTAATTTATAATATTTTACGTGGCTAATAGAATATTTTTACGTTTCTCCTAATTTTAGGGAAATCGTCATATATGATAATTTATTACTTTCTTGTTGCACTTCATCTTCATGCTTCTTTTATTTGATTAATGACCAGAATTGTAGAAAGGAACTTGATAGTATCGTGTACGAAAGTATACCTACTTAATTTTATTTCTTATTAATCGATTGCAGATGACCCCGATTATGATAAAAATGATGGTCCTGTGAAGGATGTAGCTAAAAAAGATGGTAATGCTCGTTTATTTTTCTCTCTTTCTTGAATGCTAAGGAAACTGTCTGAAATTCGTTTTGAACGTATTTATTAACCTAAAATAATATTAGCTTTTATTTCAAAAAGTTTTCAGGTTATGAGATTTCGAGCAGAAACAGTATAATTTGTTTTTTGTTAGGATCACGTGTTCCTGCGAGTGCGTGCCCTCTAAACTTGTGCTCTTTAAATCTCCTATTAGCACTTTCCGACCAACCAGTTACGATATTCTATGGTACGAAGGAGTTAGAGTATAAATCGAAAAAAGCTATTTCGAGGTTATCACAAATTATATGTTCTGTGCAAGCGGGTTTTATCTTATGAAATTAAGAAAATAAGTTTAATCAATAACGTACGATGATAACAACAGTGATTTGACTTATACACTTTACTCCCGGGCACCTTAGAATTCTTCAGATCTGTGAGGCGACTGTTGACAAAGGATTAACTTTCTATTTTCAAACGAGTATACTTACTCTTAAAAATTTGACGTATATTTGCTTATAAAACGAATTTAGAAAATTTTTCTGGAGGAATGAAAAGTCAAAGAACGAAATAAATTCGTATAATATCAATAATTTTTTTTTTGTTCTTAGTTTTCATTTCGAGTTTTAAAAGAATTTTTCTTCACAGTTTTTTTGGTTGTGTTAAAATACTACAGAATATTTTCAGACAGTATGAAAAAAAAAATTAATTGCATGCAACAGCTTTCATTTTCATGCTTTTTTAATTTGAAAATATTTCAGACAGTTTCCACATGATTTGTCCGTTAATTTTAATAATTTATTCAAGTATAGTATGTGGGGACTTACTTGTATGAGGTATAGGGGCTCGGACCCCTGACAAGAGTCGCCGCCTCAAGGCAGGCCAATATTTGTCTTAATGACATTAAACAAATTGTACAATGTACGTTTGATCGTAATTACTTGCACATACATGCAAGTAATGTACGAGTACCAAACCGTGTTTAATCTCGACAATACGATGATGTCACGATTCCATACACGAACCAGCCCATCATTTCTTATCACCATAAGAAATGACGCAACCGGGCCACTCACACAAACATACATATTTGCTACGTATGTGTGTCAATGTGCGTGTAATTAAGCTATATATAAACCATCCAAACTGGCTCTAAAATTGCCAATGTTTGCCCAGGTTTTGGCTTACCCATATGTTTAATATGAAGTGGCTGAATATGCAAAATCTATAGATTACCTTCTGGTGAGAATATCTTTTCACAACAAGGTATTCCACATAGTATAATTTAAATTTTTAAATGACTGATAGGGATGTTGAGTGGAATTCATTCCTGACTAAATTGTACTGTGAGTACCTTACTGAAGTTTTAAATGACGTAAATATTTTCTCTTATTTTAACAAAAGCGCTTAATTTTTTGTTTCTCTGTCTCTACATACAATGCAGCCACAGTCAAGTGGGTAGCCCTGAAAGAAATAATAATTATCATACGTACAGTAGTTTGCCTGTCTTAAATTTGAAGAGGCTGAGATATTGTATTCTTTAAAAATTTTGACTTTAATTTGAAAATTTTCATTTTCTACCCATTGAATCTAGACACTGTCAAGTTTTGCTATTCTGATATCAAATTTCAGGTTTTCAGCATTTCTGTCTGTGCGGGGAGGTGAAATCAGCATTTTTACCAATCGCTAAAATTCAAAAATTCGAAATGCTTGTAATTTTTTATCTGTTGCAGAGAAAACTAACGAATCAAATAACAATTTGTTCTTAGTTCATAGTTATTTACCTTTCGGATGGGTTGGGTGCGGTTTTCAGTGCAGTAACTCAAAAATTTATCTCATAATAATGATAAGTTATTATTGCCTTCTTCTCTATCACAATATACAATTATTCGTAGATCCAGCTCTATCATAAAATTAACTGCTAAAGACGAATAGATTTATTGAACTTTTTACCTGCAGATTTAACGATTAATATTGAAATTTGAGAAAAATCAAGATGTTGACAAATAATGATAAAAGCCGATATATGGATAATACCATTTTATAGGAAATGTTAAGTCAGTGGGCGTCCCAGGATTCAATGTTTTTGAGGGAAAGTGTAGGTGGGCTTAGGGACAGGGTAGGTGATGCAGGTTGCTTCGAAAAAATATTAGTATTTACGACCGCGAACGAAAAGAATTTTAAATATTTTCATAATTGTTTCGTGTTGGAGTGGGGTATTGCTTTTTAGACTCCCTCCGGAGCCGTTCTTGTGTGATGTACAGTCAAAATGAAGCGAAACAAGCTGTGCCTTTTGAATAATTGGCATAGATAACTATAACACCGATGACGATTGATCCGTCTATCCGCCCAATTAATCTGGGCCCACATTTAGCATTCTGCCATTTTGTAGCATTATGCACACAAAACCATTTCCATTGATTGGTGATTCCCTTTTCGTGAGAATCGTCTACCCGCTCTGACGCAAAAGAGAGAAATAGACTATGTGACATTGTTGTAATAATGTTATATGACGATGATAATTTGGCCTATTAAGGTTAAAATTCTCCTGCTAAACACAAACAATGTTAAATTTTTGTACAAAAAAATGTTTCATCATGTTCCCCTTAGTCACCTTATGAGACTTCATAGGAAAAAAGTGTGTCAAAACTCGATGCTACATGCATGCGGTGAATAAGAAATGAAAACTCGCTAATTCAAATTGAAGTTTTCGAGTGTATGATGTCTCAGCCCCTTCAAATTGTAGGGTGGACAAACCGTTGATCATAATCTTATTTGTCTTGCTTTAGATCCTCTTTAATTATCGGTAACTATTTCTGAAACACCCTGCGTAAATCTATACGATTGTTACATATGTTGTATTTATTTGTTTTTTTCAGTCTGAAGAAGTAATACTGCTCGGACTCTGTGATAAGGTCGAGCGTTCTGAAGAGAATTTTTGGTCGACTACGTCATTTCTTTCCTTTTATAGACACCTCTAGTGCCATGCATCGTCAAATACTCTTTGCATTTCGACTGACTTTTCGTTCGTTTCCTCGTCGTCGATGTCGGAGATCGAACGAAGCTCTCAATTTTTGATTTTAATCGACACAGTCATAGTTAGAAGTATTACCAGCATATACCCTCAATAGACTTCGTAAAAGTTTTAGTATATTTTTTTTATTTTCCTTTATTATCGCGCGTTGAAAGTATTCCGCAAGTATACTTTCTGATGCAGTGAAACCCATAAAATATCGTGCAATACCTAATTTAGTTTTAATTTTGGTGTATTTCTTCATAATGTGGAAGTTTTTATTTTTCTTTGCGAGTTTTTTTTTTTTTGGTTTTCAATCAAAATAAGTTTGACGTTTTCTGCCTTTTCTGCATTTTTTTTTTCGTCCTTCCTTTTTTATTTCTTAATTCTTTTGTCTCACTCTGTGAATATTTTATTCTTAAGTCGAGGTGGAATTTTGTTAAGGCTGTTTTATACCTACGCATATAATTATGTGTGTTCGTTCTTCCTCGAATTTTTAGCATTTATTGTGTAAGGTCAAAGATGTAACTAGATAATCTTAATCGTCTCTCAATATTAAGATGTAGTAATTGTTATCACCGTTCGCGTAAAACTTTTTGGCTTTGTTGTATGTCAATTTGCCCAGTTAATAATTAATTTTATGAGGGCACGAATCTTATATATTTTTTATTTATACGATTGTGAATAGTATTGTGTATATCATAAAAATGAATTAAATTTTCTGATTAATAAATTTCAGAATCGTTTTAAGTTTTTGTCGTCAGTGTGTTGAAGTTCGTACAAGACCCCAATTAATAACATTTTTGTTTATCTGTATGTTCGAAGTTCACCAGCTAAAGTTAAATGAAGCCTGCTGTCAACTTGAGCTTCAGGTTGTAGTTGAATCTGATATTGTGAAACAGTCGTTTTCTGGTTCACTGTCAGACCCGTGGTAAGAGGAACGATCCGCAGAATACCTACTTTATTTTTTATTCCATCTCTCTAACTTACTTTTGATTTTACACTGGATCTTTGGTGATGGGTCCGACATACCTCAGATTTGGATATAACCGGGTATAGTTCAAAAAGAATTCCTCTTAACATTTGTGCTATTTTTATTAAAACTGACCGAGTTATGGGGTTCGAAACTGAAGAAGATAGGCTACCTGTCATGCATCCGTGTACGGGAAGTTGCCTATACAAAAATATTTAGATGGAAACTTTTTTTAATGTTTTTTCATAATAATACCTTGTTGTACTTGTACTCAACTCCTTATTTAGCGATTCTTACTAAATTGTTTCTCAAATATTCGAAATATGAAATTCCAAATTTCAAATTCTCCAATATTGATGAAAACGAAACTCGCCTTCAGCAACTGTTAAGGTAGGCAACCTAACATTCACGGCAGCAACGCGTTACGTTTATGTAGTGTGGCAGTTGTCTTTTAAGCTTGCTGCTCCTTTGCCGGTTGGAATCCCTGCTATTGACAATTTTTTTCTATGCTAAAATTTGTCATTTTTGAGCTGTTAATTTCAACAAAAATACTTTTCATTGATTCTATTGGAGAAAATTTGGTTTTAATTCATTCATGAAGAATGTCTAAGGTGGTACAAGTCATTACTTCTTCTTGAATTTTTTCTGGAACTTTGAAATTTTAAAATTGTTGGTTGAATTACTTTTTGGTCACCGTGTACATCTGCGTTGTGTATATAGGTATGTATATCGTGAAGTAGTGTAGCATTTTTTTTTTAGATGGGAGACCACCGTAACCCTGAGTGCTGGAGAGTGGATAGTTTTGGAAAAAAGTGGGCACACACTAACTGACACTGCTTTTTTGTATACTGATGATTGATTATAATAAATAGTAGTTTTGAATTTCGTAGTTGTTGGTTGAAAGTTAAAAATTTCTTAGCTAAAATAAAAACAAACATAGCAATGCTGAAAGTACCATACAGCTGATCTGCAACAAAATCAACTGTAGTTCATTTCAAATTTCATGACTTTCAGATAAAAATTTCATCCTATATTGTAGTAGCTAAAAATTATTTATAATTATAAATATATATATATCTACTAACTGCCCATGGTCATGGAGTCAGATTTACTAGACAGACGTCTTGGACCTCTAATCCTAACCTTGAGCTAAGTGTTCACTGATATATTACGTAATAAAATCTGAAAATAAAAATTTTTCCCATTTTGGGTCCGTTGAGGGTTGAAGAATGGATCTAATAATAAAATTAACGTCAAATTCGTATTCAGCGCCTCAAAAAACATGTCCAGTGATGTATTATACAGACTAGTAGAGGGATACATAATAAAATCTGAAAATAAAAGATTCTCTTAGGCCATGTGCACACACGCAATCACTCATACAACCACACACTTACTAGCACAGAGACTTTTTTTTCTATCTTTTTTCTCGCCTTCGCATCTAAATTCGTACCTAGTTTTGCACTGTGCCATCCTCCTGCTCACTTTTGTTTTTAGCCCGTAGAGAAAATCACATTAAAAAAAAGTAAAAATTACAAAAAATAGGATAAAATATCTATGAAAATTGTTTGCCCGCTCTAATGATTCAAAATGTCACTTTAGATCCACCATTTTGAGTGGGGAAAAGGAGAGAAATTTTTCCCATCCATTCCCCTTCCTTAAGAAAATCAAAATCATGGGCATACCGCCACTTACTGTTGAAGTTTAGCAAACAATTCTGAGGCGTTTTAAAATTACTCCTATCGATGTAACTTTATGCAATTTTATATACACATGTGCATAAAATGTAGAATATCTCTTTTATGTAGGTATTTTATTATATGTTTGATCAAGTATTACCAACTACCGAAGTCTCGACGACATTTTGTACTTTTCAGTGGAAAATCGTACGAATGTTTCTCAAACGTTTTTTATACCCTTTGCTGAAGACTTCTATTGTTACTTCGATAGAGTTGAAAAAAACTATTTTACGCCTTGTTCAAACTCGGCTAGTTTTATAGCTGCTAGCCAGCTATGCGGGGTACTATTCTGTCGTTGACAGTTCACGTCGCTATGTCATTTTAACCATTTAAAATAAACTTTAACATGGCGGATAGTCCTATAAGAATCTCGTTAGAATTTCACATTACAATTCGCCAGTTGGAATTAACTTTAAACGGTAAAACGATGTGGTGACTTCAACTGTAAACAGAACAGCACTCCAAGTATCTGGCTCAGGGCCAGCCACGGTATTTCCTCAAGCGAGGGTATTTTGGTTTTTGCTATCTAAGTGTAAATTCAAATATTTATTTTATTTTATGAACTACCTGAAAGCCACACCTTGAGATTTTTTTAAAAGATTTCCTTCTCAGATATGGACCTTCCTCTCCTTGTAAGACAAATTATTTAAAAAAGTTTGAAAATGAAAATTGAACGAGTTAATTTGAAATTAAAAGTTTTATACATTTTTTAAAATTGTAAAAGACGAAGTTTTTCTGAAAATAAATCCGATGATGGTTGAACTGCAGAGGCGGACTTGGTATGGTTGTATTATTCATAATTAAAAACAATACCTACTTAAGATTACTTGGTACTAATTTTGCTTGTTGTTTTTTTTTGTTTTTTTTTTTTTTTTTGTTTTTTTTCCTAATGTCCTTGAGGGGTTTACGTTTTAGTCGCATCATCGAGGGAATATCTTATATAAAACGTGCCCTTTGTACTCGGTGATTGCACTATACTAACGGGAAGGGTTGAAACGAATTTGTTGACTGACCCTCGCAAGCTTTGTCCGCGAGATATTGCGCGATGGTTGGTTTGAAAAAGCCACGAGGCGTGAGACGAAACAGGAAGACTTAACCTAAAAGTCTTAACTCCGTCGTAATATTAAATACGACGAGACGAATTTACTCGCCCGCTCGACTGCAGTCCAGTCATTCAATTGGGGTGTAGAAAAGGATGGGACGTATCCACCCTCGCGGTTCAATGAATATTGCGGGTTTTAGTGAAGGGGATGTTGCTTTTAGCAGGTTTTCAAACCTGCTATTTAAGATGTTGTAAGTTAGCGAAGTTGGGGTTGCAAGTTAGATAGTTTTTCATTTTATGAAAAATCATGACTTTTGACATGAAAATCGGAAATTCATATGGGTACACAGTGTGTGCGTATGTATGTATGTATGTATGTATGTATGTATGTATGTATGTATGTATGTATGTATGTATGTATGTATGTATGTATGTATGTATGTATGTATGTATGTATGTATGTATGTATGTATGTATGTATGTATGTATGTATGTATGTATGTATGTATGTATGTATGTATGTATGTATGTATGTATGTATGTATGTATGTATGTATGTGTATATGATTTTCTTATAAACATAATATGTAGAGATATTGCAATTTTTGTCCAATAGAAATGAGATTTTATATGGGGGTATTTTTAGACATAAATTCCGATGATATTGTATTTGGAGCAGATCGGTTGAGGGGTTGAGCTGCCGGGGGCCGAAATTTGTTCCACCAATGAGGGTTTAGACGTAGTGTTCATTCGAGAGTGATAAAATTTGGTAGGTAGTTGGTTCTTAACTTAAAAACTGGTACCTATGCTATAAATTTTTATGAGAATTGATCAAGCGGTTTAGCCATGGGGGCTGACCGAAAGTTTCACAAATGGTGGTTGAAACGTGATTAGGCATTATTCAATAAGGCTAAAATTTGGCAGGTAGTTCGTTCTAAACCTACTGAAAAATTGTTTTGATTTTTACAATAATCTGCCTAACGGTTTAGCAATGGGGGCTGATGGAAGTTCCATCAATTGGGGTTAAGAAGTCATCATTATTTGATAGGGATGAAATTCGGTAAGTAGTTGGTTCTAAAGTCTAAACGTAATGAAAGCTGTTATTGGGAATTATGAAAATAAATGAGAATTGGTCGAGCAGTTTAACCATGGGGGCTTGCAAAAGTTCCACCAGTGGGTGTTAAAACGTGGCCAATTACTATACAAGGTTAAAATTTGGTACAGGGGTGGTTCTGAAGATATTAAATGCCTTCAAGATTTTTCTGAAAATCATAATTGGAGAAAAAAAAATAGCTGAAAATTTTAATAAAAAATCAGTTACTATTTAAAATGATGTAAAAAAAAAAAGTAAAACGAGATGAAAAGAAGTAGGTTCTGAACTCCAGCGCAGCAATGCCTCGCTAGAAAGCCCAGTTTTCTCGATATTTATATCGATAGTGATCGATATTTGTTGAGACCACCAATCCTTCTCCATTCTCGCTACTGCGAACACTCGACTACATTTATAATATACATTTATAGTACTGCTCGCAGCTACATTGTAACACATCTCCGCCATTCACTCGTTCATCTCCTTACATCATTGTTTATCTCACTCAAACTGTACTCACTCTCATCATATATGATTGATGTTAAATACACACGCTTCTGAGACATTACTTTGTGTAATTCTTTATTTCACATTACAAAACTTGTTCTTCTTCGATTCACAACCTTTATAATATTTATATCAATTGTTATTGATATATATTGATATTTCATTGCTAGTTTCAGGTTAAAAAATAACAAAAAAACTACCGACAATTATCCATATCTTTAACAAAAATATAGATTCATCTATGTTTTATGGCAAAAACCGCTTTTCTGGAGAATTTTGTTTCCAGTTTTCTCAAAAACTACTAAACCGATGAGCACCAAACTGCTTTCAGACCTGCTCCCATACAATAGCTATCTTTCTTAAAAATTTCAGCTCTATCCATCTGGTGGTTTCCCCAAAACCGTGAAGCCAAAATTTTTTCCAGCTATTTTGCTTCTCTAATTTTCTCAAAAACTTCTGAAATAATAGGTGCCAAACTTCTAAGAGACTTGTATCATCATAAGGAAAATCTATCGTGAAAATTTCAGCCTGATTCCTTTTGTAATTTTCTCAGAATCTTGGAAAAAGGACTTTTCCAGAAATGTCTTGTTTTCCAGTTTTTTCAGAAACAAGTTAACTGATGGGCAAAAAACTTCTTTGACATCTGTTCCAGTATAAGAACTATCCCTCGTAAAAATGTTAGCTATATCCACCTGGTAGTTTTCTCAAAACCGAGTAACCCAAAATTTTGGGCGATATATATATGCATAAAAAAAATTGGGTTTTAATGAGAAAATGGTATCAATAGTCTTCTTTTCTCATGAAACGGATAATTTTCATGACCCCCACCCCTCACCCCGCAATGATGTCAATTTTAATACACCGTTTGCAAGTAAACGGGGTAAAAACAGAGGTGTAAAAACAAAGGTGTAAAAAGTGATGTTAGCAATAATGCGCAAGGTTATGGAAACCCTGTGTATGGTCAGAGGTACCAACAGTTTCCAAATTATGGCGGACCTATCACGGAACAGAACAGTCCGTATTGGTGTCTCTCTGTGTGAAAACAAACATAACTCAAAATGACATTTTAAAACCTACGAGCCAAATGTAAAGATCAATGGGAACAAATTCGAATTTTGACTACAAGTTGGATTAGTGAACTGCGTGTGCGCTGTGCCTACCTGTGAAAAAGTTTTCAACCGCCCGTAGGGGTTTGTTTATTGTATCCGATCTTCTCACTCAATACTCGCACCACTTTTTCAAAAGTAGAAATTACTGATTAGACACCGACCATTTCATTTTAAATGATGCATAAAATTACCGCTAAATCATAAAATAAATGTTTTTCAAATTAGTTCGTAGGTATGTTTCAAATTTTGGTAATGCATTTTTTTTATTTTGTTTGTTTATGTGTTTATTTTTCGTTGATTCCAGCTGAGGAATTGTAACGTCCAACGGAGAGGGTTGGAACTGTAATTACTTGATGAAAGATAAATGGTGACCTTTCGAGACGTTTAATAAGAGATTAAGAGTATTTTTGAAAAAATATTTTTTAACTAATGAAAAACTCGTCAAAAGTTACAAAGCTACTATGACGTTAATAGTATACTTGGGTATTTTTCAAAATATTATTGTGTAGATTAAGAACTTTTTTTATTTTTATTTATTTTTATTTTTTTTACAACGAAGAATAACCGTCAATCAGTTCAGAGGTATTTTTCATGTTATTTAGAATACGAAGGTTGAGATTTGGAATTTGTTGAACTAATGGTCTGAGCTTTGCCTATTATGTAAGATTTTCTAGTAGTTTTGTGTTTTTTACAGTGGTTATAAGAATGCAAAAAGCCTTTACTTAATCGTTTCTCATTAGAAAAAATATGTTTAAATCTATATTATTATGGTGGATTGGAGGATTCGAATTTTTTTTTCTAGTTTTGACATTACCGTAAGGTGTAAAAAGTTCATTAGTATTGATCTAAACTAGGCAGGTATAACAGTAATGAGCTGAATTTCACTTCTCTAGAATGAGCTACACTTGCAATGTATCGAATAAAAAAGTTCGTAAGACGTTTGTAAAGGATTATTAAAAAAGTTGGTTTTTTATAAGATTTCAAAAAAAAAAAAAAAGGTTCGCAATTCGACCAGTAGGTTTGTATGTATGTACGTATGTACGCATGTATGTAGGTATATATGTGTGTATGTATGCAAGTGTGTGCGTATATATGTATATATGTGTGTGAGTATGTATATGTGTGTGCATTTATGAATGTATGCATGAGTGTGTGTACCTATCTATGTTTGTATGTTTGCCTCCCGAATTTCTGGAGAACTATGAGACTGATTTGGATGAACTTTTTTTCAAATGATGTTTAAGTTTCACAACATTTTTTTCAGAATTGATGAGATAGTTCTTGAGTTATATTATAAAATTTTATTGTTTGTAGGTATGTATGTATGTAGGTATGTTTGTTCACGAATTTTTAGAGACCTACTGCACCGATTTTGACGGATTTTGTTTTCTTAAATGATAGAAGATAATCCCATGGTGTTCCTAAATTATTATGTTTGGAATTGATGAGTTAGTTTTTTACTTTTTCGTTAACTTTAAAGAAAAGTTTGTTTTAAAACAAAATTACCAATAACGTAAATGTATAAGGAAACGAAAAAACATTAAAAATTCGTTTTCTAATGAAAAAAAGTATCAAATTCAAAAAAATAATAATAAAAACGCGATAAAAGGAGAAAATTCATCCTTTTAAAACTGCTCCAGCAAGATCTAGGGAGTGGAATTATTGAAATCGGCGTTAATCACGAAGTTTTGCCGTAAAATAAGACGAAATTTATGTAGGTATAGCAATAGATAGGTCAATTCTAAATATATGATAGAAGAAAAGAACGCCGACTTCAATTATTCCAGTCCCTAAATCTTGCTGGAGAAACTTTAAAAGAGTTATTGTTTATTGTTCTCTTTTTAGCGTATTTTTATTTTTGTGTTCTCTTCCGTTGATACTCAGTAGCGGAATGTGGATTTTAGTGAGAGGGAGTGCACTAATTTTAGAGTCTGGATTATAGCCACAGATAGGAACGGAGGTAGGCCACAGTTCCCAAAGAATGTCTATTGGCACACATAAGTATTTCATTTTGTATCAAGATGTGATGAACGGATCAAGACAGATTAAATTTTTATGAAATCCTTAGCACTTCAGACGTGAAAGTGGGTGAGAATGGAAATCTAAAACTCCGGAACCACAATTGAAGTGAAGTGGGTTACCCAGAACAAATACACTCCCCCCCCCTAAAAAAAAAAGTGTATTTAGGTGACATCAAGCACATTAGAGGTGAAACTTTACCCTTCAAAAACCATATCCAAGAATGAATCATACAATAAATTGGCAAAAAATTTTCCTAACCAACCCTCTGTAGATTACAAGGGGCGTAATGAGTGGCTCAATCTTAAAATGAACTTTGCTGTAAATTTGAACTCGGTGCCTCAAACAATATAATTGATGAATCACTCAAGTTTTTAAGAGAAAAATTATCCTAATGCCTTGACTATTGAAATTTGAAATTTGAACTGATTGTGGGTCAACGGTCCAAATCTCTGTTGAAGAACAGAATTTTTTATAATTGGTAGAGTTTTAAAAAAACTCTGACGCAACAAGCAACGCTAGAAAATGAAGATTTTTCTAACCAAAATGCCTGCTTTTGACCAGCTTCTTTGGTTCATTCTTTTCTTAACAATAGTTTAAGATTTCTTCAAATTATGTCGACTTGTGAACCATTAAGTCGTTTGAAACCTGATTTTGCAGAATGATGGAATCACTATAATAAATGTACAAGTCAATGGAAACTATTCGTCAAAATGATTTCGCCAATATTTTCAACAATTAAAAATTACGATTAAATCTGAAGAACAAAATAAAAAATTATAAATGAGAGTGGGGATGTTTCCTTCACCTCCTCCATACAGGGCTTGGCCTTGCGTTGACAGATGGGTTGCAGACCAAAGTCCGCAACCCAAATTATTAATGCTCTGCACTTTAAACAAATACATCGTCTGTATGCACTCATACAAACAATATGTTTCTACATTCGCCTGCAAATGGCAAATGGAAAAGGCAAGTACGTAAAATAGGTTTACATGGCTTTTCATGTTCGTGTTGGTATGCAAACCATTTTAGAGACACAAGGCACAATCAACATAACTGACTTGACGTTTCCCAATGCAGTCGTTTACTGATAAACATATGTTTTTGTAAATTTTATATCGCTAACTAGTCATAGCTAAATAAATTTAAAAAAGAGAAAAATAAGTAGCCTTCTGCACAGGATTCTGGAATTTTTTGAGCGAAACAGGAGAAATTGAGATTTTTCCAACTAGGGCAAAACCTCACACCAACCAGGGCATTGCCTAGTTGCCCTGGTGCTAGCTAAGGGCCTAGTGGCCCCTTGATAAACAACCTGGCCTGCAACCCGGGAACCTGTGACCAAATCCACGAGATAATTATAATTTTTTATGAAATTTTATTTTTTCATCATTATTCTTTTGTTTTATTTTCACTTTTATCTGTTAGAGTGAATTAGCAGGATTATTTATTATATTGAAAAAAAAAAGAAAGAAAAAGCTTTAACAGGCAGAAGTTTTTACTTTTTATTCTCCTGAGTACTTTTCTCCAAAAAAACATCCTCACGGTCTGATCACAGGCGCTTGTCTCCGTTTCAAATTTTTATCTGTGAATTTTCACTAAATTTGATTCGGCCTTCTGAGAGCAATGGCGTCACCACAAAAATTTTTTTGTGAGTGAGTACACGAGGAAGCTTCGTTTCAATTATAACTTTACAATATGCCCTGTTCAATTATATATTTAGAATCTTCCGAAATACTTAATTTCCGAATTTATTTGATAAGTAATAATTCTTTCAAGCTATTTCACTCGTTTTATTGGAAATGTAAATTATCTCAATGTCATCTGTCCATAGCTATGGCCAAATCTGAGATATTGATGTCTGTCTGATAAGATTGTGATTTGGAGTTCTCGCCATGATAATGGTCGTAATTCCAGTGATTTTTTTTCATATTAATTTTCTTCTCTGTTAAAATCTGAATATTAATTAATTGTCAGTCAAGCTTCCGGTATACACGATTTATTTCTCGTGGAAGTAAGCAATTTCAAAAATTGTTATGACAAGCAAAAAAAAATAACGTAGGAAAACCTAATTTTTGGGTCCACTGTAGGAATGTGAAAGTCTGCAAGACAGAGTCGGTGTCAAACATTTCCAGGTAAGGTTATTTTCGAATAACTAGAAAGGGCATTTAAGCCGGATAGTTCGTGAAAATTGTGACAAAAAGGTGTAACAAAAAAATGTAACAAAAAAACGAGCCATCTCTCTACCCCCTTAAACTCCCCTGGTGTGAAATCGATCTTACAAATTGTGATGTTCCGCTATCATCGTTGTGCTGATTGGCTCCATTCATTTGGGTAGACGCTATTGTCCCTATGTACTTCTTCATTATAAGATTGTAAGATTTTTAAAAAAAGTTATAACGTCACGCCATCTGCCATACCGCTGGGCTCCATTCTCCAAGAGCCACCCCACCCCCAATACCCTTATTCTCTTCCCCTCATTTCACTTCTTCAGAATGGACTAAGTTACTTACACGCCTTGTACAGGAGCTTTTTTCTCGACTATATTTTCCTGAAGGGAAAATCCCTCTCCTTCCGTTAAGGCTCTTTACTAGCAGGTATGCGCATAAAGGTGATAAGAGATGAGCAGCCATCTTGTATTATTCGGTTTTTCTACGGAAGTGATAGTTTTTCATGAATTTTACATTGTTTATTATTGCTATATTATTACTATATATATATATACATAAAATAACACAAAATGGCGGTTCATCTCTTATCACCCACATACGCATAATTGCTAGTAAATTGCCTTGCTTCCGTAAGGTAATATTTCATAAACTTATCTCGAATAAATTTTCAATATTCCAATACTCCGTGGTGCTATTTTGGCGATTATGAGCAAGAATAAAGGATTCGCCTTTCATAAACAACGCTGGTCAGTGTATATTAGGCTATATATATTTCTACATATTTCGACAACAATCAATCATTTTATTTGAAAAAAAAAAAAAAAAAAAAAAAAAAAAGGCATTGCGTAGCTTTTTATATCTTCGCGAATTGTCATTTCAACTATTCATTCCAAGAAGGCCAGATTTTTACGTTTTATTGTTATTTTCAATGCTGAACGATTACGTCGACTTTGTAATCGATTTCATTCATGCCAAAATCCATTTTTCAAAAATGAAAAAAATTTAAAACTTCACAATCAGGTTTAATATCTAGATGAAGCAATTTGCTACAATAGATATCCTAGATTCTCCTGCTTCTATAAATGAAAGTATTTCTTCTTTAAAATTCTTTATACCTATCTTCATTTTTTATATTATGTGTAAGGTTGATTTAAATGTCCTTCAGATAGCTAATAATATGTACCTACTATAAAGTTGGCCTACACTGAGAAAACGACTTAATATAAAGTCAATTTTTATGATATCTATTCTGCTAAATTTTAGTCTACACCAGGTATAATTTACCAAAAATTATTCAAAAAAAGGTGTGGGTAATGCGGTACTCACAAAACGCGGTGCGTAAACAGCAGCTGATATCTTGAAATTTCAGAAATGAGAAGAATTGAGAAACACAGTTTGGGAGCCTGTTCATTTTACAGTCTTATTGCTTTTCAAGTTCAGGGATGGTAAAATTTGTAGAGCCTACAGGTAATAAAAACCTAAATTTGGTTTGTGCATAGCTGTGTAATTTAGGTGAGTGTGTCTGAAGAGACACACACTCTTGACCTTCAAACGGAAATCTGTGCCAACATCTTAATGGACATCGGTTAACTGCACATGTGCAGTAGATCTGTTTGCATCTGTTTTGATTTTGTTGTTATTTTTGTTATTATTGTGAATCTAAGATGGCTTCGAAAACAAATGAAAATAGTCCTACTGCACATGTGCACTAAACCGATGTCCATTATTCGGCTTAGAATGATGACACATTCATTAACATTAGTGAGTTAGGTGGCTAGTATCCAGTACTAAATCATCGAAGGCTTAGACACGTAAACACACAGACAGACTAACAAGACTTAAGGTCAGACGTTTGATGCTTGAAAGTCTCTTGTAGCCCCTACCTAGAGCTAAGATGTTTACACATCAAAAAGTATCGACAAGGGTTTCAGGACAGTTACCCAAATCCAGTTGCCCAACAGTCCATTTCCTCGGCAAGATATTCGCCCAAAATTTTTTTTACCAAATTCATTTACCCAAAACCCAATTTTTTAAAGCCATTTCTCTGACAAAAAATTTCCCCAACAAGAAATTTTCCTGAATTTTTTTATATGAAATAATTGTTGGGTTTGCATTGTTGGGTAAATGGGTGTCAGGGAATTGGCTTCAGAAAGTTATTCCTGAAACAAAAAATTTATGGAAAATTGGTTTTTCACAATAAGACATTGATTGATCGATATTTTTATTAAATATTGTTGAGACCACCAATCCTTCTCCCCTCTCACTCTTGCAAACACTCGACTATAGAGATGGGAATTTTAGTTCATTTTGCGGATTTAGTTCATTGAGTCTGCTTTACCAAAGTGAACTAGTTCAATTAGATCAGTAGTTCAGTAAATTTTTCAACTCGATCACTTCAGTCAGCTGATTCATGATTGAATCATATCATTTAAATCAACTGATTTATTATATGATATTATGATCGACTCGTATTCATAAATTCATGCTAGGGTATTGGTTAATTGTTTGACTCACTCGACTGCTACTTACATCAACTTCAGTTTGATCAACGGATTGAGTATAGAGTAGACTGATAAGAACTAAGAACTATCCAAAAAAAAAGAAATAATGAACTAGTTCATTTAGAAGTGAACTAAATGATCGATTAGTTCACTTCTAGGATTTGTTCAAAAGAACTAACTCGTGAACGAACTACCCATCACTACTTGACTATATTCACAACACACTTTTATATTATTGCTCGCAACTACACTGTAACACATCTCTGCCACTCACTTGTCCATCTCTGTACATCATCGTTTACCTCACTCAAACTGTACTCACTCTCATCATATATGATTGATGTTAAATACACACGCTTCTCAGATGTTACTTTGATTAATTCTTTATTTCACGTTATAGAACTTCTTTTTCCACGATCCACAACCTTTATAAATATGTTGATAACTATCGATACAAATATTGATTACTATCGATATTTTTTTACAATTTTTTCTAGTACATATTCAAAATTCAGGTTTGTTTTTGAATTATGGATGAAAATATTCCTTGAAAAAACTATTAGACTGAATAAATAACAAAAACTGATAAGTGTCTCCAAAAACAAACTATCACATATTTACCCCAAAAGACATTTCTCTGAATTTTTTTATCTGAAAAAACTGTCAGACCTTGTACTGTCGTGCAAATGAAATCAGGTAAAAAAAACTTCCGGAAAATGGAAATAGCCTATCAGGGAAATGGATTTGGGGAAATGACGCGGAATCATCGAAAAGTATTAGTAAATATAGTAAAACTTGCAAATACTTTCTCACATACCTAATACACTATTTTTTTCTGGTCGCTTAATTTGCTATAAACATTCTGTGTTATAGTACCCGGGTAAGACATAGCTGGGTAAGAAGACATTTTCCAACAGAATACTTGCTGTGGCAATTACCATATCTACTATGAGTACCTAATATCTTATTCACCTATATGTGGCAACCCAGCAGCCTAATTAGTACAGAGGTTGACTTTTACAGACGGATAAATAGTATTTAGTGTTGTTGGTTCAAATCCTCTATCCTTCAATACCTACACTTACATTATTTTAGGCAGGTCTGGCAAGATTTTTGCAACAATTTAGACCACAATTTTCTAAATTCAGCATCTAGTTTTTGAAACAATTCGAAAGTTCAATATTTTTGCTTATAATACTGAACAGATTTAAATATTAATCACATTAAAATTTTTTTCACATCTAAATTTTTTCTCAGGAAATATTTGAAAAAAATTGTTTTTAATTTGTTTTATTAAATTTTGGCCTTTTTTCCATTTCCGTGTATTGTGTTTTCCCTCGCAACACGTTTTTTTTACCTGGGTGCCTTGAAAAACATATTCGGAGGTTTTACTTCAGATAAACTACCAATTTACTTGAAAAATTTGGTGTGAGAATTTTAGTACTGATATGGCAGTATTTATCGGTAACTGGGTTTTTAAAAACGGTTGAAATATTCATGTGATTATCACTTACCACTAGGAGAAAATAAAATAGTTGAAACACTACTTCTAAACTTTTTAGTTAGAAATACTTTGCTGTAAGTGGGGTGAAAAATTACTACAGATGGATGAAAAATTACCAAACAGTCTGGAAATTAAAAAAAATACTGTAGAAATCACTATAACAAATACCAGCTGCAACAAACAATTGACTACAACACACAAAATGTCTGGTCCTGGCAGAACTCCATTTACTTCTGTGTTAAAGAAAATGGCTACAACAAATCTGGCTACTACGAACTGTTGGCTGCAACAAACAGATTTGGGTGTCAAATGAAGCCAAAAAATCAGCTACAACAAATTAATCACCTGTCTTCATATAACGAAGCCACATTTTCCATCCAATCCCAATATTTTTCTAGTGGTCACTTTTGTGCTTCTAAAAATTACCATGTTTTATTTAATCAGAATATAATTGCATTTTAGTGGCCAGTGAGTGTAAAAATCAATGTCATCACATTATTATTGTTGATGATTGGTACTGATCAACTTACAACCATCATTATTTTATAGGCCCAAATACCCATTACAACCCAGTTACAGCAATATGTTGAGAATCCAGCTGCTGGCTACAACAAACAAATTCCAAAGTCCCTTGGAATTCGTTGTCGCCAATTTCGGCGTACCAAATACAAATAAAAAAATACTTAGGCTGCTTCACAATTCAGTTACCAAGTATAATAGATAAAGAAATCTCAAAATAAAAATCTACCGAGAAGTTGAGAAATTTTTTTTCCCTTGTTTTGCGTAACTTTTCCTAAACTCGCTATTTTCAAAGTGAAATTTATCACTGTGTGTAAAATGCTTTCATCGTCTTCACAATACGAATAGCTTCAATACCAGTGGCATAGTCAGAGCACAATGTTTTTTTTTATTTTGGGGGTATTGACCGAATTTTTCCGAGCAACAACCGAATTGATGATTTTTTTTTTTTAAATGGTTGGTACGCGAGATAATAAAAAATTTCGTTGGGCGTTTGAGTTCAAATCTCTCTTCATTTCTACGCCAGAATGAAAATATTCTAATATTGACAGCAAGTGATACAAAAACAATGGCGTGACTGATTACGCCGTTCTTTAGAATGTTTTCTGTCTGACGTTCTTCTAACTGCGCGTACAGGAATATGGGGGCGTGTGTCAATATTGTCAGCACTCATTCTATAGAAAACGTGGCAGTCTGTTAACTACTTAAAGAAAATTTTCCTTTCTCTTTTTTTTTTACTTTTTGAAAACCGTTATTTATGCAAAAAAAAAAAAAACAAAGGAGAAAAAAAAGGTAGATACCTAACTAACCATAATGGCTCGTGTATTCATCGTGCCTGAAGCGGTGCTGATTTTCTACGTATTTTCGCTGCAGGGCGTAATTCTCATTAGCTGAAGAAGGAGTGAAGGATGAGAATAATTAAATTCTCAAACAGTGAGAGACGATTTCAAATCTGAAAGAATATCATTTTTCGATTTGGCATGATGGATTTGAAAAAATAGTTATATTCCTGCATTAAGATGAGAGGTCGTATTTCAATAATGTTCTCAAATTTTTTCAACGCCTAAGGGGAAGTGCCATTAACGAGCAAAACGGGTTTTGGTTTGGGTTTTGCAAAAAGGATAAAATGCAAAATTTAAGTTAAAATATGAACCGACTGAAAAGTGTTCGCAATCTCCAACTTTTAAACTTATTTTTGCAACATTTCGTGTTTAATTTTTTTTCTTTCTCTTTATTTGGTTATTTAAGGCTTCTGTAGTTATGGTGTTTGTCGAAAGTTAAATTTATTGTATATTTTGGCAGAACGCGAACGGTTGGTTTAATTCAACTATCAACAGTGAGAGAAAAAATACGTTAAGCCAGACCGAGATGAAGACCATGACTAGACTGAGCAAGATCAAGATCAACTATACGTGATCAAGAACCAAAACCAAGAATGTGAGTAGGTACCTACTGATTGTATCAGACAAACATTAAAATCAAACTCAACAGTACAACACCATCACCAAGACTAAGAGTGTTGATGCAAGACCAGGACCAAGAATACCGTGGTATTGGTTTTGCACTCTTGCTGTGGCTTATTACGAGCTCTGTCATTCTGGGAACCAAAAATATGGCCTCTGAAAAAATGTATTGGACACTGTCACGAGTAATCTGGCAGTTTTCTATCTTCGACATGAACTTAACGCAAAAATTCTCATTAACATAAAATTGGAAATGATGCAAAAACTACTTATACGTACTAACCGGAGTCTAAAATAACCCCTAATAAAATTGTAACTAATGCTTTGAATTATATTGTCGTTTTTTTCTAAAAGTTTCCTAAAAATAATTTAGCAAATATGAAAGTCATGGGGATACAACATCGTCCCATGGAACATCTAAGGAGTAAGCATTTAGGCGTAGGAAGGGGGCTGGCAGCTAAGATCAGAGAGAGTTGCTTAGCCCCTCAGAATTTTTCAAAAAAATACCAAATAAATGCAGTCAGTCGCTTCGCATTTTAAAAATAAAGGCCGATACCTGGCGGAAATGATGAAAAGGACGGACGCGGGTTTTCGTTTTATCAGAGTGAAAAATTATTCGAACAAAATTGAAAAAAGACTAAAAAATGGATAAAAAAGTACTTCTCCCTACTTTTTGTCAAGTGCCTAGTTTTCATGTGAATCACCGTTGAAAATACCTACTTTTCTGTTAATACCTATTTAATACAGTAAACACATTCAGCGTAGTGCATCCATGCTAATTCAGTATATGAGTTCAATTCGTGAAATGAAATTCTCACTCTTACTGCATTTCAACACCACCTCTCCACATAATTTTTTAATAGATTGTGGGCAAGATACGAAAGTAAGTATTTATTGTAGACCCTGTAGACTATTTATAACCGGTTCCTTTAGCATAAAATTCAAATTAAAAGGATGTTGGCAACCTAGGTTTCATAATGATATAAGTTGGTATATTGAAATTTTTATGCTGCATCGTGATTTTGCCGACCGTCCAACAGATGATCGAAAATATTCAACTTACCAACTTTCCCAAGAACCCTATGGGGGCAAGCTGCCCCATTTCCCCCTTAACTCCGCCCTCGTCTCTAATTATTTATACTCATACCCCCTTTCCATTTTACTGCAATAACCAATACGCGTTGTTCTTGGGCAAGGGTGCCACGTCACGTCCTGTGTCTCCCCTACGATCTGCCGCTGGTACACCATAGAGCCAGCAAAAAAAAAAATTTACTTCGTGTGAACCAATTTTATGATCTGATTCAATGTGAACCTGCTCAGTTGCGGCACTAAGGTGTAGGTAGTCTGTTCCCAATGTGGTCTGTTCCTGAAGAAAACAATGTTCGATAATGGGCGGCACACACCACAGCCTATCCCGTTGGTTATCTTCGTGGTTGCTATACCCTCGTTTTTTCAATCTCTATCTTCGTCTCCGTCTCTGCTGTGTCGACCTTTTTTACGAACGTAATCCTTCAGAGAGTAATAAATTCGTGTTTACGAATTTGTTAGACGTATCTCTGGGGAAGATGAGAGACTTTGCACGCACCAGCCATGCCGTAAGAATGAATTCACCAACAATCGAATTGTCGATAATTTTGCAGGAGGCAACCATACGGTCGAAGGTGAGCATTTCTATAATATTATAAGAAAAAGAAAGGAAAGACAGAGACAAATATAAGTAGAGTGTGAGAGAGGGAGAGTGAGTGAGAGAGAGAGAGAGAGAGAGAGAGAGAGAGAGAGAGAGAGAGAGAGAGAGAGAGAGAGTGAGAGAGAGAGAGCGCGAGAAATATACAGACAAACAGATAGAAATGAATAAGAGTGGGGCTGAGAGAAAGGGTGGCATAGCAAACAACAACAACAAAAAAGTGACCAGCAGCTTGACCAGCGAATTCAGCCCTTCATTCATTTCTATTCTTCGTCCGGTCGAAAGGGTACAAATGCAACTGGCCATCATAAAAATGAGATGTCATCTTGACATAATCTCATACACATAATATACAACCGTGTCCATGTATATATATATATATATATATATATATATATATATACACGTATATACTGTATAGGATATAATATCTATAGTCTACAGCTTAGGCTGTATGTAGACGAGAAGCAATTTATGTGCGGATAGAGGTTGTAAAAGGGTTTCACGGCCACACCTGTGATATTCGCTCTATCGACGACATTGTGAAGTGGTTTTCACCAATAAACGATTGCCTCTCGCCTTTCGTTTTCCCCACCCCCTCCCATACAATCAAGTGGACAGTAGGCTAGGCGAAATTTACGAATCGATTACTATGTTGTTGCACATACTGCTGCCAACGATTTGCACAAAATTTAGGTAGCACTTTTTACACAGTTTGCTTGCAAACGGGGTATTAAAATTGACCTCGTAAAAGGGTAAAGGGTGGGATAACGAAAATTATACGTTTCGTGAAAAAAGAAAAGGATTGGTATACCACTTTCACATTTTCATCTCATTTTTGTTTCATATATTATATGTACTTATGTAGGTGTAATTATATCTATTTTTACGTATACTACCTACGTATACCGGGTGATTCAGTTTAACCAGCACCATAGGAAAATCTCCTGTGGTGGTGTTAAAATGACTCACGCAGGTTAAATGAAACAGATGAGGTGAAAATAAATGCACCATCGAGAAAATAATAGAAATAAAAGTCGTTATCAATGGTTGTAATTAGAAGACAAAACAAAAAAATACAAAATCAAAGAAATTTATCGCTAATTAGAAAATAAAATACAATATTACAACAACCACTGTTTGAAAATGTAATTAGATTTTTATAAAATTTATATTTATTAAAATTTAACTATTTTTAACAAGAATTTTAAATATTGAAATAATCTTAAAAAATCTTAATTAATTAATTCTATCCCTTTATTTAATCACAAATTTAGAAGCCAAATGGTGCATTTATTTTCACCTCATCTGTATCATTTAACCTGGGTCAGTTATTTTAACACGCACCATAGGAAAATCCTTTATGGTGCGTGTTACACCGAATCACCTGGTATAAGTACTTATATGTAATGCCAAAAATTTGTGTACACGGTTTTAAGAAAATTACCGAAAAAATAGGGTTGCGATTTTCAGGAAAAGTTGTCATTATATGACCAGGTTTGATAGGAGTTTGTTGTCCATTGAACAGCAATTTACGAGAGAAAACTGGAGAACCAAAAATTTCACGGAAAGCTTGGTTTTTTCAAGATTTTGACGAAATTACAAAAGATATTGGGCTGAAATTTTCACTAAACATTATTCTTAATGTGTATGTGCAAGTCTCATAGAAGTGGTTCCGCATACATCCAATAGTTTTAGAGAAAACTGGAAAAGAACAAAAAATACTAGCGCAGCAATATTTCACTAGAAAATCCAGTTTACCTATTTTCGTAAATATTTCATTAAAAAAAACCTGGATTCTCGATATTTGAAAAAATTTTAGAATAATATCAATAGTAATCGATATCTGTATCGATAGCTACCGATATCTGACAAACATATATCGACACATCAATATATCGTTGCTGGTTACAGGTTGAATAATTACGAGAAACAATTTTCTAAATCCAGTTTAGACTAGTGAAAACTGGAAGTGACTAAACTGTAGTTTTGACGGTAACAAATTCATTAAAAAAAATTAAGTCAAAATGGGAAAATGGTACCAATCGTTGTCTTTTCTCATGAAACCGAAAATTTTCGTCATCCCCATCCCTAACCCTTTTGTGAAGTCAATTTTAATACACCGTTTGCAAGCAAACTGAGTCAAAATTGAAGTAGAAAATTTTGTGTTCGTGGTTTTGAAACAAAAATACGAAATCACTTCTTTATGTAGGACCAGGTCTGATTGCAATTTCGTTCCTATTGTTTCAGTAATTTTCGAGAAAACTGGAGAACAAAAAGTTCCTAGAAAGGTAGTTTTTTCAGGATTTTTCAAAAACTACAAAAGGGATTAGACTGAAATTTTCACAATAACTTACGTTGTTCTAATGGGTATTCAAGTTTTCAAGTTTGCTAGAGATATGGTACCTTTATTAGTTTAGTAGTTTCGAGAAAACTGGAAAAGTAAAAATTGTTGGAAAAATGGTTATTTTCAGTATTTTCAGAATATTAGGTACTACCAAAGGGTTTACTTAGGGTTGAAATTTTTACGAAATGTGATTCTCACGAAGGAACAGATCTGATAAGAAATTAGTGCTCACAGATTCAGTAGTGTTCGAGAAAAATGTAAAACAAAAAAAAAAATAGCTGGAGAAAAACAAGACGCCTGTGTTGTTAGAAGTATATTTTCCGAATTTACGAGGCCAGGCGTTATTTTACTTATTTCACTTAAAACTGTAGCAATAAAATTTCAATATATTTAGATCGATATGTTTGTTAAAAATCGATAAATATTGGCAGTTTTTTGCAATTTTTTCACGCATTTGGAATTGTGGATTGTTTGTTGAATATCGTACTTAGATTTAAATTGCCGTACTTGGTTTTCTAACCAATTATTGCAGCGCTCGATTTTTTTTGCTTTTTTTTTTTTTAAGGCAGAATCGAAGGCCGTAACTGTTGAGAGCCGCGTGTGATTTAGACAGTGGCCAACGTAAGCCTATAATTCGACGAAGGAGAACTAAGAGCCTAGGATAAGAGCAAAATTTTCGGTTGAATGGTTAGAAAGAAAATGAATGAATGCAACGGGACACGGAGAAAACCTTGACAGGGAAAATCTAAATCTTTAATAATTTTGTAATTTGTTTCGTCAATGGGGGCCATATGGGATCATATTTTGAATACGTGATTTTCGTCGCCCGCGTCGTTAATGAAATGAAAATTTCTCATTTCACGGTTCATAAAAATTGATATTAGTTACGTATTGTTGTATATTTACACACGTGCATAATTTTCTAGGCGCAAATTGTGTTTGAAATTTGGGTGGGCACGAACCCGATAAACTGCTGATCTAAAAAAAAAAAAGGGGCGTCAGTTTATCCAATTAACGGATATTTTGCGACGTTTTTCAATATTTTTGTTCCACCGGTAGGCAATAAGAAAAAAAAAAGTAGTAAAAGTTGGCTATATCGGCGTGAAAAAAAAAAACAATAGGTACCTAAAAAATTTTTGGAGGTACCACAATTCATTTTTGTGATAGAAGGATCCCTATTGGCACCTATGATAAAATCTTTATAATACACTCATATTCAAACGTGTATTTTTCATCATTTTTGTTTTTTTAATTGGGCTCTGGCTACGCAGACATCTTACCCCAGATGTGGCATTCGTAGTTTCATCAAAATCCTGGAAAAATCAATTTTTCTGAAATTTTTCATGTTCCAGTTTTCATGGAAACTACTAAAATAATAGGCTTCAAACTCTTATATCGGACTTTTGTGAAAATGTCAGTCCGATCCCTTTCGTAGTTTTCTCAAAACCGTGAACCGAAATTCTTTTCCAATTTCGTAGGAAACTACTAAACGAATAGGTAGACACCAAATTTCTATCGGACTTGTACATGTGTGAGGAAGATCTATCGTAAAACTTTCAACCCGATCCCTTACGTAATTTCCTCAAAATCCTGCAAAAACCACTTTTCCAGCCACTTTTTCGTTTCCAGTTTTTTCCAAAACTACAGAACAAATAAATATCCAACTTCTATCAGATTTGTATTAACATAAGAAAAATATATCGTGAAAATTTCAGTCAAACCCTTTTGTAGTTACTTCAAAATTTTGGAAAAACCACTATATTGCAGGAATTTTTTGTTTTCCAATTTTCTCGGAAAACACTTGACCAATAAACACCGAACTCCTTTCAGACTTGGTCCTATATAAGGACACCATTCGTGAAAATTTCATTTTTATCCTTTTCGTGGTTTTGTCAAAACCGCGTGAACTGAAATTCTTTTCCAGTTTTCTGGAAAACTACCTAACGAATAAGCACCAAACTTTTATCAAATTTACCCTCATATGCGAAAATCCCTTCTGCAGTTTACTCAGAATCGTGAACCAAAAATTTAGGCGACACATAGGTACATATTATATATATGTATATATTACACATATATAAAATTAGGTCAAAATGAGAAAATAGAATAAAAGTCATAAATTTTAAATTAGCATGTTTTTCCCTGGGATACTCTCTACATACCCGTTCGAAGAGCCTCAGGATTTAAACATTGTTATTTTGATAAACGCATTTTTCATCCTTTCGTTAGTGCTATTCCACAATGCAATATCCGCGGAAAGTCTCGAATTAAACCTAAAATTGTAATGCCAAAATGAACGTATCACATTTTGCCACGTAGCTCTTTCAAAAGTGATTAAAAGTGTTTTGTTAAGCCGGTCCCACACGATGCGCGTATTTGGCAAATGTTATTCGGCAAATATTTGGCCCAAACATTTGCCTCGCTGCTTTGCAGCTCCTACCACTACACCATGAATGTACAAACTTATTCATGCGCATCATGTAGGAGCCATCTGCAAGCATTCAATACATACAAATATTCGTCATCCCTTTGACTCGCGAATTATTTACCGATAACTGCCGGAACCTAGACGAATGTTCGCCGAATGTTCGGCATTATTCGCATTGGCATTTCTCCCACACGATGCGCGAATGCAGACAAATGCTGAATGTTCACCAAATATGCGCATGTGTGGGACCAGCTTTAGTTGAAGAGAATTTAGATGGGACACTGCTATAAGTGGAACATGTTTATGGTGTCAGTGTTGCTATTTTAGCATTTTTGATGCTAGATCTAGCATTATTTTCAGTTTTTAGCATCGGAATTTTTTAATCTAGCATTTAGGATCATTTTTAGCATTATTTGAAATTTGTTTTGCATTATTTCAGATTTTTTAGCATCTTTTTCAATTTTTTCTCCATTTTTCCATTTTTTCTTATTTTACAGTTTTAGTATAAATTTTTCAAAGAAAATTAACAGCAAAACTACCGTTTGCCATGAGAAGGGAATTTTTAAACTACACAATATGACAATAATTCTTTCTAAATATTGCGGAGGCAATTCTAAGATTCGTCAATACCAACACAAAGTCACAAAAATTGGACAAAATTAAATTTTTCCCTCCAAACTTCTCTACTTTGTTCTTTGATATCTTACAGTGTTATAATTTTTCAATTTACCAATTCTTTCATTTTTTACTAGAGTTTATTTACTTATTTTGTTCTTGGATTATTTTTTTCAAATATAAATTTTCACTTTCTTCATTTTTTAAGGCCTATTGCTTATATGACTTAAATATTTTTCTATAAAATGAAATTCATCTCTTTCAGGCTGGGATTAATTTAAAGAATTTAAATATCTACGTGTTCTTAGAAAAACACATTTTAAATACCTTTTTATAAGCTGTTTTCATCTGCATGTTCCCAAGATTGCCACTTTTATACGAGCTAATTACAAAACAGCTGTATCTAAGCGTAAAAGGTAGCTTTTTTACAATCAGTTGGTATAAAAGCAGGAATTCAGATCAAAGCTACCGCTATAGATAGCATAATATGAAAAAGTAAAAGGAAAAAATAAGAAAAAAAACACAAAAAATTGATTAAGTGGGGGAAAAGCTGAAAAAATGGGATTTAGTCTTATTTGTAAAAATCTAGCATTATTTTGGGAAGAATTCGGCATCAAAAAAAATTTTCTTCTGGCAACACTGCATGGTGTCCCGCAAGTCAGTCTAGTTAAATGAGTCTGCTGAGTCTACCCTTTGAACTGACTCTCACTTGTGAAAAATACCCGAAGCGTTACCAGGCATAGATGAGTCAGAAACTTATACGTATACCATTACTAATACGATAATCCAAATGGACGCAGGCTTATTAGAGTAGATATAAACACTGGCAGACACAAACAGTATCGATCTGCAAAATATCTATCAATTTATCTATACCTATCCCGTCTTTAGCTACCTACACTCACTTATAAAATTTATTAGATTGTTGTTTATCGATTTTGTGTCGCTATTTATACTGAAACGAGCGAATGACAAAATATCTAACTGTTTTTCAAACGTTGATTATTAAAAACCATTCGAGGAAATTTTTGTTGATTGAAAATTGAAAAAAAAAAAAAAAAAAAAGTGACTACCACTCGGAACCCACGACCAATACCTACCAACTTTTTTCATCGCTACGTGGTTGCAACCAATCTGGCAATTGGCCTCAATTTCTACCGCTGAAAATGCCAAGTGAAGCGCAGCCTTGCGCGGTTATTGAGCGGTTATTCGCCATATTTTCGTTTAAATTAAAGGACACGAATCACATTTCAGTTGTTTGTTTTTTCGTTTTCTTCGTTTATGTCGAAGAGGGGTGGGCGTTTACTCGATCGCTTATGGTTATCGGCGCATTACGTACACCGCAAACCATTGTGTCATCGCATTGGGCCAGAATTGTGAGCCCCTTTTATCAGCCCTTTATTACGATTCTCGCGCGCTGACTTGGCGATTTGATGTTAATTTCTACCACAAACTTAAAACCCCTTTTATTCGAGCCTATTGTAAAAATGTTATCGGTAAAAATGAGAGGCATCCAAAATAATGGTGACAAAGGGACGATCGAAATAAGAGGGGAGAAGGAGGAAAAAAAAAAGGAAGTGTAAAAGAAGCTCGTGCCAGTGGGCACACGTTTTAGCGTAAAGTGTGTACACTCGGAAAAGGATTAAATGGAGAAAGAGAGTGAGAGAGAGAGCGAGAGAGAGAGAGAGAGAGAGAGAGAGAAACCGGTGTTATTTCCAGTTTTTGGGTGAGGACAAGGACACCCCTGATCTTGATAAAACGTTATAAAGTTCTGAAAAAATACGGCTACAGAAGAGCTACCCTTTTTCTTTTTTTTTCCTTTTTGTTTCCTCAGTTCGAGCAAAAAGTGTTCTATGTGGGACAAGGACGCAGCAATTGTACGTTTCCTTGTTCGCGGTTTTATACCTTACATACGAAGTGCGAATGACATGTGTGACACGTGGGAGGGGGTGGGTGACGAGGTAAAGGGTGGTTTGATAGCATATAACCTCGTAACCAATTCGTAAATGTGTGCCAAAAATGAATCTTGGCAGATGCGTTCACAAAAGAAGATAGGTACCGTATATTGCGGAACAAGGGTGGAGTGTTGAAGCCGACAGAGAAAGAAAATGGAGACAGAAAGCGAAGGAGTGGTTGACAGGGCGAAAAAAAAAAAAAAAGGTTATCGAAGAACTGTAAATTCCAATTTAGTCCAGTCAAATCAGGAAAAAAAATTAGCGCGCCAACTTTAACTATACAGGGTTGTTGGGTGAATCTCCTAGCGTAACATATTAAAAGTTGTACTCTCCCCACCTCCTGTATTTTTGAAGAGGGGGTGATTATCTCCCAAAATTTGGTTTTTCACTTTTTCCCCCACATATTTTGATTTTGTGATAAAAATATATCGGTATAAAATTATTCAACATAAAAATTTCCTACAAAAAAGGTTGCACGCAGTTTTTTATCCGACGCCTCTCTTCTTCTCCAGAGAGTCTTGAAAACAACCATTCTTCAATGAATATGTTCGACAGTATTATATTATAGGAGATATAACTCGTGATTATCTCATTATTTAGACAATTCGTGAACCCAACACCCATTTTCTACCCATCCACCCCTTCCACAGCCCCTTACTATCCCATCCACCTTCACACTTTTTGATGTGTAGCGCTCGGTCTATGGTAGGTGCTGGATGAGAATTACGATCATCAGATTTGCGTGACTGTAACACTTACAATCGTAACTCTCGTGTATCTTTCATGAAATTTAGGTGTGTTGTTACGTGTGTGCAACCACACTGTTATTATATTTACACAATAATCCTGTATGAATATAGCCCGTATAGCCCCGATGAAACTCCACCTTTTTTTGTCTGATGCCCTACTTCTCCTCCAAAAAGTTTTGAAAACAACAAAATTCAGCGAATATGGTTGTATTTAAGACTCTATGTTGGGGAAAGGAGGAGGCAGGCAAAAAACTGCAGGTAACCATTTTTGTAGGAAAGGGTTGTAGAATGGAAGGGTGGGTAGAAAATATGTATTGGGTTTATGAATTATCGAAATAGTATGATAATTACGTCTTGTATTTCTCATATGACGCTACTGAACATACTTACTAAAGAATAGTTGTTTTCAAGACTCTGGTAGGAAAGGGGGTGCTGGGAAAAAAACTTTCGTAGGAAATTTTAAGCTGAACAACTTCTTACTGACAAATTTTTATCACAAAATCAAAATCAACTTTTGAGGGATGAACACCACCCTTCCAAAAATACAAAAGTATGAAACTTTTTGTATATTAATCTAAGGGACCCAACCAACAATCCTTTATAGTTAAAGTTTGTGTGGTAATTTTTTAATTTTTTTTTTTTTTTTTTTGTAATATTTGACCGGACTAATTTATTTAGATTAGAAGAAATAAAAGCAGAATTTTTTGTCTCATCGTTACGTGTGGGAATAATACCTACTTACTTTTAGCCTAAAAATGCTTTTAATTATCATAACTCCAGAAGATTCGAAATTATAATTAAAAACGGTGTAAGTACCTACACTGACTTTATAAAATAATTATACGAACATGTACCCAGAAGCTAATAAACGAATTTTGTTACAACCATTTCAGTCACAGGACAATAGTAATTTTATTAATTACTTCAAGTTTTTGCAATTATTTCAATCTACACGAGAACTGTTTAGAGGTAAGAAACTTTCAGAGCAGCACGATGCAACAGGCTATCTCGTGATAATAAAGAATCTATTGAACTCTGAGGTTCGAAGAAATTTCGTATATTTTAGCGTATATTTTTTCAAAATAGGTGAAGTTCTGCCCTTACGTTCTAAATCATTGATAACAAGTTGTGTTAAAAGGCGATAAATAGAATTGGTAATAAAATTAGAATAAACTATTCGGAGAGCTAGTTATAGACACTTTTTTTTTTTTAAATCGAACGCAAGCGTCTGTTGCCATTTCTCAGAAATGGAAAGAAACTCAAGAATATGAACGTCTTCCTATTGTCATTTGTGTGCCAATTTTTAAACGATTAATAATCCGAGATGGTGCGAACACCTTGTAATAATCGAATTTCGTTGACAACCTAATCTGAAACGAAAGTTCTGAGAATTCTGAACGATCCAGGCTTCGATTCGGCTCATCAACCATTCGTCTACGTGCACCTTTCGTCTTATGGGTATACTCTTATGAATAAAAATAATATTTTCGACAAATCCGTTATAGATTTTTAGCTCATATTACACTTCCTTTGGTCGGTTTCAGAATATCTTCTGCTGCGCAGGTACCGTTACGTCCGTTGTCATGCAACGTTTACGTCTTCTTTCAGCCTTTCAAAAATTCAATAAAGAACACGGCACTATACCGTAGTCGTCAGGTAGAAAGTTTTGCAACCTGCATGCGAGCTGGTGTACCAAAAGAGTTGGAGCGGCTATTGTTAAAATTTCGAAGATTTTTCTCAGCTGTTCGCAATGGGTACGGCAACGGTGCCTGAACGTGCAGCTCTATATGCAGGCCGAGTAGTTTATATGTCAATTGTCAAAAGCCATTTTGAGGTAAACGTTGCAATCTGTAAACAATTTTTCTGAAACCGTTACCGTGTGGAAAAGGAGTGAATGGGACAACTGGCTGGCCCATTGTTCACGCTAGAAATAAGAAAAGAGGCTTGCCTCTTCGCAAAAGGTGGTCTGTTTGCACAAATCGAGGAAGATTAGAACGTAATAATATTCTTCATAATGGTATATAGGCCCGTAGCGTACAGTGACGCTTTCCATGTGTATACTGTAGAATATGGATACTTAGTTGTCTGCCAACCTAACTACCAGTCAAAAACTTCTACAAAATATAACAATTTCACTCTTCTATGGCCTTGAAACGGCGACCATTCTGCATAAATCAAATATTCTTCCTTAGATAGTTTGACTTCACTCGACTAAATCCGATATCAACCGTTACAACTTGAATTTATTTTCGACGGTATTACGGTTAACAGAACTTACAAAATGAATCATAGGCGCAAATAGGAGGGCTTATCTGCCAGATTTTCCAAAAGCTACTCTAAATAATTTTTGACGATAAAAAAAAGGTACCAATAACAGCATGCGTACAACAGGCAGAGATACTTTTATTCTTTTTTATACCCATTGTCCAAGCTACTGCTTATTTACTGCCCACCATCTTGCCTAGTTGCTGCTAATAATCAAGTGTTTCAACCAATTAGAAATTTCTCACTGGTGTGTCCAGACCAATCAGAAAGCGGCATTCAAAATCTATGCTTTCCAGATACTTCCCAGTTGCTTCTCAGTTTCTGCCTGTTTACTGCCAATTTTTTGCTGCCTTATTGCTTCTCATTTGTTGCTTGGTTACTGCCCTTTCACTGCCATTAGTGCTTGCGACCGTGAGATTGTAATCTCATCCCAAAGAGATTTTGTTTACTTATTTCGACATTTTGCGATAGAATTATTAACAACTAATTGAATGGTATGAGCCGCACAAGAAATATGTGGTACCTACGTTTTAGTAGGTAATTAGTTATCAAATCATTAATGCTTTAACGCAACTTAAAGAGTCAATGAAAACACAAAAGGTGGTAATGAAAAAGAGTACCTGGAGTAATTTAGTGGCACAGATCATATTAGATGCATTATCCGTTGTGACAGCCGCCAGAGACACAGTTTCATATTCTAACAATGTTTTTTCAACAATATCACTCAAGTTCTCTCCAGTTGATGCCAAATTGTACGTTGGTAGTATAGGTACTTAATAGTGCACTACTAATTTCATCTTCATGTAAAAAATGAGCAGTGATAATTAGGTATGAATCCCAAGCAATACTTGTCCATCCATAAAATGTAACAGATACAAATCTAATTAGGAAATAAAAAGTCACTAAATTAGTTTTTACTTGGCAATAGCATCAGTAAAAGATGATACATGATAGAACAGATGTATTGTGCAATAAAGAAGCTTTAAAATTTGAGTTTCTACATACTTAGTCTTTGTTAAGATTTTGCCAATTTCATTTTTCACTTCTGTGTTCAAATTTTCAATAAAATTGTTTTGTAACGTATTACAACTAGGTAATATGTGGCGAGGATCCAATAAACTGATAAAGTTGGTGAATCTAATATCATCTACAATAGACGATGGTTGTAAGTGTTAAACTATAAACATAGTAAGTCCTCGATCTAAAACAGCTTTTTGTTTACTCTTGCGACCATATGTTGTTTTTCTTCAATTTGAGCATTTTTTGTAATGATAATTGCTTCGGCTTAGTATGATTTGGATCACACTTCTTCGTTTGTGCCTCAACAATGAATGCGAAATAAAAAAGGAAATGAGATTATATTATGTGTAATTGTAAACGTGCGCGCAAAATCGGAACTATACACAGGAAAGGAAATACATACCATTTATTTTTGATTATAGTTTTTCCTATGTTAGTTTCAGACACACTTTTAGATACATGGCACTCAATCTCATTTTCCAAAGACATTGACATGGATGTAGTTGTGGGAAGAGTAGGAGCACATTCCACAATTTCATCATCTGAATACAATTTGTCGTTATTACTACTAGTTGAACTTGAAGGTAGTACAGGATCAGAATCAATCCCCATTTCAGCAGATTGAAATTTCTTTGAGTGAAACTGTTGTGAATGTCCTGATAATTAGTGGTATTACCACTATTTGAAAGAATAGGTTTACTTTTACATAACTGACCCGATGCAAGTCTCAAATTTGTAGAATGTTTCTTGAAAAACTTCCAGACAATAGAAGTTTTGACCACTTCCCTTGGAGTCTGACTGTAAGTGTCAACAGAAATTAGAACTTTAGATTAGATTGTAGAAATAATTTAAAATATACCGTTGGGTTTTGAGTGTAATATAGAGGTAAATCTTCATCATACCCACTAGTAGGAAGATCACATATTTTAATTTATTGAACAACTACTGCAAGAGTTTGAATTTGAGTTTGAGTAAGATTGCGACGGCCAGGGCTGCGAATAATTGTCGCTAATTTTGTTTGTAATAATGATGGACCTGCTGGTATTTTTGACATTTTTGCTGAAGCTGAACCAGTATGGTGACAACTAGATCTAATAACTTGTTTTTGTTTTTGTTGACCTCTACCTCCAACTTTGCTCAGGCCTAGTGGAGTTGATTCTAATGCTGCATTAAATAATTCTTCTGTAATTTATTTACAAAGTAAAATATCATAAGAATGAATGTAACCTAGTACCTATTGCCTAAGATAATTTCAAATTTACCTTCTTCTAATTCTCAATCTCTCAAATCAAATCACTGACTCTCGAACTCGCCACGGCTAAATCTGTTACTGATATTATTTTATTATTAAAAGAAAGAAAATGAATTAAATTAAAGAAAAAAAATTCATACTTCATTTCATTTATTTTTATACACTTCATTGATCATTGATCGCCTCATTATTGAATTATTCATTATATTATCATTTATCATTTATTAATTCTTAGTGACATAGTGTATTTAGAGTTTGACATTTCAACTTTAAATTTTCAATATTTTCTTTCAATTTCTGGCATTTTTGTGTTTTTTAAAATTTTTTTTTTTGTAAATCCTAATTTGTTTGACAGTTATTGATAATTTTTCTGTTGTTGATAGCTTACCGATAAAGCTCTTGTCAATAACTATCGATAGTTTTGCCATCCTTAAAACCCTCAAATGTCACTGAACTCAGGTGTTTCTTGGGGATGGTGAATTTCTATAGACATTGCATGAAGAATGCTGTAGCCAAACAAAGTAGGCTGTTTGCATTGATAAAAACAAACAAAAAGAAAAATAGAACTCCACTTGACTGGAATAAAGAAGCCAAACAGGCCTTTAAGAAAATCAGAGAAACACTGGCAAATGCAACGTTATTGGCTCATCCAGATGAAAGTCTGACATTATGCGTAGGTACCGATACCTCAGACTTTGCTATTGATGCAACCTTATACTAACTTGATAAAGACATTAAAAAACTACCACTAGCTTTCTTCTCGAGGAAGCTCTCAAAAACAAAAAATAATTATAGTATGTATGATTGGGAATTGCTTAGAATTTTTGCTGTGCTGAAACATTTCAGGCATCAACTAGAGGTTAGATGTTTTTCTGTGTATACAAACCATAAACCATGGGTAGAGATACTTCCTACCATCCTCTTAGGCATCCAATCTGCCCTACCAACAGATACAGGTCATTCTGCAGTGCAATTAGCATTCAGCAAAGAGCTACACCTACCAGGGAACTTCTTCACAGAATCGAAAGAAGTTGAAAATCATGGTACAAAATATAAGAAATGATCCCAATAACTTCCTAAAACAAGCAGCTTGTTATGGCTAACCCTAAATTTATGTCTCAAAACATTTTGCCAGATGAGAAAATATGGTCTGTGCTGGAAAAACCATATGCCAGTCCTTACAAAGTAGTATCACATGATAATAAAAACTTTGTGATACTTGTAGCAGGCAAAACAAGTAGAGATGTTTCGTTCAGCTCTAAGTCAACTTAACTGAGTTGTTTTCACTACTGAGTCAACTGAACTAACTCGTGAGTCATATGAAAGGAACTCTTAATAAGTTGACAACTCCCGAGTTATAATTATAATGAACCATTTGCAACAACTCTTGACAACTCTGAGCTACTTACTACCTTAAAGACTCTCGACTCTTGATTCTTAAAGATACTGTTTGGTGATGATGAACTCACCCACTTTATTGGACAGTTGTTATAACATTTGTTTTGAACTGGGAATGTTGGGGTGAGTTGTTTGAGTTGCATTAGTCAAAATGAATCAACTGAGTTGACTCACTGAACCAACTCCCAGAAGTGAACAATTCACCATGAGTTGACTGGAGTCATTGAGTCAAAATTCCCATCTTTAAACAAGAACTATTTCAATTGACAGATTGAAGCCTGCATTTCTGGTTAACAATGATAAGAGTATTTAAAATGGAAAGAAAACATGCAGAAGATACACAGACAGATTTACAAACAAACGTAAAAGAATCAGTCAAAACCAGTGAGACAAATAATTCACAAACACCAAACATACAAAAAACAAAAAAGTCAGTAAAATTTTCGGACAACGTTACAACAAAAACCTATAATCCTGAGGGCCCATTATGCCCTAGAAAAAGAGGCAGGCCATTAGGCAGTAGAAAAAGTAAAAATCTGCATCCAAATCGCAGGTCTGAGCAATTAACGCGGAGGAACTAAAATTTACTCACAAAAAAGTAAATATCCTACGTAAGATTCAAACCATCTAAAAAATAAGCAACAAAAAATGGAATCCCTTGAGACAAAAGAAACTTTGGAGATAAGCAAATGTTGGAATGCAAACAAAAAGAAAAATATGCAAATAAACAAGATCACGTGTGATATGGAATACAAACATCACAACACATTTCTGTTGTCACAACAAAGATAATCTCAATGTCTATAAAGATTGTGACATCACACAAAAGGAGATTCTTTGTGAGCTAAAATACTTGAAAAAACTTCAGAGTTTGTTTCACGCACCACTCTGCTTAAAACAATCAAAATCTTACAGGAAAACTTTCATACAGCCGAGAAATTTAAGCGTTATCCCCTCCACAAAAGGACAAATTCAGACATGTCGATGTTTCAACACTGCGATTGATCAGAAATCTTGCAATGGAATTACCTGCTGTTCTAACGTCACTCGACTTAGAAGTGTTTGGTTTCCATATCATGCTGTAAAAAAAATTTGTAATATCTTTCCTTGTTCTTTCCTTCCTCATAATATCATTACCAGTAATAAAACCCCTCGAAACGTCCAACACTAAAACCACTCAACAAGCTGCTGAGAAATTAAAAACTCAGCAACTTCTCAAACAGAGTTAGGAGTTGGCACAAATCAAAGAGGAGTTACTAATGGACACAAGACCTCCGGTTGACAAAATCCTGGACCGATATCATCTCTGCTTCCGCCTTTTACATCTTTTCCCAGGTCACCCAAAAGGAAAGCCACAACTTTGGCAACCCCAAAGCCGGAGCCACCCCTGCGGGCAACTCCGGAGCCAATAAAGTTCATCTTCACTGGCACGAGGACTCTGACAATCCAAACCCGTTTGTCCTTAGGTATGTTTTTTTTCTTAAGCTTGTAAGGAGGGGGAAAATGAGTGTATATAGAAAATTTTTAGTTCCCTAGCGGTTATTTGTTTGTACTTTCATTATTCATCACATGAATCAGTAATTGATTCTCACATTTTTTAAATACCAGCAGTGTTACGATTTAGGAAATGGTAAAATTTTTTGCAACCTTACCCTACCATTAATTGCAGAAATCTTATTTGCATAACCAAACTATAAGCACGACGTGACCAAGCTGGACCAAGACAGAGACTCACAATAAAAGTGTTGATTATACCAAACAAGGATCAAAACCACCATTGTCTTGATCTTGGTTTTACCTTTGCTCATCATTACCTATTAAGAAAATATTAAAAATAAAAAAAAACACCAAAGTCAATCTAGATTTTAGGTTTATTAATAGCCTATATCATGATTGTTTTCCATATTTTTGGAAACTGTAGCTTATTACTGTCATGAAAAATTTTCTACATAAAAAAAAGGGGAAAAAGTTCTTGTCGTATTCCTCTTCTTTTTGATCTGAAGATGAGATTTTCCTATAAAATTAGCACGACCTTTACATTTGTGGTCAGAATATTACTGTCAAAAAATATTATAAAATTATTTTTCACAGGCTCTGTAGATGGTGATTCTTCAGATCAACTACTCAATTTGAAAAAAAATAATTACTTACGATAATCCGCTTCACTGTCCATTCTTCTTTCTACGACTCTCTCCTTCTACTGTTGTAATTCTCCAGGGAAAAAAAATTCATTCTTCGAAATAGGCCATCTTTCGACGTATTTCTTCGTTCGATGAATTCACACAATGCTGTAAGAACCAATTCGCGAATAAAGGAAGTGTCGGTAATTTCTGGAGGCAACAATACAGTTTACGGTGGGCATTTCTATAATATGCCACCACATGGGCAAGTAAGAAAAAAAAGAAAAAGGAAGAGCGATGGCGAAAGGGTGACACAGGCAAACAGAGACGAGTATATGGCCATCGGTTTGACCAACGTATACAGCCCCTTCATTCATTTCTATTCTTTGTCCGGTCGAAAGGGTATACGCAACTGGCCATCGCAAAAATGAGTTGTCATCTTGACATAATCTCAAACACATACACGTATACGCACCTATATACCGTTCGTATGTATGCAGCCTATGTTATAGACGAGAAGTAATACAGATTAGGAAAAAGGGTTTCACGGCCACACCTGTGATTTTTTGGCTGTATTGACGTTCGTAAGGGTTCTTCCCCCATTTTTGCTGTGCTAATATCTTGGTATTTTCTCTCTCCTTCTTCAGTTCCGCGAATTCATTCAAATGGATACTCAACGTAGATATGGGGCTGCATATACTGTATAGGTACTTGTTTACAGGGTGTCCCAGCGGTTGTGCATAATCCATTTTTTATCTTATTTTGCGTGATATAAGTAGAAAACAGCAAAACATAATTATGTTAATTTTTTTCACAGAATTTTAAGTAATTGCGTTCCTGTGGGCCATTGCCTTATATACAGGATTATTTATGTTATCACGCACTACAGGAAATTAACATTGTGATGCGTGATAAAGTGAATAAGTTAGATGAACGTCGCCATTTGCATTACACCAAAATAAACTAACAAAATACCCATGTTTAGGAAATCAAGATAATGTGATTAATAAGTAAAATGAACATTTTCAAATAAATTGTTCAAAACGACTACCAGTAGCCACGAAACAATACTTTGGACAATTGATAATTTCAGCTTGAACATGCTCTAACTGAACATAGGTAATTTTGGCCCAGCAATAATTTATGGCATTGCCCAGTCCCTCTACGGTGGAATATAGACCTTATCCGTAAATCACAGATGACACGTGATCCCACAAAAAAAAAAAATCCAACGGATTGAGATCAGGGACCAAAATTACCTATGGTCAATTAGGTTGGTATTCATAGTCAACATTATAGCCTAAGTATTAACTAACCTTTTCAAACAACAGTGATGCTGGAAAAAAAATTGTTTAGCTGAGAAACATAGCTTCCTTGTGCTTCCTTGTAACAAACTATAGCAAAGCTATGAAAACAGAACTTAGTTTTACAGCTGAGAAATGCAAGTTTTTAAACTGGTACTTGGGTTACTTTATACTAAGGGTCCACTATGAATACCAGCCTTAGGACATGTTCAACTGGGTTTACTGATTGCATAGGGTATTGAGTCATGGTTACTGGTAGTCATTTCGAACTATTAGTTGAAAATCTTCACTTTACACTTATATATTACCTAATTATAACATAATTTTAATTCTTTATTTGTGTATTTTGTTATTTATTTGTATATATACTTCTGAATTTTGGGGCAATATAAATGACAAATCATAATTATGACAATTATCTTACTTATTCATTTTATCAAGCACCACGATGTTAATTTCCTATGCTGATAACATGAATAACCCTGTATAAATATGCGCAGTTAATATTAACTTCGTTTTTTCAGATGCATAGGAAACTTACACATTTAGTGCAGATTTAAATTCTATGAAAAGTTTCTTGTAGAATGTTCTGTAGTAGATAATTATTTTTATTAACTAGGTGTTTATTCTCTTGTTTTTGAGTAGAAAAACAATGTTTTTCCAACTATACCTTGCCAATGGGAGTAAGGTAGTAAGCTACTTTACTTCCCTGGGGCAGGGGTTTGGGATTGACATGAAGGGGAGGATTGAATCGTGGGATTTTTTCATTTTTTTTCACCAAAGAGTGAGAAAGTGATTGAGTTGGATTCAATAAACTCTTCTAAGATTCAATCAGGATTGACTAGAAGTGTATCAATAAAAGAGTGATAGAACGAGTGAAAGATTTCTTAGAATTTGGAATCACTTACTCCTTCAAGAATGAAGCAGTTTGGATTTTTATCAGCACATTTTTATCTATTTTCTTTCTACCTGATTGCTGATTTTCTTTCTGCCCAACCTATATTTTGATTTTTATTGTCGCATTTTTATTTTTTCCTATCCAGATCGATTCACTTTGATTGATTTGAAGTTATTAAACTCGAGAGAAAATAAATAGTTTTATAAGAATTGTAAACATTTTTTGGATAGTGAATTGAGTTGAATGGCAGTTTTTGTTTCACTCACAACCCCTGCCCAGGAGAGAAAAGTAACAAATTATTCATTTTGTCACATAATTATTTGTTTATCACCATATGAGCAGGTTTTTATAGCAATCACAACTGGTGTATGAATGCAAATGACTCAAGATTAATAAAAATAAAGACCTTCATTTTTTTATTAAAAATTATTAATTAGACATTTTTGTTCACTACCATGGAACTTAGCCGGATTGACCAATAATCAACTCTTGAAGTTATCGTACTTGCCTAAGGCTTATGCTTACAAACTTTACACTTGTTGATAGCTCTTCACTTTCCCCCTACTTCCATTGTATATACTAATGTTGAGCATCGTAATTAATGCGTAAATCAGCAGGTGCTCAAATGCGTAGTTAAAAACTTATTTTTACAAAACCCATTTGTGACGCATGACTTCTGGGCACTGTTTTCAACACCCGACATTCAATCAGAAAGTGATTAGCAATAAACAAAATTAAGATCAAAGCTAATACCATAAACTTTTGTTCCTGGCATTGCATAGTCAATTCTTGGTCTTCTATAATCAAATCTTGGTTTTGTATAATCAATTTTGGTCTTACCCTCGGTCTTGCACAGTTAAATCTTTGTTTTGGTATTATACATATTATAATGTCAATCTTAGTTTTGATATTATTTGTCTTGCACAGTTATGTTTTAGATTTGGTGTTTACTCATAGTACTGTCAGTCTTATTTTCGATCTTTACCTTATACAGTCATATCTTGGTGTTTGTCTGTTTTCTATATTAGTCTTATCCTGTCATATAGTCAGTTTTACTCTTTATCCAGCTAATCAAGTCTGGGTCTTGGTATTTTATTTACTGTCAGTATTGGTCTTGGTTTTGGTCTTTTTCCATCTATATATTTTTTAGAATATGAAAAAAAGATATTAAATATCAAATATTGCATATTAATTATGTAAGTGGTAAGATTGTCAACAATTTACACCAAGTTCATATTTTCTAAATTTAAAATTTTCTGTTTGGTCATGTGTTCTTTGGGTCTTGGTTCAAATCTCAATGGTACCTACCAACTGTTTGCATTAGACATAGTCTTAGACCACAAGACCAAGAACAATTTTGCCCATCACAAGGGTGATGTCTGTTTTTTCCAGGGATTAAGAAATGTTACGTCTTTTTATTCAGTTTTTTTTATTCAGTTTTGGATATTTATTATTATGTTAATTATTTTTGGTTTCCATTTCCATTATATTTCCTAGTTTTACCAGAATTTTTCATTCAGTTTCTATTTTGGGTTCCATTTCTGTTTCTAATTTCTTTTTAAATTTTCCTGCATTAAAAATTTTTCACATCCTGTACAAATATGAATATATAAATATCTTTTTGATATTTTCCCAGAAAGTTGATATTCTTTCAGTATTTCGCAGGAAATATTGATATTTTTTCAAATTTTCTCCCAGATTAAAAATTATTTTAGTGAAAAACAGAAATGGAGGTGGAAAGATTCATTATTAGGCTTCCATTATGTTTTCATTATTGGTCATGAAAGTAATAGTTAAATTGTTTCTAATTCCAGATTTCCATTTCAGAATTTTGGTCTTTTCATTCAATGCAGTTTCCAGCACAAAAAAATATGCTTTCTGTTTCAGTTTCAGTTTCTTAGTACCTGGTCATGAATACAAGTCTGCCATAAAAAAAAAGGTGTGAGTTCCGCTGGGGCATACTCATGAAGGATTTATGTGCGAACATAAAATAATGTGCTTGTGTGTGTGTGCAACGCGTTGCAAATGCACACAACCACACACCTACACATCATGTAACACACACAAATGAGAGTTACAATTGTAACAGTTACAGTTACGCAAATCTGACGATTATAATTTTCATTTAGCTCCTACTGTAGACCAAGGGTTAAGATGTTTACACGTCAGAAAGGTTCTTATTTGGGAAAACAGAGTTCGTGTCAATTATAATCACTTGGATCCAATAATTACTTTTTACAATTATTATGCGAAATAAAGCTGATAAGCTGATGGTGGATAGTACCTGGGACACCTTGTACATAAAATTGTCGAATCCAAATTACAAATATTACCTATTGCGACAATACCGTATATTTTTCGGAAGTTCGCCAGCCAGCAGTCACTTTGTCGAAGGCGAGGGTTACCTATACGCGTAGGTACTCAGATTGTAATCATTTTCTACGATTTTCGAGATTGTGATTCGACGAAGGAGAAGTAATGAAGGTTTTTGGCGGTGCGGTCAACGAAAAATCTAAAACGGTTTGGTGGTTAAAAAAATAAATTGAGCGATCAATTCAAAACGGATATCGGCGAATTCATGACAAGGCCAGTTACATAGGTACTGAATGTGGATTGTGGTATATTGGCTGATACACACGTGATCGCCTTTCAATTACGCAGGACAATGTCGATTTTCGCTCCTTCAAATCCATTATCATTACAGTTTTCCCCGTATAGTCCTCGGTAGAATCCTTTTTTCCTGGCAGTTCTCAGAATGCACTAAACGATCCTACACTGGAGAGGGTGAGACAGCGTCGGCTTTAGTGTTTTCAAATAAATTTTTTTTTTTTTTTTACTAGGTGACTATAAAAATTCATTCAAAAAGTTGAACAAAAGCAATTAGGCAGCAAATATTTGAAAATCTGCTTGCAAAGAAAAAACGGCTTTTACCTAAAAAAAATAGTTGATACCTAGTGGCTACTTATACCGAATGCCAGGAAGTATGAAGTATAAAGGAGAAATTATGAAAACCGGGTGATAGAGATTACAAATGAGTTTAGGAGACGTTAAGCTGCCATTGAATGTTTGCCTATAGGAGAAACAAATGAAGACCCGGGAAGTATTTCACAAGGACATGCTTGATTATGAGATATTGGGGGTTAAATATGATGTATGGGCCATGGAAGAAATATTGATATGCGCGTGATTGGGAGAGCACCAATGAACCAAACTGAAAATTCCGCCATTTTGGGACGGAATGTTACGATGGCTGGTCTCGAACAGTTGAAGCTATTTTTTCGGGCAATGGCCGCATTTTCGACGATTGCTCCTAACATAATTATACACGCTTTATGTTCGTGTATCTTTTATCGAATACGTATTTACTCAGGTAGGTATTACATCTACTATATTTATGGTCTTTAGTGAGAGCTGAGTCATATGCTCTCTTTTCATCCATTTTGAGATAAGAAGGACCAAATGAAACTTTATAGATTTTAGGCGAGCACTAATTAAATTCGGTTAATTGGGTCATTTCAGATTCAATTATGGACCTTGCGAAGAGGTATTTAATGACAATCTGAAAATGGCCTATAGTGTAGTGTTGCGGAATATCGATCATAGTTTTCGACTTTCGATAGTCGCATGATTTTTCTTATGGGACTATCCGTAGACTATCGTTAGACTATCGAACTGATAAGGGAGACTGAAATTTTCTATCTTTACGTTTTTTTTCGAATTCATATTCAATTATTCAAATTAAATCTATGAATTTATTGTTGAAATTCTTGGTTTTTCTTTCAAAGTTAATTTAAACACTTTCTCATTCATAAATTTTATGTTCAAATTCAGAAAAAAAAAACAACAAAAGGTACATCGATAGCTTAATGAAAACTATCGACAATATCGACAGATATTAGGTGAAAAAGCTATAGATATAGTCGAGGAGACTATCATTTTGAGCGAAAAGAGTGAAAGGTAATAAAAGAAAACAAAATGCAGAACTCTAAAACATTATGGAAAATGTGGCTTACAGCATAGATAATTTGGGACGAGTGAAAAATTAGAGAACTGCGCCAGTACGGAACAAAACGAAGAGTAACTGGGCTTATCTCCACAGACAGATGGCAAACCACCATCGGGGAAGCTAAAGCCAGGCAAGATAAAAATTTCCTGTTTTTCTGAAAAAGGGGAATTATTAACAGGTAAAAAACCGGGTTACCTGACAAAGTTCACAAACCTGTGAACTTCAGCCGTAGAGATTGCAAACCTATAACTGGTATTTCTCAATTATTTGAGTTAAATTGCAAGCAGATTGAACCAAAGTATGTTTTCGCCCTCCAAAAATTCAATCAAACCAAAACATTTCAAGCAGACCAAAAAAATCTTTTCCATTGCCCCCTCCCAAGAAATCTGATGAAAATCCGCTAATGAGTATCGATGAATTCGTAGCTTACAATCTCTACAATCGTTAAAATATTGATTTTTCTTGCACAGATCACTCTTATACTTTCTTGACAGGCACTGTTCGAAAGCCAGCTAAAAGCCGAAAAATTTTAGAGGAAAAAGCCAAAAGCCGAAAGCGAAAGCTTTATGTTTATCGACACTTTCTTCGTTTACATTTCACTGGTGGAAATTGTCAGGCTAATATTTTTCAGTTTTCAAAATTATAAATTTTCTCGAAGCTAATTTTGTAAAAATTTAAAAAAGTTATGAAAGAACTGAAAGCCGAAAGCTTTATGTGAAAAGCCGAAAGCTAAGAGCCGAAACGGATAGATGTTTTAAGTGGCTTTCAAACTCTGCCGGTAGGTACCTACCTTAATCCAGCCAATTATCTTTTAAATCGTATAGGTAACTCCGTATCGAAATTAGGAATCTAAATATAGGTAGATGAGTAGGAACCTACTGTAAACCAACCAGCGACGAGGATTCCGGTAAAAGAGTCGCTGCTCTAACTGCAAAGGTTACGTAAATATGAATTCTGAAAAAAATTCCACTACATGTGGAACACCATAAATATAAATATTATTCGCGCGATAATGGTCCAGTAAATGAATAATGATTACGTAGGTAGCCCTTTTAAAAATATACCGATATATGCAATTTAAACGTCTCTCCCGAGTAACCCTCCCAAGACGCTAATAAACATCATTTATCAACCTTCTTCTTATTATTCGATCTTTCGCCAAACAACAATATAAACGCATCCTCAAAATCGTTAACTTGACCAACAGATGACGTAAATCCGGCCACGTAGGAATTGCCCAAAATACAAACCCATAATAAATAGAAACCGCTTTATGAGGCAAACCCTATACGTATGTACGGACAGAGCTGCTAATGGATCTGCGAGGAAAAAGTTGAAGAAAAGGGAAGGAGATGAGAAAAAGTGAAAAAAATAATAATAAAAAAGAGAATATTATGGAAAATATTTGACTACATCTACAAAAATACCAAACCGGGTTGTTCGGTGCAGAAAAAGCGGATGACAATAATAAAGGCTCACAAACTGGACTCGCATTTCGATATTCTCTCGTCTTGATTGTCACTTTATGTGGCTTATCTCTCCGTCTCTATCAGTTTCCCTCTGTGTGGTTACTCATTCTACATAATTGTCTCTTTCACTCCGTTCGCATCTCTTGCTTACATACGTATAAGTATACCTACCCTTGGCGTATCATCTCTACCCCTTTTTCCGCTATATTTCATTTCTTTTTGCGCAGGTATACCTACGCATCTGCAAAAATTCATTTTTGACCCAAATTCACGAATTTGTTACGAGATTATACATACATTATCTATCTACGACCCTTCATCCCCTTCATCCCCTCCATCCCCTCTAGCCCTACGCCATTCGGCACGAGGAAATGTGCGGTTACGTCCTTGTCACGCATTCATATAAGTTTTTGCTTTTGTGTTTGTGTGAGTGTGTGTACGGGCGTGCGTGTGTGCGTGTGTGAAATAATGAAGAAAAAAGGGTAGCTCTCCACTCTGTGACTATTTCTATAATTTTTTGCCAGTTTTATATATCCTGATCCGCATATCTGACAATTATTGAAAATAACACCCGGTCTTCTTCGTCCCTCATTCAACCCCCCCCCTCCCTCCGCTCCATCACTTTTCAATCATTTTTCGATGTTTTATATCCCTTTATCGAATGCACACAATCAAACAACACTTTACCCTATCGTGTGCCAAACTGGCACGAGCTTCTTTACACTTCCTCCCTCGCGCTCTTTTTACGTCTTTTATTTTTCTACATACCTACCCTTCCGACGTCGTGTCTTTTGTTTCGTTTTTTTGTCTTCCTTTTTCTTTCTCTTTTTTCTTTTTTTTACTTTTTCTGGCGTTCCCTTTTATTTTTATCGATAATATTTTTATAAGAGAGGGTTGCAAAATAGGAAAGAAAGTTTCAGTGGTAGAAATTAATATCGAATTGATACGCGAGCACGCGAGCAGAGGCGTAATAATATGGCGAGGTCATTGTAGTCGAAAATGGTGGCATGACAGACGATAATTTTGGTGGGTATAAACGATGGCGTAAATGCCAACCCTTAAAACCGGTGAATAGGATGCGTCAATTACGAAAGTATGGCATATATCTGACGAACGCAATTTTTATTTTGGAAGAACGCAAGATGGCTGCGCTTTGTTTTTTCCTCTCCAACTCAAATAGAATTTACAATTTTTTTTTTTTTTCCAAGACTAAGAACGAGACTTGACCGAAAAAATCCTCTACCAATACTAACCGCTAGAAAATACTAAGATCAAAACTAACTGTTCAAAAAAAACCCAGACCGAGACTTAAACTGAGACAAAGAGTGGGAAATGAAAATATCAAGACCCAGATTTGAGAGCGCAAGAACAAGCCTAAGATAGAGACTGTTTGTACAAGAAAAGACCAGGTTCAAGATGACCAAGACTGACTGGGCAGAAAAAAAAAAAAACCCAAGGCTAAACACCGCAAAGACCAAGGCCAAGACTCGATAGAGTAAGACTAAGACCTAGAAACACCAAGACTGAGACCAAAATCCGTGACCACGATATGATAGCGAAGACCAAGACTGTAAGAGTGTTGACGCAGTATATACCAACACCAAGCCTGCGAGTTTGAGACCATGGCTACCATATTCTTGGTTATACTTCTTCTTATCATTAAAATCTCTATGTTAATTTTTAACCCCATTAAAATCACCATTATTTTCATTCTTCTTATTTTTTTGCTCCTTTTTCTTCAAACAATTCTATGTTTTGTTTTACATCTGTGAAGCTAGTGATGCGCACTAATCGATTGGTTCGATTAATCAATTACCTCAATGAATCAACTAATTGATTTTGTGTTAATCAATTTATTTTTGAAAAATTAATCGATTAATCGGATATCATTCAGGCTTGGGTAAGAATCACAAAATTTTTATAAAACAAATAGATGAAATATACGAGGAGAATCCTTTGACTATATAGTAATGGACTAGTAAAGCTCCATAAGACTAATGTACTTTTTAATGTCAAGACATGCCGGTGAAAAAGTAGGTAACCTTAATGTGCCTTTCACGTATTTTTGATATTTTTCTCGAGTTCACCAATTTAGAATACATCTGATAAAGGCATCCCTTAAATTCACAAGGATAGCATATATAAACACGAAGCAAATTACGTCAAAAGTTACGCTCTGATTGCCTATTTAGTGCTGGTATGTCCAACCAGAAATCATCTTTCTTTACAGGTTCAGTACTATATGTAATATAGTCAAAGGGAAAAATCCTACTTGTTGGCTGTTGCAGAAGAAACGTTTTCTATTCTACCTCAAAATAAATGCATGTTAAAAAAATTAAGTTTGCAAGTTGGTGTAAGAAATGGTAAAATTGACTGCTTGAAATAATCGATTAATCAAACAGTTTTCGAATAATCGGACATCACTAAGTAAAGCAAAAACCCTATTGCAACATCGTTTATCGATGTAGCTTGTTTTGTTCTATTTCAAACTATCCCCCACCTTCCCTCTACATTATAAGAAATTAAACAATAATAAGTCATCGTGATGGTTGGAGAATTTGAAGTACAGAAGGGAAAAAATTTTTTTTTATAATAATTTCGAATCATGTCTAAGTTAGGATTTCAAAAGCTCACCATTATACATTTCCTCTTTGCCCTTCTTTCTTTAAAAATAATTTATAACAAGCAACAAAGTATATATAGCTCTGTTTGAGAGGATTACACTAACTTACACCAACCTACACGGTAGGGATATTCTACAAATATTTAAGTAAAACTTGGCATAAAGTCATATAACATTTTTACATTTGTGGAATCTAATGATTCGCCAAATTTCCGAATTGAAATACTATGTTTTAAAATTTTTTTTTTTTAAAAGAATAGGTAACTGATTAATTGTCAATTAGAAATGGGCATAAAAATTTATTTTTCTAGTTTTCTTTCAACTTCATGAAAGTGGGTGAAATTTGTCTCCAGACAAAGGCTGATCCTCGTGTTTATTTTTGTTATATTGTGAAATCCGGTTTTTGTACCCCTCACGAATTCCTCCTTTATTTTCTTTCATTTACTAGGTTCTCTCATAAAATAGTTCAGAACCTAAAGTGAGTATAGAGTAGTCGAAAGATATAGTTTCCCATATTTTTATAGTTTAGTGAAAAATGTAAGAAAATTAAATAATATTAGATTTATTTCAAGTAAAAACATGAAAGGAGATATGAAGATGAATTAATTTTTTCATCGATGTAGTTAAAATCACCAATCTTTTTCTTAAAACTATCTCTTCACATTTCTAAATTCCTTTCAATCGACTCCTTGATTTTCTTTTATTCTTCATAACCTTCAACCCTTCCTTTTTTCTTCTCTGGACCAATTATTTTCCTTTAATATTAAATTCTTGTACTCTTTCAAAACCTTTGACTTCCTTTCTTCTTTTTTTATCCACATCGATCTTTTTTATCAACAATTAGGTTTTCTCCCAAGTTAAAATTTCTTTTGTCATCACCAATTGGGGAAATTCCGCACTCTGTTTGAGAAGATCGTTTTTGGTTTTCTTATCAATGGGAATTTCTTATTATTTTATTTTCATTTATCAAACCTTATCATTTGTGACTCCATTTTGAGTTCTTTTGTACTTCAATACGTACTTAGTTTGGGAATTTCAGGAAATCCATTTCTTCTGCCATTTTGTTTTCTTTTGTTTGAGGTGTCTAGATCATTTCTCGATTTTAAGGCCTTTTCTTGGTTCTGTCCTAAATGCTGGCAGAAGCACTTCAAGATTTAGCTTTAATTTTCGAGCTGGTATGTAAAATATCAAAATCATACTATTGAATTCAGAATTTTTTCATAAAATTTTCAAATGTTTAAAATTAAAATTCTTACTCCCAAAAAAAGTTTACTTTTTCATCGTCATGAAATTGGTTTAAAAACAAGACCATATAATATTATTTTCATTTTCTTGAATTTTTACAAATTGTTGAATTCTGTTCGTGTTTTTCTAACTAGTTGAATAAAATGGTTTTCCTGTTCAAAAGCTAAAGTTCTCATTCACCATTCACTGTGAGTACATAATATTTTTATTTTAAGTTATAATAAGTAAGTTAATTCGGGGATAATGTTCAATGGCTAAAGGTAAAGATTAGGGTGATAAGGAAAGTGAAATGGGAAATATGTTGTTCTGGTGAAATGTTGATGTACAGCCCCCTTCATGTACTTCCTTTTTTTTTTTTTAGTTTCCCTAAATGTGATGTGATTTCTTTATTTTCCCAAGGGGTTGTGGTTGTCTTTGTTTTTATTTTCACCTCACTCCTCATTTCTATTCCAGAACTAGTCTCCTATTCTATTTCACTGAGTTCCTACGTCCTTACATCACCTTATCTTTAGTTTACCGTTAGATGGCCTTATATCGTCGGTCTTCGATATTTCGGATGCCTTGAGGGAAATAAAAGTAGAACATTTTTGAGAGGTGACTCATAAAAAATATTTTCCATCAATCTTTTCTTTTTAAAATAGTTCATTTGTGTTATAATAACCAAAATTAGTACCTATGGAAACTTTTTTGCAAAGTAAATTTCATTTGTAACGGCAGGGGCAGCAGAATTAGATTATACCAAAAGTGAATATCACAAATTGCAGAACAGAAAATGAATACCTACAATTTGTTTTTACAGTGATTCATTGTCTTTTGAGGGCGTATATTTATTCAGGTGTACCCACCTATTCTCTGTTTGGCAGAGTAGATATGTCGTCGAATACTGTGGAACGACATTTCGAAAGTTATCTGTTTCATATTTTTAAATATTGCGGTGAAGTCGATTTTATAGTGGTTCTTAGTGCGTTTTAAAAGATTTTAAAAGTTTATATTTAGCTGTGATAAAGAGCGTACAAGGAAGGATTCAAAAATAGGTAATTTTCTGTCTAGAATATATTACTACTTATTTGTAATTTCGTATCAAACGATTTGAATCTATTGAAGAATAAGGTGAATTATAATCACGTCTACGTTTTTCTATTAAGAGTGATGTATATAATACCTACGAGCTATTTTTCAAAAACACTATGATTAAGTATTTTTGTTTTAATTGAAAAGTTTTTTTTTTATTTACTTCGTACCCACCAAACATATTTTTACGAAAAAAATGTTCTTCCCATTTAGTTCTTTAAATGGCATTAATTAAGGGGATGAATTTTGAAAAATGTTTTCCTTTCAATATCGAGGCCAGCTTTGAGGTACCTCTCGAGCGCCGAAATAAAAAGGTCTACTCAAAACACAATAATTTGGTTTTTCAAATTTCACATCTATGAAATATGTAAAAAATAATTAACTCCTCCCATAAAAATTCATGAATTGTAAAAATGTGATTCTATACCCCCCTCAGAAGAAATCCTAAAACTGGACCTGTTTAGTACCGCAACTTCAGAAAGGTCAAAAAGAAATTGAAACAAAATTTGAACTTAGTACTCTGAATGAGAGAGAAGGAAACATTTATAAAATCCCTTTTTTTTTTAATCATCCGTGCAGAATGTGCTAAATTCAAATAGCAACGAAAAAATTAATTTAAATAAAGTTCTTCAAAAACTACGAACTTTTGAAGTGAAATAATGTAATAATAATAAGTTTACCTATACGTTAAAAACGAATTTTTAAAAGATAAGCTTTTATTTATTTATTTATTTATTTTTTTTGACTTTAGCTTCATGCGAAGTAAATATTATTTCGTTGCGGAAGGTTGGCTGCAGTATTGGTATATTTTAAAATTTATTGTATTAGTGGGTAGAATAAAGCTTATAAAAATAAGAGGAAATTTTTCTTCAAAGAAAAATTCAAATTCAGAACCTAAAGAATTTAAAAATTCGCCATGTAGTAATTGACAGAAAATGACTTGAATTTCTGTCCAGGCTCGAAATTTTATGAAAAACAAAGTGCCCCTTAGTGAATTGAAAGATGTTACTCGGCTTTGTTTCATTACAATTGAAATTTGCTTAATAATTTTCACAGTCATATATCTACATATGCCTGTAAAAAAAAAATTGCCTAAATTTAGTTCAGAAACTCAGAAAAATAAGATTTTGGCCTATGTTCATTTCCCTAATTTAGCATGGAATTAGGTTTTGGTGTTTGGTAACCATCTGAAACCATCGATTTTTGCTGCGATCAGAAAGGAAAATAAGTTTTTTATCTATATTACAAATTTCATAGGCGTTTTTGTTTTTGTCACAGCATCACGTTTCTCCCACTTGACGGATTTTCTCGATATTTTGGCTTCTTGTATAAATAGATAATACCTATCCTTAGATAATTCGTGCAAAGTTTTGTTTTGAAAACTCTATACCGAGAGTAATAATTAAGTTCGAAAGTTTGAGTTCTATATCTGTTCTTTTCATCAAAGTTAGTTCTCAATTCTACATAATCGTTTTTGTGTTGGTATCAGTTCTAAGAAGTGAAAATTCATACTGTTGAGAGCTTTAGTCACGTTCAAAAATTTCCATCGAGAGTTTATTTTTAGACCTATACAATGTTTGAAAGTTGGTCCTCAGTTCTACTTTACAGTTTTAGTGACAGTTCTGAGACATGAAAACTTAAAACTTCAAACATCGAATTTCACCAAATCGAACAACCAATTTAAGAAGAAGAAAAAAAGAGCTAAAATTGCTAAACTTTCTTGAGGAATCGAATGAACACATACAGTTTTAAAATACCCTTATCTAATATAAATTAAAGTTTTTTCTTCTATTCCAGCATTCTGCTTCTTCAACTTGACTGATTTTCACAAAATTCTGAACCCTCATTAGGTGTTTTTGGCAAGTTTTGCTTCAAATTCTCCATTCTAAGAGTTGCAATTATGTTTGAAGGTTTCTACTAATAAGATTTTAGTTTTGAAATTATTTTTAAGATTGGTTTTTTAGTTCGACTTAAAGGTCTTAGTCTCAGTGCTGAGAAATAAAAACAAAAAACTGAAAACTGGAATTATTAAGTTCCTATGTTTTTATGAAAACTTTTACTTCTAGACCTGTTCTGTTGAAAGTTATGTAGTTCTCAATTCTACTTAAGGGTTTCAGTACAGTGCCGGTTCTGAAGAAGTAAAAACTCAAACAATTGTGAGCTATAATAATTAATATTGAATATTTTCATTAATATTTTTATTTCTGGACCTGTTCTGTTTGAATATTAGTTGTCAGATAGAAACGCAAAATAAACGAGAGCTATAATTGTATTATATGTTTGAAAAATTTTAGTAAAAATTTCGATTCTGAACCAATTATTTTGCAATTATTTACACCATACCAGCCCAAAAGGAGGCTAATTCAGATTTTTACCACTAAATTAATGAATCATTTTTTTTTAAATAATATTTTTGCTCGAATTAACAAATACTTGTTAATAGTTGGAAATGATGGAATTAAAAAACCATTCACAAAAATGAAGAGTAATATAATAATTATTTCTGAAAACAATCGATGGACCCCATAGAGATTAATCTAACATGCTCCGTAATATTATTAAGTTGGTATGTTTTCTATGAAAAGCTATTTATTAACCTTGGTGTCAAAGAACGACCTGTGAGTATAGATTCGTATATCCATTGGTGACATTATTCTACCAACAAAATACTATTTTTTCACACTCCTTTATTCATCTCCAGTATAATAATGTACGTATGATTGAGATTATGCGCACAATGTACTCTTATTTGCATTCTCAAATTGTGGGTTTCCAGTATAATTAAGGAAAATTTTTCATTTTGTAACTCTAGAAAAATTTTGGTATCGAAAATATACGTAGAGGTACTTATCGTCGCTTTTTTTTAAAAACCTCGTAAGTTAAAAAAAATCAAATTTTACAGGAAAAAAAAAAATTAATTTAAAAAATTAGAAAATAATTAACGTTAGGTATTACATTGTAGAAGTGAAGGGAAATAATAGAAGTATAAATTATAATTTGTTTTCTTTCACCCACGATAGTTTTATTCAAAATTTTTTAGACTTACGAGATTTTAATCTAAATTACAGTCCATGTAAAGAAATAATTAAAAACCACGTAAATCGGCTCCTTTTTCAATGAAAATCTTGTAAGTCGACAGCTAATATAGATTTTGCCCTAAATAGGTACCTGTAAGTCTGATTTTCGAGTTTTTTAATTTGCCTCAAGGAGTACCAATAATGATGGTAGACTTACGAAGTTTTTAGAATTCCAAATTATTGATGTTTTTTACCTTAAAAACCTCCTAAATCTGAAAACAACAAGAAGTTCGACTCGTGAGGATGTTATATATATATATATATATATACACAAAGCCAATTTGTTGCTACCACAGTACAGATCGCAATTATTGTTCAATAGTCGCAAAATTTGGAACTAAAATTAGTACCATGCCAAGGACCTTACATACTGATATGGTACTTCCAGTATCGCTTTATTAATTTTCATTTTATCTATAAAATACTTAATTGTGGACTAATAGGTACGAAATTTGAAAAAAATATTCATTATTTTATCATAACTTAATATCAAGTTTGGTGCGAATCGGCCGAACCGTACTTCCGGTAACACTATTTTTATTTTATTTTGGCTATGAAATCCTTAATTTTGGAACAATAGAAGCTAATTCGTAACAAATATATTCTATTATGATCCGTTCTAACATGTTACTAATTTTGGCGTGGATCAGCAGAACGGTATTTATGGTGCACCTATTTTTGGTAATATTTTGGCTGTAAAATGCTTGATTTTGAAACAATAACTAAGAAATTTGCAAAAAATTTTACTATAACTTATTTGCTGGAAGTTCTGGTGCGGACTGGCGGGAAGATACTTCCAAAAAATCTATTTTTATTTCGATTCTAAAATAATGAGGTAATTATTTTTGGCTGCGTAATTTTACGTCAACAGTTACAAACTTTAAGCCAATCGTCGCAAAATTATAATCTAACTATTATAATAACTTTTTAGCACCTAATTGATTTTCTAATTTTCGAAAACCTACTTTTTCTAAACGGAGCTGCTGCTGCGTAAGAGTTTTTTCTCTGATAAATCGATTTGAATTTACGTGTCTTTAATTTCAGTTTCTTTTGTGTGTACAGGTGTTGTAGTAGGTATCATACACCGCAATATGTCGGATCAGAGAAATCAACATTACTGTTGCGCTCGTACATCAGTGAATGGTGCAGTTGCGTCTGCTGGCGCAGCTGCATCTACGGCGGGTGCTACAAATTTTAGTTTCTGCAGAACCTCAAAAACCAGTTCTGCTTCGTCAGTCGGTGAAACCGCCGCTACTGATGCATCAGCAAACGTGTCCTTCAGAGGAACTCGCGACGATGATCCAGAGAGTGGCACCGATGCAACTAGCGATGCAGACCCAACTGAGGCAAACTGTTGTTCAGCTTCCAAACTCGGTGAACAGAGTTCTGCAAGTAAATGCTAATCGTAGCCGTTTCGACGAATACCTACATTCGCCTGCAACATCGTTTTTTGTTGTTTTTCATATTTTAAATTATTAGGTATTAATGGCCTCTGAGTCTACTACATATTATGTTAACATCATTTTCTGAACGTGTACTTAATTTTATTATATGAGACGATTTTTTATAAAAATTGACAGGTACCAACGATAATTATTCAATATTTAGTTCATTAATTTCAATTGAATTTTTGTTAAAGTTTAATAAAGATTTTGTTTTTTTCCCGCAAATTTCGGTGTGTAGGTCCAGGTAAAGAAGACACCCTCTGCCCTGGCTAAGTGGTCCACACTAAATGTTGAAAGAGCTGCCACGACCAAAAATTGAAAAATCGATTGACCTATCTATCTCACAAATATTATCAAAACAAATAATTTCGATCAAAAGTGAATTATTTCTATCCTCAGGTACAATGTTGCATGTTGCATGTTGCTTCTTTAATATCTCAATTACAAGACCCCTATAGCGAATAGCTTACGCAATAAATTAAACTTTCTGTAGGGTTGCAACATAACATATTTAGTCTGTAACCGTCAGCCCTTGAAATTCAATCAACCCCCTCTATATTCGTTCTCCTTGAACATCCTAACTTTCATTCTAATTGTTAATTTTAACTGAACAAAATATCTCCATTAAGAATACCTATATATATATATATATATGGATATGTATCAGACAACTGATATAATATGTTATATACTATACTCGAAACTCGTTCGGACATCGACTAATGGAGGAGTTGGAGCATATTTTCTCGAAGGAACAGAAAATACAGTATTTTGCACCCTTATACCTATACCAGGAGTAAGTATAATATCTTTGGAAGAAACTGAGAAAGGCTTAAAAATAGCCGAACAACATTTTCTCACCATGTGAAAGTGATTTTCGTCTAAAATTTGTACAAAATGATCAGGTACCATCTTTCATACGTGTCGTCGACCAAAATAGACGTGCTGTGAGCACAGTCGGAACAATCATTAAATATAACTTTTGACTGCATTTCGCCGTATTCTTGGATTCCTTTTTTCCATCGAGCTGCGACGAGAACATTATTTTGTTTGTCTCTTTAAAAACGCGTAAATCATTACCACCTAACGGATCGGTGAATATAAATGAGACAAACCACTAACTGTGTGAGAGAATTTTTCATACAAGACGGCGGGATTGTGATATTTGAATGTCAACGTGAAAATATCTCATTATAAGATGGTCTTCATTCTCCGTTATAACACATATTATGGATAGGATAGGTAGGTATCTGAAAAAAGGTTCGCAAACAAAATTTTTTAATCGACAAAAACTCAAAAGAAGATACATTTTTCTCATGTCATGTCCTCTAATAATACGAAGCCGTTAGTTTGGCTTAGTATCTACTATTTTTACAAGATTTATGAGAAAATTAACTAATGAACCACGTGCATGAAGACTGTAGGTCTGTGTGAATGAATATATTCTCAGTGAATTACATTTTTTTGCATCAGTTCTGTTTTGGTTCATTTCCATTGTGGTAGACAGCAAGTATACGTAGGCATTAAATATAGTTAATGTATAGACGACTACCCACTTGATGGAAAATCATAATATGGGTAGTTCTTTGGCCATCATTTATGTTTACGTTCATTTCCAGTTTCCCAGTAATGAGAAAATAATATACGGATTATTATGATTTTGAAAAAATCTATCTTGCTTGACCACCCTGTATGCAAAGGTTAGGATCGAATTAAAGTAGAGGATTGAATCCTACGATTTTTTCGTTGTTTTTTTATCCGAGACTGAGAGAGTGGGATTCAGTCAACTCTTTTGAATTATTGAGAAATTGAGAGAGTGAGTGAGTGAGTGACGCTTATGGCTATGCCCTAATAATAATAAATATTAAAATTCGTAATAAAATAAATAAACACCCCTTAATAATAAATATATTCCGCAGCAATAGATTCAATTCCCAAACCCAATATTTTTCCACAGCACTTTGTTATCTTTTCCCATCCAAAAATTTCTCCGTATTATATAATAATATATTAAATACTCACCTTTTTTCTGCTTTATCTTCCACAGCTATGTGTTTCTGTCTTCTTCCTCTTCACTATTCATTCCTCTATTTACTTTTTATTTTTCTTCATCTGTAGTTGTTTTCTTCTGTCTTTTTCCTTTCTTCTCACATTCTTCTACTCTTCAAATTATCTCCTGCCTTCTTCTATCTCTCTGGAATATGTAGCCACAGCATTATAATAATTCTATTTAATTCTTTCCACTGGTTTTTTCCCACTGTATTTTTCTAAACTCCCACTCCATTTTATCTCCCGATTTCAACCTTTTTCTGCAACACATATTTTATTCTAAACTCTCTGTACATTCAGTGTTATATCACTTCACTTCTCAATGTGTTATTTTATTTATCATACATGTTGTGTTTCTTCACAGTTATGCCACTGGACTTAATGTTTTTTCTTGACTGCTTAAATATAATGTCTCAAACTTTTTATATGTGTTAAATTTTATTAGGCAATGGCTTATGTAGAGCTGTTTGCTGTGGTTTTTAGGTGAAATTCTGAGGTTTATAAGCAGATGCTATGGTTTATAGCAATGGTTCGTCTAATATAAAAATTAATTAAAGTATGGTTTAAATTCGGGTTCATGGATTACCTGGCAGGCTATTAGGGCAGGGTGGTAATTAATTCTGCCCTGGTTACCATCCTGTAAGATTATTTTAGCTGAGGCGCCAATTACACTAGAACAGGATGGTCCAATGATATGGTAGGGACTATAGGGGGATTGTCAAATGTATCCCCCTGGTATACTACATGTGAGATTTCTTAAAATTTGGAATCATTCACTCCTTCTAGGACAAAGCAAATTGGATTTATCTATTTTTGTTCTGCCTGATTGCTATTTTTCTTTCTGCCGTGCCCATATTTTAATTTTTATTGGTGCATTTTTATTTTTTTCTACCTCCTTTCTGTTTGTTTTTCTTCCATAGACCTATAATCACAAAATTTAAAGGAAAAAAAAAAAGAAACGATTCAATCGGATTCATTTTTCTAACTGGGCTGAAATCGATTCAATTAAATTGGTTTGAAGACATTTAATTCGAGAGTAAATAAAGAGTTTTACATGAGAGTTGAAAAATGTTTTTGGAGAGTGAATGGGATTGAATGGGAGTTTTTGTTTTACTCGCAACCCTGCCTACATAACAGCTCTAACAATAGTTCCAAAAAAAAACGTCTGGAAACTTTTTTATTTCAAATTTTATGCACACTATTTTTGTACTGAAGTATACAAGCTGTGATTTTTGCATAGTATAGGAAATAAATGTTTTTTTGAAAGACAAACTAGTTTGTTCGTGAAACTTTGTTAAAAATTCTATCTTGGAGTAGAATTTAGGATTCAGGCATCCGAACATTGTTTTAAGGGCAGAGAGTGGGGTCAGAATTTGGGAAAATTGTATTTTCACAAATTGGGTCAGATATGGTATCATATACATATATAGTTGGCCATTGAAGACTAGGTATATTCAAACACACAGACAAAATTATTTTATTTTTCAAGCAATATCCCCGCATTCCGTTTATTCTTCTTCTTGTTTTTTTCTTTTACCTGTTGTTTGATAATTTTATATACAGACAATACCTAATGGTATTCGGTGATCTCACTGGACTGGTTCCTCAAACATGAATCCCTCCTCCATCCAGCAAATTCCTACTTCGAAAATCACAGTGGAAATTTGTATACCCTAATTGCGTGCATAAGCCTATGTTTAAAACAGAATATTTGTACTATTCTGTTCTGGAGAGCTATTCCAACATTTTATGTCATTTTAGCCACTTACGCTGTTCAGGTATCCTTTTACATGGGGTAAAGTCCCAAACAAATCATACAAAACCATCCGCCAAATTATAGTTTGCTGAAACAGCATGAGTAACTGAATGACGTAAAGTGTTTGTGGAATAGTTCCCCTGGTCTTTTTTGACTACTAGTCCTATTATACTTGTACTGTTGAATGTACAGAATTTATTCATCTATTGTATTGCGATTAAAGTTGTTGCGTTTTCAAATGTTTTTTCAAAGTCTGATTCCTGAAGTTAATGTCCACCATACGAGTGTGGATAATAATAGTATTTAATTAAATCATTTTCAAGTAATATTAATATTTCTTCTTAAATAATAATTTTCTTGGAGGAAGAGTAACTCCAAAGAAAAGTATTAAAATGGTATATACCGTACCTATTTCGTACCATTACTTCATACTCGTATTTTTTTTACGCTCTATTAAATAAGACCAACTGCAGGTCGGTAAGACTAGTAGTTTCCGTGTAAATACCAGTTTTTTACCAGAAAATCTGAATTTTATTTGTAAAAATTTAGTAAGAAATCAATAATAACCCGTAGACTATTAGTCTTACTCACCTGCGGTTAGTGTCATTTGATCCAGCTTTAAAAAATACGTAGGATGAGACATGTTATGCGCTTCCGATCAAAAATTGTCACATAAGGAAAAAATTACTTTAAAAAGTGGAGTTTTGGGTTTTTTCCTCTTATCCCCTCCTTTCTTCTCTTATCGACTGTATCATATCCTTTTAACCGACCAAAATTCGAAATATATTCGATACCAACGATTCTAATGGTAATTGTTGGGTAGTTTCCCAAAAAAAATTACAACCATTTTTATAAATTCGTTATACTGTCAAAAATCATATTTTTTAGTATAAAGTTCATCATAACTTGGAAACTATTGATCCCAATAAGCTGCCAATGATTTCATTCGATTCGGCGGGAAAACATACCTGGAGTACGACACCTCACTTGATCCGAATTTGTGGAACTACAATTTTCCCAAATTTTCCCTCAACTTCCACCCCTAAAACGGTGGTTCGACGCCTGAATTTTCACGGACTTTGTGTATTCTCAATTCTACTTCCAAAAGAGAATTTTGGGTAAAGTTTCATGACCGAACCAATTTTGCCACCCAACAAGACACACTGCGTCCTTATTTCCTAGCTGTACCAAGTACCAACCTACAATAGAATATTTTAATTTTTTCTCCATGTAATATGGATATCTTAATTTGCCTCGATGTTAATAAATAGCCTACCAACGTTTAACAGGCACACAAAACAAAAGGGTAAAATTCTCTTACGACGTGCCTAATCTGTTATTAAAATGGAACCACTGAGAGTGAAAAAAAAGAAGAACATTGATTGTGTATAATCGTAAGGCTTTGACTATATTATATTCTACGTATAGGTAGTGGGAGGTATATTCAGTAAACTGTACCTAATGAGTGGAAAAAAAAGCGAACGAAGTCGCGATTTGTGGCGTTGCGGAATATATTAATTCCCAATTTGTAATGCCAGAAATGGTCAACGTTATAACCTTTTAATTAATATATATGGGCAGTCTTTTTTTTTTTTTTTTTTTTTTTTTTTTTTTTTTTCAGAAGAGTAGGTATTTTTTTATCTCTACGTATTTGCATGTTATTCATGGACAGGCACTTAAGACGATACCGGACTCATCAAACAAATGCCAATTGGTGTAATATCCAGGCAGCGCTTTTGAAATGATAACGGCAATAAAGATGACGGAGAAGCGTTGAAAAAGTGTCCTACAGCTTCGTTATGAAAGCATTTGTATGGCCTGTCCGATTCGTGAAGTATTAAAAGCAGAAACCGACAACTCGCTAAAAGAAAACGCCACTCTCAGAGCTAACGATCTTTTTGCTTTTTATACAGAGACAATCGTTAATAGGCGTCATACGAACTTCGGTTGGAGAAATTTTACTATTATTAATGGGGGGGGGGGTTGGATTAGAAACTTCAGCTTAAACTGATTACGGAGATAAATTTTGCATAAAAGAGCAAAATCTACAACCTGATGATGTACGACAACGATAAGATAATTAGTAGGATTCTTTTGTGGAACAACTAAATAGAACAGATTGCGTGTAAAAAGGTTTGCACTAATGTTTGGAGCTATTAAATAAAATGTAACACCAGCTGAAAGAGTGATTTGAATTTTTTATCTAATTTTTTAAGTAGATTTTTGAGAAAAAAAAATCTACTTAGTAAAATTGGCTGAGTATTCGGATCCAGGAGTGGGAGTGGTTACGGCTTTCGTTTCATGATCTTCTGAGCATTTTGGCACTATTTTTGAAAATTTATATTTTTTTATAAGTATCCCTTTTCGCCTCGAGTGCATTTCCAGGCGTAATTTTGATCGGGTGATTTCAAAATTTGAAATACCCATTCGGATCCGCCTAAGGAAGAACTCTATTGATTTTGGTCCGGATCAAGCGCGTGGTCCCTCTCATAGGTCAGTTTATATGAATTTTTTATCGAACAGCGTACCGTACAGGTCGCAATTTTCTATCGATAGGCCTGAAATTCGATGTACATATGTGATTTAGGTCGAGAACAGTATCTACCAATTTTGGAGTGGACAGGCCTTACGGTTGTCTGGTAGGCCCGATTTTGTTGCATTTTTGGCAGATTAATGCCTCTAAAAGGAGTAATTTTCAAGCCATAGTTACAAAATTTGGTACAGGTATTGAGTTGAAGTATATCTAACAGGTTTTTAATCTTATTTTTATTATGGTTTACTCCCTGAAGCTATTGAAGGTGCTAATTTTTCAAGTTATCTCAATAAAAGTTGCAATTCTCGTTCAATAGTCACGAAATCGGAACAAACAGTACTTTGTATACAAGGACCAGACCTACAGATTTTGATTTTGGTCGGTCGATTTGTTCCCAACTTATCAGCTATTTAGTGTGATTTTCCCTCTTTACCTTTTTGATAACGGTCCTCAAAAATTAATTTTCTAAACTTATTTTAACCCAAAAACAACTCGATCTTAACAAAAAGTCAATTTTCGAGATTTTTAAGTAGATTTTTATTAAAATTCACCGAGTAGTATTCGGACCCATAGGTGGGAGTGTGTACGTTTTTCGTTTCACGATTTTCTGAGAATTTTGGAACTATTTTTGAGAATTCATTTTTTTTTTTTTTTATATGTAGCTCTTTTGTATTGAGTCTATTTCCAGGCGTAATTTTGATCGGATAATTTTAAAATTTGAAACACATATTCCGATCTACCGAAGGAAGAAACTTATTATTTTCGGTCCGGGTCAGGCGCATGGTCCGTCCGGTAGGTCAGTTTATATGAATTTTTTATTAAACAGCGTACAGGTCATCAATTTTTACTCACCGTCACCTGCTTCTCACCCACAGATTTGAACACGCGCACTAAAATATAAATATCCCCTAATATTTTCGTAAATAACACGTAGACAACTGCACTATACTTCGTTTTGCAATGTAGTTTTTTTTTTGTTTTTTTTTTTTTTAATATACCTAATCCACAATTCTTGTCACTGCAGGAAAGAGAACCATCGAATTACTTCCTAAGATCATACGTTAGTTAGGAGGTAGAACAATTTTTCATTTCAGAAAATAATCATGATTTTTGACGCAAAAATTAAAAATTCATTGATAAATATTTTGAAAATATTATACCGAAAAAGTGTATTTGTGCGATATTGGCGATTTTTTGCCAAAAAATGGGAATATTTTATATATATTACTTTGTTAAAAAAATATTGGTGATACAGGTGGTTATAAGCGATGAAAATCTACTTTTCTTTTACGAAACTTGATGAGCTAGAAGTTTTTTTGTTCTTTAATCTTGTTCTAAAATGAAAGAATAAAAACTCGGGTGATAATATAATGGGAGGTCAGTTGAGGTGGATTAGATCTTTGTTGAAAGAGAATTTATCTTGTGGGTTTCAGCTATTGTAGGAGGTCAAGACTAGAGTTTGTAACCCGAACAATTTTGGTAAAGAGCTACATTCGTGGTTACTGAATTACTGGTTACTGGTTACTGGTTAAAAATGTACTAATTTTGTTACTGGTTAAGCAAAACCAGTTTTCTGCTCATTGGTTGTGGTTACTGGTTATTGGTTGTGAAAAAATTCATGTTAATAGATGAAAAACATTTTCCACATCTCATATCATCAATAAAAAAATAATTTTCCACGAAATAATTGGTAATTTTTGAAAAAAATAACGGATAATGTCTATATTTCAGAAAAACCAATAAAAACCATTTCTTTCTGATTATTGTTTCGGTTTTTGTGGAATTTGGTTATTGGTTGTTGATTAAGTGAATTATTTTTATTTTTATTATCGGTTCTCGAATCAGTGTTGTCAATTTGTTGAGGTTTTTTGCGGTTATTGTTCTGGTTGTGGTTGTGGCTACAAGTTTTCAGCCAAGAAAGGAGATTTTTGTAGTTGTTTTTTTGGAAAAATAATTTGTTTTGTGCCAATAAATATTGTGAAAAGTTAGGTGAAGTGAAATATTAATTTTTTTTTGCAACACCTGTCGATAAATTCGATAATTATATACATTTCGATGGTATCTGTGGAATACCTTGTTGTGAGAGATATTCACACTAGAAGGTCTTCAACAGTATTTTGCGTGTTCTGCCACTTCATACGATTAAGTATGGGAGAGCCAAATCCTCGGGGAACACTGGTGATTTTTGAGCCGGTTCTGAGAGTTTATATACAGGATTTGGTACACGCACACAGACACACATGCATACGTATATGTACGTAATTATGTCATGTGTTACGTCGTTTCTTGTCTCCGTTGAGGTGATAAGAAACGACGCAGTGCGTTTGGTACCGGGTCGTGACATTACCGAGATCGTTATCAGGTAATTGATCTCAGCCCGTACAATGTATCTTACCTGTACGTACGTACAGGTACGAACATACAAACGCACCAGTGTAAATTCGTTTAACATCATAAAGACGATTATTGCCAGCCTTTAGGCGGCGACTGTCGTCGAGGGGTGCGAGCCACTAATACCTCATACGAGTGATGTCCCCACAGTATCTAAAACGGACGATTTTATAACAATGTTTATTGTAAAATATTTATGCTTCATTATTTACTCTATACACTGGCTTGTGCACGTGCATAATTTTATAACTTGTACCATAGGAGATTTGTAAAAAAATAAAAAGAAAAAGAAGGGTCTATTGCGGATTACAGGAGAGCATTGCAGCAGTAATTGATAAAACGAGAATTAAAAACAATATTTTAATTTTTTCTTGGTTCTGTGTTGCAAAAAATAGTGTGTGGCACGCGTATAGTACTTAATTGATGATTGATATTCGTACGATTTGAATCACTCGCCTTCAGCTCGTGCTGCAAAACTCACACTCGAATCGGAATCACCTACTTTATACACTTGTATCACAAATAACTATTTTTTTGAAAAATAATTTGTACTTTTTGTGAAATTTTATATTCGAAAAAATAATTTTTGGGAAATTGTCCATTCGGGAAAATGGATTTGGGAAAATGATCCGGAACATAAAAAATCTATTGATAATGGGAAACTAAAGTACCTAAGGGTTGGATGAAAAAGTCCGAGAGTTCTTTCTTTTTTTTTTAATTTGAACGTACGGTATAATATATGGGGCTGTTTTCACGTTTAAAACAAAGATGAGCCTCAAACATTACGAAATTCGTGAATCAGATTCGTATGAAGTTGCTTGAATGGTTTAAAAGTCTTCTGTGTTTAAAATTATGATAAATAAACGCTGAAGTTCTTGCCACGAAATTTCTTCAGTAATGATAGCCAATGCAGTTTTCTTACGTGAGCCGAGGTATTTTAATTTTACTATTTTCCTATACGTCGAATAGGTTGGCCAAATTTTCGCTAAAATTTTTCAAGCATTTTAGAAACAAAATACAGGCATAGGTGAGAAAAAAATTGTAACTTGAAATAAATATACCTAGGTACGTAATTAATGTTAGTGCATACCTACGTGAGTCACATTAACCAGAACATATTCAGTTGAAATGATATTAAAGTTATACCGTAAGTACACTATCGATGAAAATACGAGTTGAGACGATAAAACGAATTTTAATAGGCTAGGTATCTCGATACGTGTGTACATAGGCCTAAGTACATAATATAATATTCATAAAAACACTAGAATTAATTTGCTTGTCCCAGCCGAACGACGTTTACAATGAATCATGTATGAAATGCTGGAGGTCTGTTGTCGATTGGATGCAATACTAAGCTATCTGCAACAATAAAAAAAAAAAAAATTGGGTCACATCCGCTGATTTTTCCAGAGCTTTGGTCCATTAGTGGTGATGCGTTGAGCAAGAGTAAGAGCAAGTGTTGATCTTGTTCTTGTTCTCGATCTCGTATGCAGTCATGTCTTAGCCTAATTCTCAGTCACATTTGCAAAATGTTCGCTATAATTATTGACGGCTTCATTAAACTGACCATTCATTTCCTCTCAAAATAGGTAAATAAAAAGAACAATACAACACCCCATACAGCTATATTGCAACATTTTACTCTTTGTTCATATTTTTTGATTTTTTCTGTTTGGCTTTGGTCCCGCACCGTCAAGTCTTGGTCTTGCCGAAAGTGGAAGACTGAGACAAATTTTATTCATCACTAATTACCTGGTAGCCTCAATCATAGTCAACAGCTTGAAAAGTGAATATTCGACCCATATTATCAGACGAAAACCTTAATAAGTTTTTACTTACTCTGAATGTAGACACGCTTGATAGAAACATTTAACATAAACTACGCGATTAATTCCTCACTTTTCTTTCAAAAATGATGAATTCAAGAAAAATTTTTCAACATGTTTAGAAAAATTACAAAATTCACGAGTTAATTTTAATAATTTACTAAGCTTTATTTTTCTATTCAGGTCATTTGGTAATTGAACCGAACAGTATTGTTTTCAATAAATTGTTTCATACGTAATTTTTTATTAATCTTTTATTTTTCTGCCTCAGTTAATGGAATGTGGCTAATTTCTGAAACAGAAGTTTCATCCCCATCTTGCGACATTCTATTGACTAACTAACAAATTTATTTATTTTTTTGAAGGAAACCTTTATTTTGTAACTGCCAGTATTGTGGCGAGCCAAAATTTTTGAGGGGCTAAACTTTAAAAATTTTCCAACTCAATAGAAAAAAAAAAAAAAAAATATATATATATATATATATGACGTGGAATATAATATTGGTTTTCCAGATTATTTTTATTTTTTTTGTCAAAAACACTAAAAAATCAGAATTTGTACAACTAGCCTCAAATTTATAACTTTTTGGGAAATTTCAAATTATTGGAAAAGCAAGTTGCCTCCTGTGACCCCCTATAGCTAAGTATCTGGTAGAAGGTTGGTTTTACTGATGGTTCTTAGGCACTCCATTGAATCCAAGATTGAATAAAAGACTTACCATTTAAAAATAGCTATCATATCGCTTGTTGTTACATATTTGTTTAACACTTTGTCCGCTCTTCAGTTTGGTAGTTCAAACACGAGTGAAATTCTTGTAGGTAACCTATATATGGTTCCCACAATAAATAAATCATATTAAAAAATTTGAAAAAAATATAACAAGAATTAAAAATTCTCTTTTGTCGAATTGATACGAAAAAAAAATTTGGGCTAAGCAATACTTATTTCATCCATAATTCAAAAAACAATCATAAATTCCTCATATGTACTTGAAAAAATTGTAAAAAACTATCGACATCTGTATCGATAGTTATGGATATCTGACAAACATATCGATATATCGATATTTCATTGCTAGTTTCGTGGAAATACATTACGAAAATTTAACGATAATTAGGCTTATTCGGGCAGCCATTTTTCTGGTAATTCTGGTAAAATTTCTGCAAAAAAAATACAGAAACGTGTTCTAGCAAATTCTCTAATTCTTCTATTTTAAAAATTATAAGAAATTTTGGTTAATTTAACGGTACTTCTGGAGGTATTGTTATTTTACTAGAAACATTTGTTAATGTCGGGGAAGTGTTTTGATATAACATCCAGAAATTTTACCAGAATTACAAAAAATGGCTGCCCAAACAAACCTATTATATCGATATCTTTGACAATAATTTCGATCTATTGATGTATTATAGCTAAAAACTAATTTTCCATCAATTGTTTTTTTCCAAATTTTCTGAAACTACTGATAAAATAAGTACCAAACTTCTATCAGACTCAGTCCCATATAAGAAATACATTTCGCGAAAATTTTAGCCCATCTCATTCGTAGTTTTCTCAAAACCATGAGCACAACATTTTTCTCTTCAATTTTTCTTTTCCAGTTTTTTTAAAAACTACTGAATTAATTGGCACCAAACTTTTATCATACTTGCACCTACGTAGGATAATCTACCGTGAAAAATTCAGCTTTTTGTCATTTTCCCAAAGTCTTGAAAGAAAAAATTTTCCAGGAAATTTTTGTTTTCCAGTTTTCTCGGAAACTGCTGAATTAATAGACAATAAACTTTTATCAGACGTGTAACGAAACGACATAAGGATAATCCATTGTGAATATTTTAAATCGATGCCATTTGTCATTTTCTCAGAATCATGTTTACCAAATTTACATGCATCGATAAAATTCATACTCTACAGAAGAGAGTAGAGTATTAAGAGAATGTAGAGAATATAAATAATGTAAAGAATGTGAATAGTTGTTACAAATATAGAGTTTTTTGCTGTAAAAAGCTAAAACACACACACACAGACATATATATATATATATATATATATATATATATATATATACGTCATAAATAATATATGAAAAAAATTAAGTCAAAATGGGAAAATCGTACCAATCGTTTTATTTTCTCATGAAATTGATAATTTTCATCATCCCCACCTCTTTTGTGAGATCAATTTTAATATCCCGTTTGCAAGCAAACTGGGTAAAAAAATTTTATTGGCTTGTTTCTGAGCATAAAGATTTCTTTAAAAGTGTTCAATATAAATTAGGATTTCCCGATTGGCTGAAACGGACTAATGGTTGATCTTGTTTTTGAATAATTTATTATATTTGACGTTTAATATTGTAGGTACGAAAAAAAAACCTGTTGAATCGTTACGTGTAGCAAAAAACATGCGAAACACTTTTTTCATATTTTTTGTTCATTGACTAAAATAAAGCAAAATAACGTAACAACATATTTTCATCTTCAAAGAGTGCCGATTACTTTTTTTTTTTTGAACAGTTGAAGTCGAGCCTCATTTTTAAGAAAAATAAATAATATGCAAATATATTTGAGAGGAAGTTTATAGTTTTCACTAAAATTTGAAGAAATATAGCTCAGAGAAAATTTTCTCATTCGTACTGGAGAGATGGAATTAGCTCTGCAGTTGTCTCAACTACAGAGTTTATTATTTTCACCCAATTTACTTGCAAACGGAGTTTTAAAATCGGTCTCACGAAACGGTTATCGGTGGGGATGACGAAAATCATCTGTTTCATTGAAAAAGAAAAGATTAGTAGTATTTTGTTATTTCGACTTTTTTTTTATAACCATTCATGTATACGTATGTATGAAGGCTATGTACGTATCACCCAAATTTTGTATTCACGTTTTTAAGAAAAAGTTTCATGATAGATTGTCGTTATGGAAGTGCAATTCTGATAGAAGCTTGGTGCCGATTTTCAGTATTTTCCAAGAAAATTAGAGAAGAAAAGTTGTTGAAAAAATTTTTGTGTTCGTAGTTTTGAGATAACCACCAAAATGATGGGGCTGAAATTTTGACGAAATGTATACCTTATATAGACCATGTCTGATAGGAGTTCATTGTCTATTGGTTCAGTAGTTTCTAAGAAAAATTGAAAACAAAAAAAAATTGTTAGACAAAAGCAGATCTCCTGTGTTGCTTGACTACCTACTTTTTTTGTACGGCGCAAAGGGTTACGAACATCCGTCCTGCATTCCATTAAACTAAGTGTTGGGTTTTCTTTTTTTAATTTGTAGATGAAAACTGGCAAACTGGGTTTTCTGGCGCAATATTGCCACGCTGGAATTTTTTTTACATAGGCTCCTAGCGCAGTAGCAAATCATTACATCAGTCATTGAAGGCTTTTTATGGTACATACTATAGAATTCCACGGTAGGACACTCATTTTTGCTAAATATTTTGAATTCTTACAGAAACGTAGGTAGCTAATTAGAAAAATTGTCTTTGTTTTACAGTCTTTTTGATATAGTCGTTAGTATTGGTGTTGCAGGAAGTGCAAGGCCGAGGCTAAACGCAAGACGAAAAACAGTAAACAATGCCATATCTAATTGGAATCAAGATTTTGCTCCTCTCTACACAAAATCCAGGAATAATTTTTATAATATTTTGGAGTTGAATCGATTATCTGCATCATTCGTTGGTGGTATTTCTGTTAGAATGATTGAATATTTTGGTAAGGACATAAATGGTAATTTTAATTCAGCCATCAAATATGTAATAACGAAAATCTTGTAAGCAAGATCGAGGCCAAGACCACCATTATCGTAGGTCAATTGGTCTTATCCTAAGTACCTACTTTCAATTATCACTCGTCGTATCTATAATTTAGCTCACTTTTATCTTACACCGCGGAGACGTTAGTGTTTTGGTCACAATTTTCGCGACACCAAAATAAATAAACGTGGGAAACGTACTTGTGAAATTGCAACGGCACTGGGAGCACAGGCACGTGTTGGCCATTTTGTAGAAATACTGCAAAATCTTCTCCAAGCGACGAATCTCTTGCCTCAGCTTGTCGAGTTTCGAATCTTTTTCCATCTCCATTTGTTTCTTCTTTTCACGAGATTTGCGCGCCGACTCGTTGTTCTTGAGTCTCTTGGTCAGATACTCGGCCGACCTTTGGTCCGTGGCCGAAAAAGGCCGCTTGCGTGTCGAAGTTTGTGGCTCCTTGGACGAGGACTCGCAGACTGACGTTTGGCCGGAGCCATAGTCGGCCGAAGAGTGCGCCGACTCCGCGGAGGATGACTCGAGCCGACGAGGCGACGGCAACGACGACTCAGGTTGTTGAGGAGACGCCAGCATCGGTACGCGAGCAGAGTTTAGGTCGGACAGAGGTCGCCCACTCGGCCTGGGTGACGCAGAAGGCGGCGGTGACAGCGTCAATGACTCAGACAGCGGAGAGAAGGACGCCGAAAGCGGCGCTCGAGGGGAGCCGAAGTTGGTCGCAGGGTAGGCGCTTGGCCTGGGCGACTCAGAACGAAGGGGTGACAGCGAAGTCAACGACTCGGATGCCGGAGAAAGGGATGCTGCAGAAATCGGTGCTCGCGCAGAGTAGAAGTTGTCCACCGGTTTCGCACTCAGTCTGGGAGACTCGTGATAGTACGGCGAACATCTCACGTACTCCGGCTCTGGGGACAGAGACGTGAAGTGTGTTCGATGAGAGTTCGGTAGGGCTGCGAGTGGCTCCTTCATGGTCGACGATTTTTGGTGGTGCTGCGGTGTTGTCGAGGGCGCCGGTTCCTGCGGAGGGGACGTCAAAATCCGTAGCTGGGCCATCGGATCGGCGTTCATGGGGGTAGATCGTTCTTGATGACGTAGCAACGGTAAGTATGACGTAAGCGAAACGGAGGGAATGGCCGAAGCATGAGGAATCAGCTTGAAGTGGTAACGAGGCATCGATCGTGTAATGGGAACAGCCCGAGTGGGTCTCTTTCTCAGGTCCATCGGTTGTTCGCTGACAAATACAGAAAAAGAAGATTAATAGCTTCATTTTAAAATCGGACTCAACAGCATGGATACGTTAAATTAGGTGTAAAAAGTAGGGGGTCTAATATACTGTCTCTTATACTCGACAGTCGCACCAATCAGCGGTTTGTATGTACCTATTGCGTACATTTTACTCACCATATGTACTCTTTTTTTAGCCGAAATGGTAACCTTTCGATATGACACTAGTTTGCATTATGAATCATAAAATACGGAGAAGTTCGTCCCTGCATCCTGGCTACCACTAGAATCGCATAAACTACTTTCGTTCTATGTAGAGTCCCTTTTGTTAGAACGACTTCCCAAAAGATCTTAATTGAATATTGAAATGTTATCCTCACTCAGTAGGAGATCTGGAACTTCACTTTTTTTTGGGGTGGAGGGTAGAGAAATGCAATAATTTTATGGAGTTAGGTAAGGTTTTTTTTTTCGTTGTTGAGCAAATTTTTATGGATTTCAACCGGATTCTGTGACGTAGGTACTTATTTTCATTTTTTTCCTTAATCTTACTCTTTTTTTGGCGTTGGGGGAAACTTCCCCTTCCCTCGTGGATCCGTGCCTGCCTCGCCTAATTTCCGTACATATTAGTAGAATCAGGTGCCTCATATTCATAACTCTGATATTATAGGTAAATATAATATTTATCTTCATTAAAGAGAATATAGACCGTTTATTTTCCTTTCACAAATTACGAACCTCAGAATTTTTCTTTCATCGTCTATGTTTTAGGAGTACATTTTTAATTTCCTTGTTTTTAATTTAAGTCCACAAAACAAAACACTTTTACACGACAGAAAGAGCTTAAAAAAATTGTGAATGTTCAAAGAAGGAAACAAATTCTTGAAATAAAAGAAATACCTACATATTTTGAAAAAATTGCTTACAGTTGTTTTCAGAATAGTTACAAAAGAAAAGTTAATGACATATTAGTATTTGATGAGCCATCTAAAAACGTGAATAATTCAAATACATAACTGAGGAGAATTGTTTCAAGGCTCGGTCTATGCCGATTCTATAATACGAATGTTTCCTTTTTAGATATCACATCTCCAAACTAAGAAAAAAATATTGTCAAATGCGAGAAAATTTTAATATTTTTTCCCAATTAAGTATTTTGATAAATTTGTTTAAAATTGATCTGACTGCAGTTCGTCTCCTGATAACTTGGTCTTCATTTCAACTATGCTATACCTACGTGAGATACGGCAAAATGAATAAAGTGTTTAATTATAACTTAAACAGGGCTGTAAGCTCTTCAAAATGTTCCGTAAAAGTTTTCCAAATAATGACATTGACAAATAGATAAAAATATAAGGGACAGCCTATCGCTGAAACAATCTAAACCGTCGTAGGCGCCGAGTTGGCCTTTTTTAGAGGGCCAAGACTGTAGTGGGTAGAGTCTTATATATAATATGTTTAACGTCCAGGAGACAATAAATGTTGTTGGAGTCACACACCTGTACCTCGTACGTGTTCCTCACAACTGGCGTTGCCTCAACACTAGTATGTCCACTACCGGAGGTAGTGGGAGAACTCCGGCGCATCGCCTGTGCGCCAGGGCCTCGTGGGCGGAGCCACGATAAAGACTCCCAATAATTTCGTAAATTTTAGTACTTTTCATTCGTTTTTTCCTGTTAAATAATTTGAAATTCGCTGTCTACGTTGAATGGTGACCAAAAAATTTTCACATTTTATTTTCAACCCGCTAATAATTTCATTACGTCAGCGTTAATGTAAACCGCAAATGACTTTCGAGTATAAAAGAACGTGGATTGTTCCAAGGAAAATATTTAAAACAAATTCAACGTTAGGTAGGTACACTACTTTATTACAATTAGTAAATGTTTCTAAACCATTCGGTATCGTTTTACTTTTATCACAAGGTACCGAATAACTAACGCTTAGGCTGCATAAATATTATATGTTTTATTAGTGGAGGCGACGAGGGAGAAGACAACCACAAAAACAGATTGTTTAAAATTCTGTCAATGAACATGGCAAACATAAACAATTAACTACCTACTGATCGAGAAATTTTAAACTGCCACAATACCAAAAAGGTAGATAGATCAATATTATAAATTCTAATCCATAAATATTTGTGAAAATGCGTTGATTTTTCACTAAAATTCGTTGATTTTTAATGATGATGGAAGAATACTCACTGAATAGCTAAGTAAATTAATAAAACTTTGAAAAAAGTCTTCAAAACATTGAACCGATAAATTGCATCGGTGTTGAATGATAATACTTTTTGGATTTTAGTTTTGAATAACCATTTTTTTTGTCGACAGTTTAAAATGAAAATTTCTTAAGGATCTTATTTAATGTAAATTTTACGAGTAAATATTTCGAAACAAGACATAATGTCAAACTGATAAAAAAACAAAATACAAAAACAAAAATAATCTTTCCAAACTTACTCCATTGAACTTTCACTTGTTATCATTGTAAAGAAATAATATGAAGAAAATTTGTTTTAAAATAGTTAAGATAAATAGAAAATTAATTCGAAAAATATCAAGTTGAGGTAAGAACTTCGAAATAAATTACCACTGCATAAAATTAATTAAAACTGCAAATAAACAAAAAAAAAAAAAATCAACTCTAGGCTTATAAAATAAATTTGAAAATAATGCGGAAAAAATTGAGTGAAAAAAAAACACAAAAATTAAATACAATTTCACGCTAAAATAAAGGGTAAGATTTAAACCATAAACGAAAATATTAAAAAAAAAAAAAAAAAAAAAAGTTAAAAATAAAGTAAACTTCACTCGAAAGAACTGTAAAGTGAAGTGAATTGGTTTTGTTTAGCTATTCACGAACTTGTCGACGGATAAGGTAAGTTATGTGATCTGTTTTGGGGTTGATAAATACATAGGGGTAGAACAGGACCAATAAGATTTCACTTTCTCTCCTTTAACGTCGAATGAATCATTCGATTGTTTGCCTGCAAACAGGCCCTTTTTTCTGTAGTGTATATACGAGGAGGAGTTTTTAAAAACCGGTACCTATTCGATGGTGAGAAACGAAAGGCGTTAACCAAATTTGTAACAAGGACTGAAGTACCGATATCTAAGGGTTTTTTATGTTTTTCCCTCACAAGCGATGACGTGAACAGGTGAGTCGAGACGAATGTGAATAAGAAAAAAGTAAAATTCATGTTAACTATTAGCTGTTTTAGGGCAAAAAAGAAAAATGTTGCACTGAATGTGCCTACCAAATTTAAGAGGTTTTATGTCTTTACGGATTTTCAGTTTTTTAACGGATAGACTTCGTACACTGCAGATTATTAGTGGGTAAGGCATTTAAAAAATGCCGTTTATGGCATATACTGACGTTCGAAATTCAGTTTAAGATGGTTTCATTTTCAAGTCTGACACATTCAAATTCGCACAATTCACAAAATTATCAAAACCAATCCGAATATTGCGATTAATCATTGCCATTTCTTAATTTAGAAGTCCTGTATACTCTGCTCCAATCATTTGATTGTTGCGTTTCACACGATTGGGATTAACACGTTAAGGGAGTCGACGTTGATATGCCTCTGTGATGAGTATCTGTTGATGCAAGACCATGAGACAATAGACTTATATGGTCTACGTATGGGCATTGCTTTTCCTCATCAGTAGCTTTAAATTGTGGTATAATGGGTATTGTATCATATATTTAAAGTTTTTTTTTTAAACTGACAGCATTAATTACCCAAATGTTTGAACTTATTCTTCACATAATATTGTAAATAAACAGAGGAAAAACTTCTAAGAATTTTAAGCTTCTAAAAAAGTTTTAATTATTTTCAAAAAATAAAAAATAAATCAATAAAAAAATAAATAAATTAATAAATAAGTATATAAATACAAAAAAATTCTAGTGCAGCACCTCTTGAAAACTCAGTTTGCCATTTTAATACACTATTGATTGAATTTTATTTAAATTTAATAAATACGGGCTATTAATTTAACATTTGCTAATCATTTATCATATTATGCTTTTATCTACGTTTATCACGAATTTGTTAAAATCTATTTACCAGTCTCATTTGATCTTTGCCACGAAACATAATGACCAACATTAAAAGTATCTCCAAGGTAACAGTTAAGTGAATTAGGTTCGCATGAATGTCACAACCAAACTGAAACTGTTCAACAATCGATTTTTAAATTCTACCTTACACTGTCGAAAGATTCCTTTATTTTATTGAATAAAAGAAGTATATAAATGGGTAGATGTAGTTAGAATAAACCAAATAATTCGTATATCGTGGTCCACCTTAATTAATAATAAGTTTAAGTTCAAAACGTGTTTTCAAAAGATAAGCTTTTATTTTATTTTTTTGGCTTTGGCTTCATGCGAAATAAACATACTTTGTTGCGGAAGGTTGGCTGCAGTATTGGTATATTTTAAAATCGCAGTAGTGAGAACAACAAAAGCTTATGAGTAAAAACAAAACATTTTTATTTCCTGAAATATCTTGTCATATTATTCGGATGACGTGTACATTTGCATACATACCCCAATACATTAAATTCAAATTCATGCAAACCTTGGACCACATCTCGAATACAGAGTATTAAAATATAATAGAAGACGCACGCTCACGAGAAACGACGTTACTTTTGAAGCTATTGTCCCCACTCCCGCAGTACCGAATTCGAATTTACTGTCCTCTCATTTGGGCCACTCGGCAATAATATGAAAATTTTTTTTCAAGTAATTTAATCAAATGAATACATAAATGTAATTATTAATTAATTTAGAAATCACAACAAACACGAATTTCATGGACACAAATGAGATTGAAAATTGTCGGTACCTTAGGATTGTGAAAGTGGTGCCATTTTTCGTTTGTGCGTCCTCCATTATATTTGAATACTCTGTGATCGCGGGATTCGCGGGATAGTGTGAAAAATGTTACGTACACCTACCAATGACCGTATCTACTAAATTAATGAAAAATTAATAAAAATTTTGAATCTTGAATAAAACTGAGGGGGTCCTGACAAATAAGAAATTTAATAAATTTACAGTTTTATATTTGATGTATCGAGGACTTATTAATGAAGAATTATATGAAGGTATGGTGTCGAAACATCCAACACCCAAACAATATTGAAAACTTTGTCTATTTGGCAAAGGCGTACCGTGCACTCACTCAAAGGTTGGGCAATTATGCGCCGATTGGTATAGGTACAGAAGTAAAACAATGTATCGAAGATTTTTAGAAATGAAAAAACCGAAAAGTTCCTCCCGCAAAATACTGAGAAATGTCTTCTATCTATGTTAAAGTTCTTTAAAGGAAAATTAAAAATCTGCATTCCCAACTCCCCAAAAATGGACAAATATTAGCGAGATTTGGTAAAGTGGGTTTTTTGTGAAAATGTACTTTTTAGTCTTGGTCTCATAAAACTGTTTTGAGACTTCCCCAATTTGTCCCAAATAAGTATTGGTGTCTTTAATGAGCGGTTTCTGCTGTATGGGGAGATAGGGGTAATATGGACGCACTAAGCGCAGATTAATCCCACCAACCAATTTTTTGAAATTTTTGTTATTTAGTTATTGGGGTATCTAAGAAAAACCCTCAACTTTCCTCTTCCAGTTTTTCAGACATTTTGATTGATAATGCTCTTCACAATTCACAGTTTTCTAGACCCTTCCAAAATCACTCATTCAAAATGTATCGGGTTAAAATGGACACTAGTGCAAATTTATTTAAAATAAAGAATAAAATTTAAAAATAATTAGTATTCCTCAACAGAGATTTAATAATTAATTGTTAACGCACAATTCACATGTAAAAAATAATTTGTCCTCCCCTGACACACATTCTTCATGAGCCCACTCTTCACACTGAGTGCACTGGATTCATTGTTCTCCAGGCTGTGAGGCAGAAAAAAGCTGACAGCAATACAAACATGATGAATCTACTTGGGTTGTTTTTTTTTTTTTTCAAAACTTCTGACCACTACTGTCTGTCTGACTTTCGAATATAATTTCGAGGCATCTTTAAACTAAAATATGCAGAAAAATATTGTAAGCTGAGTGTCCATTTTACCCCAAGTGAGGTAAATTGAAAAAAACGCTAATAAAATTGTTTATTTCAACGAAAAAGTGACAATTCATACCTTTTAATTGAATCAACACTACCCTCTTCTAATCATAATAGTCAATTTATAAAAATAAATATTACTTACTCGATTTATTCTCATCTGAAAATTCGCAAAAGTTACATCAAACACTTCTGAAAACATTATCGCGTCATAATTAGAAACTCAAAACAAAGAATCAAACCAAATTCAGAAAATAAGCTTCTGGAGTATAAATTAAGTTAATTAATCCATCATCTCGCATGGAGCACCAATAGCCGATTCAATAAGACCAGTGTCCATTTTACCCCAAGTGTCCATATTACCCACATCTCCTATATATAATTACAAGTCCTGAAGGACCTATCCGCGGCGCTTTGGCTTGTGCCAGCCCTGGATTTATAGGTAACACTGTAGAACTCGTTGTTTCAGTGGAAGCAACAAATATTTTTTTGTGTCTGTGTATGGCTGTGTGGGTAGTGGCGCATGAGCATTTGGCAAAACAATATCGGGGAAATAATTTTGTGAAATAATTTTAAGGAATGAGTTAACGGCTTGCACATTTATTATAGTGATAATTATTTAGGTAGGTATACTACACATTTAAACCATTTTCTTGTTACTCTGATGCAGGTCTCATTTATCCAATTGTCACTAAATTGGCAATGAATATTAGAACAAAGCCAAAAACCTGACCTATTGATTTGAAGGTACTTCTATAAAATCCATTTTTACTTCGATTTTGAAAGAGTTAATGGTTTTAAACTATGTAATTTTTGGTCAACAGTTACAAAATTCAATATAGTTATTAATTAAATTATGATATAACACTAATTTTTTATCAACTAATTTTTTAATTTTGAAAACCCAATTTTTCTAATGGAGATGCTGCTGCTGCCTTAAAGTTTTATCATCAATGTAATACATATTTATATTTTAACTACCAGGTTAAAACCAAAAGGTGAAGATGGGTGGCACAAATTTTGGGGCAAGTTTTGGTATAAGTTCAAGCACAAATTTCAGAGAAAGAAAGAAATAAAGATGTAAGAAAAATTTGTTAGTGTGCGTGTGTATTTGATGGTATTCAATTTATGTATTGTGAGGTCTATTCTTAATCATCAATCAATAAGTAATAAAAAAAAAATCTTCATAAATAAGATCAGACAGTTGAGTTTTGTTCAGATTAACTAAATTAAACTTCTCATTTTTATTCCTATGTTTTCCCCCAATCAATCACCTTTTTATAAATTTAAAGTTACAGATTATAAAGTATAATAAGTAATAAGGTGGAACTCAACGGTGAATATTTCAATAATATGACGTGGAAGTAACTAGATCTTATAGATAATGATCTGGTGGTGTGATGGGAATATACAACCACACAATAAGTACTCCGTTTTCAACTGGCCAAGCAATTGGTACGTTTTTTGCTCACATCACCATTACCATTATAAAATGATACAAAAATAATTAAAAGCATTTTAGTTCGAGAATTCACTTTTTTTCTTCTTGTGTTCTTTATCATCGCTTACTACAATCGCGATACAAAACCAAAAGATCAAGTGGTAAAACATCTTCTCAATTAACATCAGATCAACATGGTAACCAAGATCAATTCATTAATGGATTTGTAACATCAAGAGTGAAACCTTAAAATATCTGGTCGTAACATCGGTAACCATAATGATTAAGTTTATCTATTAATCAAACTGTGAAAGAAGACCATTTTCTCTCAAATTACAGGCTTTTCAATAACAATTATGGGGAGTTGTGTGAGATACCATGAGGCAAGACCTCATGGTTTTAAGTAGTATGTAGGTAAGCTCATTTCACATCATTTTCCCTTATGATCTAAGATATTAGTATTTCTTGTAATTTGCAATCTTGGGCTGTTCTTCAAAATTTCAACCTTAGACCATTTTTATTTTCTAATTAACCTTTTTGGACAATCATGTGACAATCATTCTGGAATGTCACAGCACTAACAGGAAAAAAAGTGTGAGTTCCACTGGGAGTTTACTCATGAAGGATTGATGTGTAAACATAATAATAATAATAATAATGTGATTGTGTGTATGTGCAAAGCATTGCGCACGCACAACTACACCCCAACACATCATGTAACACACACAGATGATAGTTACAATTGTAAGAGTTATAGTTAATGCGAATCTGACGACTGTAATTCTCATTTAGCCCTACCATAGACACCAAGTGCTAAGATGTTTACGCATCAAAAATTTTGTAGTTACGGTTGAAACAACAAATTATATAGTGTTACCACCAACAAAAATATATATATACTACATTAAATGATTTATACCCTATTTACTTCGAGAACGCAGGTTATAAGTAAAAGGGAAAGAAAAAAACATTAATTCACAATTATATGTAACCGAGAAACTAATAAATTTTTAGTTTCAATGGTGAATTGATTAAGCTCAACTGTGCTGTTATGTGTAACCATCCTAATGACGCCATGTCATTCTTAAAGTGAATAGGGTATAATCTGCTTGTTTATAGGCAGTGAAGGGCGCTTTTTAATGTGATAACATTTTTATTTTCTATATGGGATCTGTTTTCGAATTCGATGTTTCTTTATTTTCCTATTTTTTCTCACACATCGATAAAATATCGATATTGGTTTACATGTATTTTCCATTTAACATCGAAAAATATAGATTTTTTTATATATCGAATTTTTATAAACCAGATCGATATTTATTTACATGTATTTCCCATTTAACATCGAAATCAAATTTTTATCAGTATATTAAGAAGCTAAAATATTTACTGGAAGAAAATCGGTCGGTGAATCAAGTAGAATCCATCCATGGATTAAAGTCAAATAATATGAAAATGTTATCACATTAATTGTAATCAGCTTCAGCCACTGATACTGATTTTTTTATTTTCACTCAGCTTTTAACATTTTAAATTGCATACATATATTTTATGATGAAGGCTTTCTTCATTGTATTGTTCATTATTTCTTCATGGATACGTCTAACCCTTTGACTATATAGTATGGACAAGCAAAGAAAGATGATTTCTGGTTAGACGTGCCGACGCTAATTAGGCAACCAGAGCGTACCTTTTGGCGTATTTGCTTTGTGTTTATGTACCTACGTTATCCTTTTGAATTTAAGGGATCTCTTTATCAAATGTATTCTAAAGACGCGGAAGGTACGCTAGGCTTGCCTACTTTTTCGCCGGCATTTTTTAACATTAAATGTACATTAGTCTTTTGGAGCTTTACTGGTCCAGTACTATACAGTCAAAGGTCTAACGTGATCAGTGGTCAGAGCTGTATGCAGGATTTATCTCAAATACAACGATTTCGTGAGTAAAATTTTTTAGGTGTTTTTTGTTTTCAAGAACATTCGCGTGTGTGTAGCGTTTCTAGGAGGTGGGATACAACATTTTTGTACTGAAAACAAATGATGCGCCTCCGCCTCAAGAAAGTGAGGAAGCGTCCACAAAATGAAGTCGACTTACATTAACTCTAACTCGATGGTAGGTACTTATAGCTTTTTTGTTTTTAAATAGAAAAAATACATAATGTAGACGTCTCGAAAGTTATACAGCACAACAAATCGTCACCCTTTACATTAGTTAAATGAAAATACTGAAATTCTCTAACTTTCATTCAAAAGCCTACTGCACGTACTCATTTTTTCGGAATGAATCATAGCTAAAACGACAAGGTCTCATACCGAGTCAATTTTGGTTACGTATGTGTGTTTTAGAGAACGGAACTACACCGTCCAACAGACGAGCTATTTTTGATCTTTTTTTTAATATTTTTTTTTCCTTATTCTTTTCTTCTTTTCGTCTAACGAAGGAATTTCTTTTCTTTTCTTTTTTTTTTTTGTTTTTTTTTTACGAATTTTCGGAACGCTATCTACCGAATGTCGTAAATAAGCGCCACAAAAATACAATTTAAAAATTAGAAAATTATTTCGAATCTCCGGCAGCACTTTTCGGTAGTGTTTCTTCGCGTGTACATAAAATAAATAAATAAATAAAAAAAAAAAAACACTAAAAATTACGGTCCTTTCAGCGCGAGTATAAACAGTTTTTTGCGGTATATTTAGAAAGTCGTATTATCGAAAATTATTTTTCAAAAACTTTATTCACGTGCGACGTCATGAGTGAGCCTGTCGTTTTCGAATCCCTTTCGGATCGAGTGTCGAAGTTCAATGAAAAAGTGAGCAAACATTTAGAAAGTCAATCGTTGAATCCATTTTCTGGCGGTTTTCAAGGCGGTTCACGATCGCCTTCACCTCGTCCTTCGTTTTCAAAAGATGAATATGGAAAGTAAGTGGGCCTAAAACTGATTTTAACTTGGATAAATTGTAACTTTTTTTTTTTTTTTTTTTTTTTTACCATATTCTCATTCTGATTTAGAGAAGACTAGAGTAATTTACCCCGCATAAAAATGAATAGTGAAGGAATATTTAAATTTTGCTTAGGAAACGTATTATTTCTTGAAGTGATTTTGGTGAAAATCAAGTTCTTTGACGGGTCCGAAAAATTAAATAAAAAATTCGGCATAAAAAACAAAGCTTTACTAAAATTATTATTCCCAAATTGTGTGCAAAATTAAGGTTTTTCTCAAATAACATTTTTTATTAATTTTTACTCGATAAACAGACAGTGCTAAACGAAAGAGGAGGGTTTTATACTTACGTGAATAATATTTACGACATATTTTTGGCAGACAGAATTTATTGTATAGATGCGCTTGGCTATTAATTTTTCAGTTGATGTAAATATGCGAGCAGTAGTAGATCCATTAATTTTCTAAAGGAAAGAGCCAAATTCTAATTCTAATTGTTTGCCTCTTTCATTGCCTGGGTAGGTACCCTCATCTCCTGTCTTCCTCCATAACGAAGATTTACTATACATAAGGCACAGATTCGTTGACCATCGAGTCGGACAAGTGAGCCCATGGCCCATGTGGCCTCCCTCGAGTCGGCTACTGTACATAATATAATTATGAATATTTACTACGTACAAACGTAAATTATTGTTAACATTATATAAAAGGCTGCAATTTTCATTTGATGGGACTGAAAGTCAGTACGATGCTACGTAGGTAGGTACATACGCAAGGTCCACAATAATCGACTCGGCGTTAGAAGTAGATCCTGCAATATCTGAAGTCATTTGGACAAATGGTTTCGAAATGGGTACGGGGTGACATCCAGTTTGGGCAGGGCCTCAGAGAAGGAAGAGGAAATGGTAACAACGGTACCGGATCCGGACTTTTTAATAGGGCCACAAAGGGACAAATTTGGGAATGTCAACGATCAAGTAAATGGTTAAAGAGGGCGCCAGGGCCGATTCATGAAGGTTTTTGGATTTAAATCTCCCAAGACTAAAGGAAAAAATATTTCGTTCACTCCATTTACGAAATCGTTTTCTCAGCTTAACCTCCACCAAGAAATAAATTCGACTGCTGGCACAGAGAGCCCCTCAGTTCAATCACGCGGACCAGAAATTTCTCGCTGAAGCCCTGAAATTGAGGCCAACTTTTTTGTTCTGTGTTAAGATGATACAGGGTGATGTAATTTTCTTTCAGTAAAGGTGGATTTGTAACCAAGAGATATTCTGTAATGCAAATAAATCCCGTCAATGCTAGCTTCAATTGGGTCGTTTGTTTTTGAATTATTGGTGATTTAGTGTGGTTGGCGTGCTCATAAAGGGAAGAAGGCATAAAAGCGAATTCTTTAAAATCATATGGGTCAGCCAAGTTCCGACGCGTGAATCGGTTTTATGTTGTATGACGTCATCAGTTCTAATTCTGTTGGCCAATTATAGAGCGATGTCGGACAGACAACTACTTGCCCATTCCTGAAGGTACCAAAAATTTGTCTTAATGTAGTCTAATTTAAATTTGTGGATCCAACAACCAACAGAGCTACAATGCCTCACGCTATATTTCAGGCTCCCATCTACAACCCCCCACTGTACTGCTCTTCAGCTCCGTCTTCTTGTTGTTCCTTTGGTAAAGGGCGGTGGAGATGGCGTGGCAACTGCCCAACAAGTACCAACATTTCATCCCCGTATACCAGAGTATAGGGGTCTGATTTTACTATAGAGGTTGAAGTGTGGAGATGTGGGGTTTCATTCCCTGAACCAGCAGACTTCACACATATACTCACTTATTGAAAGAGCATTCCTGTACTTACCTTTACATCCTTAGACTTAATCTTTTCAATGATATTTCATGGAAAATTTTTAAACATACGTAGTATAGGTAAAATAATATATTGCGATATGTTTCCATTTACTAATCGTTATAATTCACCGTTATTGGTCTCACTTTGTGTGCTGTGGTAGGTATGCTCTTCGATTTGGTTTCCTATGAAAGAAATTCTATTTTCAGTTGCGAGAATACAAAGAACAGACAAGTTTTGTTTGTTGCATTGAGGTGATGAAACCAAACATCCTGATCACAATCCAGCCATCATAATTCGCACGTACTCAGTCTACCCATTGTACCATTCGTTGAAATTTTATCGGCAATTCCAAAAACATCCTGTACATGTCCTTTCAGTTGAAGGTTGAATCTGAATATTCCCTAATTGCCTGTTGATACTAACGCAGACATCGCACAAACTTTCTAACAACCATTCACGAGCTGAAGTGGCACTTTTCGAAAGTGAAACTTAAGACCATAAATAAGTCCCATTGTAAGAGGGTGTCCGCACATTATCCGTAGTCTCTTCTGATCCCCTCGAACAAAAACTACCAAAACAAACGGAAAACACAATTTTTAGGGGTCAACATTTTTTTTCGTGCTAAGGGGGTCCAAACTCGCAGGACCACACCCTTATATACGCCCTTTGTGAAATCGACAAGCAATTAATATTGCATAAAAGTGATCAGCGAGTATTTTAAGCCATAAGATGGCGTTGAAAAGAAACCGCATTTCTGATGTGTTATTCATAGGTTACCTGCCTACGCATTGCGTATGACGCACACAATAGGCGAATAAATGTTTACTAAACTGCACGTAAAGTTTAATTTAATGTTTCGCGGTTTGCTGTGTCTCGTAGACCTGTGGCCGGATCAAAGACGGAGCAGCGCGGACGTAAAGCACATTCGCACGTGTGTCGAGAAATTTTAGAATTATGCAAAATTATTGCGGATATGGGCCATTACCAAGCAAAGTACAGAGAAAAAGGTGAAGATGATGTCGATGACGAGGACTCGACAGAACCCGATTCCCCTGTAATTGTTCCATTCGGTGATTTATTTCAGGTAAGATTTCATTTTTTTTCTTCTCTTTTGTCAAGAGAAAATTCAAATAATACCTACCTGATTCGTCTCGAAGACATTTTAAGCGCTTACTCTGACAATTATTCATACCTGCAATTAAGAACCTCGGTGAATATTCATTGCAGTCTTTAGTCGGAAATATTTTCTATTTATCTGTAGCGGCTTTTGTGTCGACCAGATTTCGTCTGCTGAATATTTGGCACTAATGAGTTTTCAGAAAATCTTGTTAGGACTCCATTATTTTCAAAATATTTAAACATTGCCTAATGTATATCTACGTAAGAAAAAAAATGGGTAGACTATTTATATTGATGTAATTATTTTTGCGCGAATGTATGAATGTATAGTGTTACCTAATGGTTCTACGAAATGATCCTTTTGTGAATATATAAATACCTGCACGTAGCCGTAACCGAATGAATTAGTTCCACCGTAAACAAATATTTCAATTTTACAGCTACCCTTGTGATTTTCTATTTTTCCAAACTCATTCATTATAATAATACATTTTGTGAACCTTTGGATTTTCGAAACTCTTTTCGAAGTTGAATAAAAGAGAATTTGGAAAAGAAAAAAAAGACTAATCTACTTCATTCGAATGAGAAAACGAATCACGATTCGAATTATATTGAAAATTTAAATCGTGTTGGTCAAATTAGATGTTTTCATTGAATAAAATCGGAAGAAATATTTTCCTTCGGAACGTTATAGTTTCAAGTGCCTTTTTAAACGTATTGAAAATGCCCCAAAATCCGACCGCGGCTACACTTTTAAACGTTTCGAAAATATTTTAGAACAATGTAAATTAAGATCCTTAAAATGTATTAATGCTTTAGACATCAAGCAATGTAATGGTTACCTATTTTACACATAATTATTAATTTTTAATGACTTTTAATAGTGTTCGAACACGTGGTCAAGGGGAAAGCAAAAGGGGAGATTGCCTTCATCACCTTTTTGTTTGCTTGTCACTTTTCAAATTTGAAAGAAATTTAGTAATAAATACTATGCTACAGCGTCCATAGATGCTAAATTTTCAAAAATAACGAGCAAAAAAAAAACGTCGTGGGAACAATCGCCCCCTTTGACCTCTTGAAGAAATTCTGGCTACGCCCCTTAAATGGTAGATGTATAACAGCGTCAGAACAGACCATGAGGAATAAAATTTTTGTCCATTGTAGTGTTCAAATAAAGCTCAAATAATTAGCCAATAAATATGGAATATAGCCTATTTCTTTATTTGTATTCATATAGTATATAACGAGGGTGAAATTTAACGCAAAATTTAAAAAAAGTATGCGTGAAAATTTACAAATTTACAATTTTTTTAATTTTGACTAGAAAATTAGGAAGGTACCTAATTTTTTTATCTTATTTATTTAGAAAAATTTTTTGCAATATTAGCTAAAAGCTGCAGAACGTCAAAAATATTTGGCAGAAAAATGGATTTCCCACATTTTTTCTATTGTAACGCGACATGGTCAACAATAACATCAACACAAAAACAAATAATCGACTTCCACTTATTCTAAATAAGGAAAACAATGGCGGGTGTAGAGGAAGAAAATCTAGCGGTTTGTAGAAAAAGGAAACATTTCTCAGTTATCGAAATGAATATTTTTCCCAGATATATTTTGAGAACAGCGTTAAAATTTAATGTTTTTTTGATTTTCGTTTTTCATCTTCTTCTGTAGTTTTCTTAAAACAGAAATTTGTTCGTAGAATCTCGAAAATTTTTTTAATAATTATAATTATAACTTCAAATATAAAGTTTCAATTCAGTATAAAACTAATCGAACATGAATGTACCTCATTTACAATATCACTCGTGTGAACTGAATCATAATTGTTCACTCGTGAAACACCCTGTATATCGCGTCATTAGAACCAATGATACTAAGTAGCAATAAAATGCCAGTTAAATTTTATGTTAGGTATTTATTTGCCATAAAAAATCTCAAATTTACCGTTAATTCGAATTTCGAACCCACGCAAATTTCTAAAGATATTTTCAAATTTCGACTGATCTTTATTTATAGTTACACACATTGTATGTTAGAAGTATTCGTAATTCGTCGAAATGCGTTATTTTAAGAAAATTTTTTTCTGAAGCGTAAATTTTCACACCAACGTTTATTCACATAAGATGCTAATTTCTCGTTTCAATCGGTGACGTATGTAACTATTTTTTTTTCACTCTTCAACCTTTTGATATTATGAATGAAAACAATTCTCGTTCTTTACATATTTTTCTTATGGTACTACAACTCCACGTAGGTACCCATATTATTTATTTTTGTATCGAAGCCATCCACCGTCACGTAGTATTTATTTTCAGATCCAGGAAGAATTCATGGTCATATACGTATACTAACTGCTCTTTTTCGTACACACAAATATGGTTGGTACCCATGCCATACAATTTTATTTCACTGAATTGCATCCTAAATGCAATATGTTTCCGGAGAGTATGATAAAATTTCAGAGTAATGTGATGCACTAGACCAACTAAATACCCGGCTTATGGAAAGCATATATTCATGGCTGATCAAGTTAAAAAATATAGTAGGCAGTTGGTAATTAGCCAGTAAAGTAATTGAAGTTTGAAATGGAATTAATAGATATGAAAGATTATACTCCTGAAATACGGCGTGGTTTAGCTTCTGAATATGTGATAAAAATTATTCACCACTGTGGGTGTGTGCGTAGATATACACGACACCACACAATATCAGAAGGCAGAGCGTGTTTTTCTTCGTAGACATGTGGGTGTGTGAGCCAAGCTCAGTATACAATTAAGCTATATAGACGAAATATATAGCCATGAGTGCAAAAAGTAGTTTGTAGACTAAACGTCCACTGGCCCACTCGGTGATCGATGAGTGCATAATACACTCGTTCGTCAACGATCACTAGGTGCAACAACCACCATACCATGTGGTTCCAGGGAAAGCTCAAATATACGACTATTTTTAGTTTTTTCAATTTACTTAGGTAGGTACCTCAACAACTATAACCAGGTGCAATAAATATATTTCAGCACAAAAATAATGCATTTAAATTTTGAACACGGAAATTTTCTGTACTTTTTTTCATAACTACCACAGGGGCTGAGGTACAGGGTGGTAAAGAAGGATATTTTTTCAAAATAAATAATTTATATTACTTACATCGGCAGATATTTCTGGGAAGCTGAAAATGAACGTCGGCGTAAAGAAGGTGTCAAAGGAAAATAGCATACCTGCTGGAGTATTATATACATAATATTTAATGCCTGCATGTTTGTGATATTCTCTATGATGGAAATGAACTGTCAAGAGAAATCATGTACAAAACTGTACATCTGTTATATCATTCATTTGTGAAATTTGATTCCTAACCCTTCCCTGCAGAGCCTGTTGATTGAAGAATTTTAACTCTGGTTCTCTTCGCTCTTCTCCTTCATGTGACTCCCATGGTCAGCCTATTTTTGTTTTTTTCTGTCTTTCAACTCAATTAACCTTATTTTTTTTACCCAATTTCTCCTCACCCCGATCCAAATAATTCTTTCTCTCTCTTTTTAAATAATTATTTGTAATACAATTGAAAAAAGTAAATGATTTCGATATGAGTGTGAATTTTGCAACATGAGCTGAAGTGTTGCAAAATTCACACCAATCATCTACTTTGCACGTGTGTCGTTACACACTATTTTCTGCAACAACCCCTTCCCCACAAAAAAGAAAAAACTGTGTTTTTTATAACCAAATAATAGTTAATAAATGAATAATTTTACTTTTATGTAACCAAAAAATCTCCTGTTAAATCTTGCAAAAAAACAAATTAACACACAAACTTTAAGTATGTGTGTAAAATAAAAAGATTCTCTTCGCTTTATCTTCTTATTCTTTCCTGCTTATCGTCTATTCACGCTCTACACTTCCTTATCACTCTATTGTCCATCTCTCGTACAGGTTACAGTCATTTTTGCTCTCATTCATCATACGTTCGCCAGTTCATGCACTTTAATTCTGTTTTAGCTTTCATACTTTGTACACTTTCCTATGTGAAACAACTTCGTTTTTGAATTTACTGTATTTTCAATAAAGTTAAATTCATCCAAGTCGTTTACTCTCTCGTGAGATTTTCAAACAATCTTACATATGTATGTAAGGTTGTTGGGTGGGTCCCGCATAGTAGCATATCGAAAACTGCACCGTCTAAGTCTCTTGAACATCAACCCGCTTCCATAGACCCTTATCATCCCTTCCGTCTTCACAGCTAACTCGGGTGTCCAAAATTGATGTATATGTAAATCATGACAACAGCTAATTTAAAATAAAATACCGTAAAGCGTAAATAAATAATAAATATTAGCCTACCATGGAAGACAAGTCTCAAATTAACCACGTAAACAATCAATTTGGCACGTAATCACTATAATCACCTCACAGGCGAAGCTGGGATAAAACCTCCAAGGATGTTTGAGGTCTTGTCTTTGTTTTCCTCTCGCACTTATTCTTACGAAAATAAGCAAATATAATTTTTTTTTTTCTTTATCTTAGACTACATATTTTCGGATGGGCTTAGCCCCCCATACCTCCTCAACTTCGTATCGGAAACAGCTTACGAAATCACTCCTCAAGAAAATTTAACGCGGTTTTTAAAAAAATGTCTTCACCGTATGAGAACCCAGCCCATACCCTAATCAGCAAAATCTCAGAACATGTAATTAAATTTTCGGATGAAAGATATAAATTACGACATTCCACGTCGGTATTTAAATCAATATAGACAATAGTTGCCGAATGCCAGCTCGATCGAACGATATAAAAAAGAGCCATGGCCCCTTTAACAATGCCACCAGTCAAATATTGAAATAGATCCAATGAGGATAGACGGATAGTGTTAGACAGTATCCACGTCGATGTTATGATTAATGGAAAGTTTAAAACACATCAGTCTAAACTGAAAAATTTGTATTAAAAGGGTGAAAAAGAAACCCTCTCCCATGGTTATGCAGCCTTGAAATGTATTATTCGAATTTATCTCTTTACTAATGCATTTTTTCCATCGTCAGTAACGAAGAAATGTAGGATTTTTTTTTTTTTTGCCAATGTGTTTACGCAAAAAGCTCTGATAAACGTAGCCCACCAAGTTGATGGCCGATCACCAAAAATTTCATTGGCAACTTACCCACGTCGCTTTTCTCTTTCTGTCAAAGAAAAAAATTTTTTTTAGTTTTTTTTTTCCTCTTTCTGCTCTAAGGTCATACAGGCGAGAATGCAGGAAGTTCAAAGTAAAATAACCATTGTCAGGAGAGAAACGAATCATTTGTTAAACATAGATGGAAAAATGCGTGCGTATAGACGAGAAACTGTGCACCAGACGATTGCATCTTACACTCAGTTTGGTCGTGAATAATGTTTAATGTTGCTAGAAAGGTTCTCCCTTCCCACAAATTTTGCAACGATAAAGAAAAAAAGAAGAAATGGTGAGAAAAAAGTCTATTTAGTATTATTACATTATTGTACTCGTTAGCCTAAAACTGACCCTTTTTCAAGCCAAAGTTAAAAAAAGCAAAACAACATTGTAATTTTATTTTCATTCATTGTTTTTTTTTCTCGTATATTTCATTCATTTTACTTGGGCATGCAGTAACGTCATTTATGAAACTTGTTACGTTGTCGTGGCTTGACGTAAGTCTGTGAAAAAATTGCAACGCAATTGAAGCTGTAGCCATTTATGGTGGAGTGAAAATAATTTTTTTTTCTAACTGTGGAGTCGTAATTAAGTATAGTTGACCCATCCATTCAATGAAATAAATGAAAATTATAACTCTTTAGGTAGGCACATATGTAATATTTTCGTCTATTTCTAAATATGACAAAAATATTCGTCTACACGGTTTCAAATACCAAAAATGTAGGTATTCATCAATAATAAAACATCCTATAACTCTTTATAAACAACCACTAAATTACCCATATTTGATTTTATGAATATAGATATAATGTCTGTATATTCATGACCTAATTGTGCCTGTCCCTCGAGTATATCGCGAGTCAGCACAACCCTATAATAACAATCCCCTACCTCACTTAGCCTATCCAATACGTACACTTACATACCCCGAACGAGTATATAAACCCTCGATTCAAAGGAATATTTACATTGAGTATCTAGAGCCTCTCTTACTGAGCTACTAGTTTAAAGACAGTCTTGTCTAAAGGGTTGTAATCCCATATGTTAAATCTATTATATAATTAACATATTATTTGATGTACCTACTGTTGTCGTACAATTTATTATTTTATCAAAAGTGTTAATCCAACCTTGTGTTTTAAATATTATTGAGTCTCTCAAATACGTTAAGGTCCACAATAGTCGTGGATGATAAATTGAATATTTGAATTATTATAGGGGTATTAATTCTTGTTCAGTGTTAAATATCTCATATATGGTGTAACACTGAAAGTAGTTCTAATTAGGTACATTACCACCTCTTTTGGCCGTTACAACATATACCTTTTTTTTATTTTGGGTGGCATATGGTATTTGTTTTTTTGTGATTATATGTCCACGCCCTGTTCAGCTATTAAGCCTGTAGTGGGAGAGTGCAAGAAGGGGCAATGTTACTTTTTTTTACTTTAGAGAAATAAGCCATTTGAAGTTTTGGACCAATTTTCTTTCTTTTTTATGCCACTCCCCCTACTTTACATTGTTCATTATTTTTTTGTTCTGTTCATTTGTACTGTTGTAAATGTTATTGATAAATTTTTTCCTATTTTTTTTTTTTAAATTAAGTACTGCACTTACAGATTTATTTTGGACATTGGCCATTTTCATGAGAAAAAAACAGGAGAAATTTTTAAATTAAAAAAAAAAATATTAGGTAAGTAAGAAGAAAGTAAGAAGAAAACGTATATTTCAATCATGAAAACTTTAAAAAATAACAGTATAATCATTATATCGTACCTTTTCAAAGGCCAATATCAAATAAAAATTTGTGATTGCCCCTTGCAAAAAAGAACGAATGTCATTACAAATGGGGTGACATTTGCCCTTTCTGCCGTTGTCTATTACAATTTACAGATATTTCCATGACTTTCGATTGTGATTTTGTTATTTTACATGGTAACACCGATCAAACATTGGTCTTTTTTTTACATCAATCGATATAGCATTAAAATCTACATACATGGGCTTTTCTAACTCATAACTGCCAAAAACAAACACTGGCACTCCCCCATAGGGCACAGAGAGAGGGCAACACTGGACAGTGTAACATATTGTGTGGATAGTGGATGTCACTATTAAAAAGGTTGGTTAGGCACCGATGAAATCAGTAAGACAAATTCGTCTAAGGTAGGCAGCCAATAATTTGCCACTGGTCACATTATTATTTTAGCTGGGAAACACTGTACTTAGTTGGCCAAAAATCATCTCTGCGAATGAGTAGTGACTTGTCACTGAACGCTATTTTTGAATTGAGAAAGTAGTCCATATTGAATCCAAACCTTGGAGTTTCTCAGTTGAAGACCCAAATCCGAAACAACTGTGCCGCACTAACCGTGGAAAATAGAAGTTGAAGTTTTGGTAAAAAAAAATAAAAGTTAACAAGAACTTATGAAAAAACAAATTACATAAAAAATTCGATGCTGTTTGTAGGGTAGTCTAAAGATTTCTGGTAAAGGACCACTAAAGAAATCACTATAGGTACTCTGTTTATGCTAAGAAGTGCATGATGTCAGAATTGCGTCAGAATCACAATAGACATTGAGATTGGTTGGGGAGAGAGGAGTAGGTATCGATGCGCGAGATAAGCATAATTTTGTAGAGTAAGTAAACATCGTACTTCAAGCAGATAAATGTGGATAATATGGCTGATGATGTCACACACTTCTTGGTGTGAACAGAGTATAGGTAGCACTGAGAGGAATATCAGACTGGTGATCCACGGTTTGTGCTACCTAGTAACAAGGTAGAGTTCTGGGAGCTTATTCCTGAACTACTTACTTGGCTAATGCGGCATAACACAATTTAGGCACACTTGGCTTACATCTGAGTCAAAAAAAGGGTATTCTTTAAAATCTTAACTTCTGTTATCACTTCACTCAACTTCACTAACTTCACTAGATTTAAGTAGATTTAATTGATTAATGATTATATTCCTAGATCTTATCTGTATTTTACTTTCCTTCGATTCTCTTCTAAAATTCTATAAAAATCAAGTTATTGTAAATAATTACAAAATAACCGTTTGTTGTGAACAGCTGAAATTTCTCCAACTCATCTACAAATTCTCTTTGATTCGTCGCCATTAAATTAATCAGTATTTGTCGCCTTTAAATTGATTAGGATTCAGCGACGAATCAAAGAGAATTCATCTGCAAATTTTCTTTGATTCGACGCCGTTAAATTAATTAGGATTCGTCACCGTTAAATTAATTAGGATTTGTCACCGTTAAATTGATTAGGATTCAACAACGAATCAAAGAGAATTATCTTTGATTCGTCACCATTAAATTAATTCAAACACTGAGGAATTGATAAAAGTAGTTAGGCACACAGCTACCCAATATTCGACAACATATTTGATAATAGCCAAAATGAACAAAAATTCAGAAGATGCCACATTTTTGATGTGACGTAGAGGGCAATTTAACAATATTTCATCCTTCAATCGACTTCTTTTTTCTAATTTTGTACTAAAATTAAAGTTTCAAAAAGCCGTAATTTGGGAACTAATGGGTAGATTTGGAATCTGATTGAGATGTAGATCCAAAGTATATACAAACCAATTTTCATCCAGATCCGTGAAGAATAACCGCTAATTTGAAACTAAAGAGTGGATTCCACCCATCTTCAAACTAATTTAACAATGACGAATCAAAGAGAATTTGTCGCCCTTAAATTAATCAGGATTTGACACTGTTAAATTAATTAGGATTCAGCAACAAGCGGATTTGCGGTGAGTGGAAATGCTCATTGTATGTCCATGGCCTTAGTTTATATCTGCTTCAGCTTCAATCACATCTTCAACCATGATATTGTTAAAATAAATATTGATTGCATTCATTTTTTCAATAAAATTGAAATTTCAGTTGAAGAGAATAATTTGGAATAGTTAACTGAAGTTAATTTTTTCAAATTATTACAAAAAATCACATTTACAACTTTTATTTCTCTAATCATCAACAATTAGGTATGAGTGTTTATCAACAAACTTCAGCAACAAATGCTTCCAATGCTAAATAAGACTCCAAATATCTGTCTCAATTGGCGTTGGTGGATGCGTCTAGATACAATCATTTACGCATGATAAGCTATTGCAGAATACATAGCATAAGTCACATACACAATGGTACATCATGTGCGCAGTTCAGGAGTAAGCCTCCTGAACTCTACATGCTATACTGAACATGCATCCACTATCTAGTCCAGCTTGATGTAAGCAATTGGTATGTGCTGGTATTTATTAATGTGATCGAGGTAGCTATGTTGTGTGGTACATTAACATAAACTGCAATTAGCTGGGTTTTATGATACCTAAATCATTCCACAATGATAACAACAACTCAATCAACCTCAATGTTCCACATTCTTTTGGCCAACTTTTCACAATTACTGACACTGATCAGGAACATAGCCGGGATTTCTTCAAGGAGGTGGTAAAAAATATTTCATAATTTTTCAATGTGTAAACATCTTAGCTCTCAGTCTATGTTAGGAGCTAATTGAGAATTACAATCATAAGATTCGTGTAATTGTAACTCTTACAATCGTAACTCTCCTCTATGTGTGTTATATGATGTGTAGGTGTGTGGTTATGTGAGTGCGTAACATGTTGCGCACGCACACAACGTCACTATTACACGTTTAAACATCAATACTTTTTGAGTATAGCCCACATAGTCCCAGTGGAACTCACACTTTTTTTTGCTCGTCATTTTAAAAAAATTGAGAAATGTAGCATCTATGGTACCCACCATCGCATATTTACTAATAAAATTTTTTCAAAATTTTGAAAGTAACAAGCAACAAAAAAACTTCATGGAGATATCGCCCCCCTTTGCCACCTTGGCTACGTTTTTGACACGCGTTGTGTAAATTCCATTTTCTTATATTATAAATGTATCACACAACTTATCTGTGAGAACAACTGTACAAAACATCGTAATAATTGGTTTCACAACAATCCAATTGGGTTTTGTAACTTGGTATAATTAGCCTAGGCTCCTTATACCTCTTATCATAAAGAATCACATACTACTGGATTCACTCAGACATTATGGCCACCAACAGTAATGAAACACACCATGCTATGGTTATGTTAATGAAGGTGGTATAAGTGTTTTGCTTAGCACTAAATTCGCTTTTCTCTCTGGAAATATATGAACAAACAGCTGAGATTAAAAAAAATTTAATTAAGTTATTACCTTATCGAACTGATGGCCTGGGTATTTTCTGGGATAATTTTTTTTTTTCTTCGTATCAGTAGGTATTGCGCATATTTCATTTAAAAATGTGATCATTTTGTTCTTTATTTGTGCCCTAATGCAACCATTTTTTGCGACTGACCTGTGCAAAAATGGTGAAGTCAACTCGTTGAATGTATTGTCTCTCGCATTGTTAAGGAGGTACACTTGAAACAGAAACACTCTCTCAAATCCGGCTGTTATCTCACTCGACGAAATTATTCGAATACTCGTACATGGTATAGTGCGCCAAGCACTCCAAGACGATTCATATCATCTGCTGAAGTAGGCGCGTACTCATTTCAAATAATTTCTCCCCACAGATAACGGTAATTATCTGAAACTGATGCCATCCCCAGCAGTTATGTGCCATCGCGTAGTTATTGTTGAGTGGCCTCTATGTGTCCAATCAGCTAATTTTATAACTCATTTTTTCGGATACAGAACGCAAACTCGTCAGAACCCAAAGTACAGTACTATGATAAGGAGCAATACTAGGTCATTTACTTTGAACATTTCTGTAGGCCAGAAGTAGGCAGCTCTATATTCTTAGAAAACCTCATCCTCATCTCTAATAAGACTGAGCAGACGAGCTACCGCTTTTGATTGTTTGATGTCACACTCCTGATTTTAAGTGACTTTCAATGAAAACAGATGTAAAAAAATTCCTCAATAAAATAAACTGATACGTAATAATCCGAAGACATATTGCTTAAGAGATCTCCAACTGATGATTAAAAATATGAATAACATCTCAAGTCTCAACCATCATCATCATCATCATCATCATCATCATCATCACAAAAAATTTCTCAACTTTGTTTAATTTACTGCGCATGTGTTGTAGCTTGATTGTGTGTGTGTATTGGTGTAGAGATGTCTGTTTTCACTACGAAATATGCACAGCTTTGGCTGTACAGAACGTTAAATGAAGTTGACATTTCGTTAATGATGATGATGTTCGAAGATCTTTGTCACATTTTTGTATCACAGCGCATGTAGAGAGTTAGACATATCTTTAGCTGTATGTCTGGATGTAATAATCGTACTTTTTGTTAATGATTTGTTTTCATAAATTACAGTTTAATCGAAATAAATGTAATTATTACAGCCTCGGTTTCTTTTCTTTCTTGTTTTACCTGACAGTTTGATAGGCAGTGAAGAGTGCTGCTTGCGAGTCACACTCAGGCCATCCCTGCAATAACCATATAAAATAGTCATAAGTGAGCCTAGAAATCATCTCTTTACTGTACCTTCATTAGTTTGTCACCAATATGAATATAAGGAAAGGGGTTCAGGTACAAAGAAGTACTTGAAAAGGCTCCTTTTAATCATAGGATGCAGGACTTAATGAATTTTTATGAGGCTACAAAAGGCCAAAGGGCCTTTTTGATCAAAGACCCAGGTGTGATTTTTCTCAGCCAATACCAGTTAGGTCTATCTCATTGTTCATCTCCACGATTTATTTGAAAAAATAGGCTTCGTCCTTGAAACAATTAATTTAATTATTTTATTTGTTTTTTGAGTGAGACAGAGTTCATTTCATGACACCTGTCTTCATTTTTTGAGGAATATTCGAGTCTAATCAAAATTGTTGAGTAAAATATGAATATAGCAGGGTGGCTATATGTCAGAAAATATTTAGGCAATAATGATTTTTCACTATTTTTACAAGCTTTTATTCTACTTACTACTAAAGTCCTTACTGGGATTATAAAATATTCCAATACTGCTGCCAACCTTCCGCAGCGAAATAATGTTTATTTCGCATGAAGCTAAAGCCAAAAAAAATAAATAAATAAAAGCTTATTTTTTGAAAGTTCGTTTTTAACCTAAATTTATTAATTTTTTTTCTATGCTACCGTCAGAAATTTTGATTTTAATTTGCCATTGACTCTAGGCCTACCTACGTAATAAATGAATGCATATCGTGGCTAGACTTTCATTCAGTTATAAACTTCAAAAAAAGTACGTCCACTGATAACCTTCAGCCATTTCTTACCTCTTGAATGGCAGCCAACTTTAACATATTTTGGCATATGTTTGTTCACATTTTTACCAATAGGGTTCAATGAATACAGTAATTACAGAGAAGTTGAAAATTCTTCGAACAGAATTTTGTATAATGATTATGAATGACAAAATTCTCCTTTAAAACATAGCTAATCGCAAACTCTTTGTTTTCATATATTTTTTTTTTGCTCGAATAAAATGGAGACAAAATTGATTTTGCTTAAAGAATTAGAAAAAATAGGAAATCGAAAAAACATTTGCTATGAATTTATAAAGAGTGTATGGTAATGTTTTTGTTCTGTGAAAATCTCAATTGACGAGTGAGAAAGCCTTTGCAGACCTACCCTCTAATGTAAATTTTGTTGGACTCTGAGAGACACCTTCGTAATTCACTGTTCCTAAAAATTTAAGAAATAAATTTTCTGCTTGGTTTAAAAAATTATTTAAATTCATCTGCCGAGTAAAACAGAAAAGTTCTTAGTCGATTGTAATTTTTTGTTTATTACCTCAGAGAAAATTTACTATTATCTTCCGTAGGTAAAGAGAAGTTACCATAATGTTTCCTTCAAAGTTTGGATCTCTGTAGTTATTTTACATTCGACAGATAACTGAACTGTATCATCAGTTTTTTTGAACGATTTTTTCTCAATACACTGCCAGTTGGTTATGAAATTATGACAATGGTCTATCGATGAGGAAGTATATCAGCTCATTTGAACAACTTTAAAGAAACAGTTGTAGGTACCTATTTTTCATTATATACTTGAAATTCCCATTTTTAATAGACTCCATTTTTATCGCTTCCTCTAGCGTATTAGCGTATTCCCTTAAAAAAAAAAAAAAAAACAACACACTGATTGTATTGAGAAGATAATTCTACGTTTGGAATTATTTCAACAAATAAGATAATTTCTATTTATTATCTTTTATTAAATTCAAACTTCAAATTATTACAAACACTTTAAATCTTTACTTATTACTAATACTTAATGTGGCGACTACTGCCACACTACTTCGGCTGATTGCCATTCTCCCTCGATCACCGTCACCCGGCATCGTGGCCGAGTGTATACGGTGTTGGCTTTTGGTGGCGGTGAGCGAGGGGGGTTTTAGGTGTTCGGCCGGTACGGGTTTGAATCCCCGTACCGCCTGAACACCTAAAGTGGTGACCTTGACGTGATCCGGGGGATGGTAATGCACGCCATCTCTCGGACACGTACAAAACCAATAGCCGTGGTGGTACGTCACACCACCGATACTGGTATGTGACGGCGCTGTAGGGTGTGCGCCACGGTGCGGTGATGAGGTGGGGCATCACCACGCGCCGGTGTACATCCCTACCCGCAAGGCGCCTCCATACTGGTTGTCGTATCACGCTCCGCTATACTGGTGGGGAGTGGTGTGGCGACTACTGCCACACTACTTCGGCTGATTGCCATTCTCCCTCGATCACCGTCACCCGGCATCGTGGCCGAGTGTATACGGTGTCGGCTTTTGGTGGCAGTGAGCGAGGGGGGTTTTAGGTGTTCGGCCAGTACGGGTTCGAATCCCCGTACCGCCTGAACACCTAAACTTAATAATATTTTAAACCTGATATCCATAACATCGAGTATGGACCTTAACGTTTCTACTCGACTGCTAGTTCAGGAATGAATTTGTCTTCAAATGGAAGACAAGACATTACCTTCGATTTCATTGTTATAATTCAAAATGGCCGACCAAAAAAGTGGTGTGACATGGAACATCCGCCAGATATAATGATTCTTCATTGTCAGCATATTTGGTGGTGTTTGTCCGTGAGAAGCTAGGTATCATATAGACGGCTATTATTCTAAGAATTAGGAATAATAGTTGTCTATATTTGTTCCACACGATTTTGTAGACGAACTGAATCATCTGCAAAAATGAGACGGAACAGATTGTGTTTTGTCTTTGTCACTTTTTTTCCACTCTCTCAAAATTGTTTCTATAACTTGGGTTAATCTACAAAATACTGAGAAGTGAGATACCTAAAATTATTGGCTAAAGTGACTCTGTTTTGTACTCTGCAGCAACAAGAATCAAAAAAGTTCTTCACACCACTGGGACTAGAGCAGTGATTCTCAAACTAGGGGGATGTAAGGTACTTCAGGGGAAGCGTGAGACTATACCTAGTATTCTTGGATTCCCTTCTCCCCTTCATTGTCTAAATTTGTTTGGTATGAAAAAATAGGAAACATTATTTTGATGATATCTGTCTTTTTGTTTTCTACATAATTATATTATAAGAGTGAAAATTTTTTATTCGAACAGTGCGTTTTTGCATGTGTGTGTGGGAATAAATAAGGCTGTGATTTTTTTTTACTCTATAAAATTTTTCACGTGCGAAGCTAGGATGAATGGCTAGTATATGGTATTATATGATTCTTTGGAACAGACCGCTAAACTACTTTTATTCAAAAATTGTGATTTTTAAATTATTTTTTTGTTTGTTTACTCGCATTATTGGAAGCATGACAATGACAAATGATATATAGTATAGGCTGCGACTACTGGAAGATAACAATATATTAATTTCTTTGATCATCTTTTCGTCGATATTCATTTTTAGCTTCCCAATAAGAAAATAATAAAATGTAGGTATATTACAATTTTGAAAATTAAAAAAAAAATTAAAAAAATACCCTTCTTTATCACCCTATATCTTAGATGGTAAATTAGTTACGAAAAAAATGTTTAGGAACAGTTTTGTTTTAATTTTATGAACATCAACTTCATACAAGTAAACCTGTGGCTTATTTTATGAGGAAAAATAAAAAATCTACAAATAGTCGTAATTTGCACTTTGCAGTCCCTCCAGCTGGAAACACAAAGACTGGCGGAGGTGTTGAATTTTTATCACTTATTGAGTAATGATCCTAGCGCATCCCTAATCTTATATTCATCTATTTTAAACCCTTATTTTACTAGGCTTGGTTAGAATGAAAATTTATTCAGGCTCTATGACTAGACCGATTAACTGAAGTAAAAAAAAAGTCGATAGCAGATTTCATCATCAGATGATCGAGTATAGTTAGAGATCGCAGTGGTTCCGCATTGTCGATATACATCGATGCATATTGATATGAGTTTGATATTAACATAAATTTTTGAAGTTTGCTGTAAAATACCAGCCTACTCGGCTTAAGTGATTTTATTTTGAACTTTCGGTGACTGAAGATTTCTTTTTTTGTTCTTCAAACTTATGGAAAAAAAAAATCAATAGGATATGAAATGTTTTCTTTATAAGTATAATATATATCGATACGAAATTTTTTCGATATATGACATCACTACGAGAATGTTTGTCTAGTTGATGTAATGTATATTCTTGTTTGGCTCAATTTGCTGAAAACCCAGTTAAAAAAAGAAAAAAAAAGAGGTGGGAGTGAAACTTGCGTCGATAATTATCAAATACTTAATACCACTACTGCGGTGTGTAGCAACACACAAACACACACCGACCTGAGGGATTCGTTTAAAAGAGGGCATTGAAGAAGGGAGGAGGGCAGGGAAAAAGGGAGGATACACTATGACGATGGACCGAACGGAGAAAAGGAACAAAAAAGAGAAACGTAAAATAAAAAAACTCTAACGCAGCAGCAGCTCCATTAGGAAAATTAGGTTTTCAAAAATGATAAAATTAGGAAGTCACTAAAAAGTTATTAATAGATCATGATAAATATTTGTTCGGAACTACATTCCTATTGGTGAAAAAAATGCATTGTATGGCTACAATAAAAACGAAAATAGTGTTAACGGAAGTACCACACCGCCGATCCGCACCAAAATTGACAGCAAGTTATGAAAGATTGTAATGAATATTTGTTTCAAATTTTGCAGATTTTGGTCGAAAATTTAAAATTTTGTAGCCAAAACAAAAACAGAAATATCCATACCTGAAGTACAGTGCAGCAGATCTACACCAAAATTTATAGGTGTGATCCTTGGCTTAGTAGAAATGTTCGTACCTAATATTGTGATTATCGGATAAAAATTGCGACCTGTACCGAAGGAACAAAAAATGGAATATATATATGTGGAATACCTTGTCGTGAGAGATATTCACATGTAGAAGGTTTTCTACAGGTTTGTGTGTTCTGCCACTTCGTACATAGTAAGTACACAAGATCCAAATCCTTGGCAAACACTGGCAATTTTGTAGCCAGTTTTGAGAGTTTATATACCGGATTTGATACACGCACACAGACACACATACGTACATACACCTCTGTTGAGGTGATAAGAAACGACGCAATGCATTTGGTACTAGTCTGTGACATCACCGAGATTGTTATCAGATAATTGATCATGGCCCGTGCAATGTATCTTACCTGTACGTACGTACAGTTACAAACATACAAACGTACAAGTGTGTTATTGTTTAACGTCTTATAGACAAATATATGCCAGCCTTTGGGCGGCAACTGTTATGGAGGGGTGCAAGCCCCTAATACCTCATACAAGTATAATCCCCACAATATATGTAAAATAAGCCTTTACTTAATTCCCTTAGCTTATTTTATAACACTTTGATGCTTTCGTGTATTTCGTATTTTGCCTCCAATTTTCATTTCGTTCGATTTCAAATCACATTTTCACTCTCACACATGCTTCACTTTTCTGTCACAACTTGTCTGTTTCCACAATTCATTCACCACTTTATATTTCGTTCGTTTGCCTTCGTTTCGTTGCTCATATCTATTGTCTAAGTTCATCCACCTTCATCCGAGTTCACCATCTTATCATTTCATTTTCTAGGTCAAGTTTATTTCTGTACTTCACCCTCTCGTTATTCGATTCACGATCGTCGTTTTGTACACATCTAAGTGTTTGTCTTGTATTCGAAACTATCGTCTTTTAAAATTCCAATTTCACTTGTAATATTTGAAACAACATTAAAGTTAAAATTCTATCTTGTGCAAATTGGCTTTTAATTACTTAAATCAAGTCATTCACTTACATATATATATATATACTTATAAATGAAATTGTTTACTAAGGTCACATGAAAAACATATCAACCCCTACCCTGGGGGCTAACACTGCACCAAGCAAAATAAGTAGATTATCTAAAGAAATCTACTTAAAAATATATAGAGAAAGCGAAGAGAGAAATGAATCAAATAGAGTTGAATGGGCCTAACTTTTGTAAGGAGGGTCAGTTGTAATGTTTTTTTATTACACATTGCTTCTCTTTGCGTGACCATGTTTAGTTTACTACCCAGCGCAAAGAAGTTTCACTTCAAAAATACTTCTTAATAATTAAATATGAAAATAAAATATAAATATCTAGGCATTTACTATTTTGCATTCAAATGCTGTAGTGAATCCGCATTAACTTTTAACTGTATGAAATTAGGCATTGTATGTAAAATGCGCATCACTCTCCAGCATTTTCTATAATATTTTATAGAATTTGGCCAAGTTTTATTAATAATATTTGTTAATCAAAATCAATAAACCATCAAATAATATTAGTCAAATTGATTCAAACATATTATTAATAAATTAATATAATATTGAAAAATTTCAGTCATTTCAAGCATTTTTTTTTTGTTCAATACTATACTTAGGAATTTATTATAATTAAAAAAAAAAAGAAATTTTAAATGACTGAAATTTTTCTATATTATATTTATTAATAATACGTTTGAATTTATTTGACTAATATTAATTGATGGTTTATTGATTTTCACTAACGAATAATATTGATAAAGCTTGGCCTAATTCTATAATTACCTATAGAAAATGTAGGAGGGTGATGCGTATAGGAACTTAATACTCGTATGACTTATGAGGTACTAGGGGCTCGCACCCCTTGACAACAGCCGCCGTCAAAAGGCTGGCTAATATTCGTCTCTATGATGTTAAACCATTTTGCACGAGAAAATGTTCGAATGTAATTACTTGCTTGCAATTTCTTACAAACTAATGTGCAAAAATACCAAGCAGTGACTAATCGAACAATTACGGTGATATCACAATTCAGTACACGAACTTGTCCGTCATTTCTTATCTCAAAAAGAAATGACAAACCACCTTTATACACGTTGGTATGTATTTATTACATACGTGTGTATGTGTACATATAAATAAGCCTTTACATAAACTGTCCGAACTGGCTCTAAAAACGCCAGTGTTTGTCCAGGTTTTGGCTTACCCATATGTGTTTACATATGAAGTGGCAGAACACGCAAATAATCTGTTGATCACCTTCTTGGGTGAATATTCTTTCCAGCATTATACAAATATATAACGCTTAATTTTATTCGGTCAAAAGCTATAATGCTGATTTGTTATAGCAATTGACAGCAAAATAGTAACTGCCTAGGCATTTTCAATATAGACTGATTTCAAAATTAACTGGGACATAAATACACTTATATGTATGTAAAAAAAAAAAAAAAAAAAGAGATTGTTCTCTTCAACAAAAAACTGGAAACGAACAAAGAAAAAAATCCTATTTTTAATCAACGAACAACCTATCCGAACAACCAAAACAAGAACATATACTTTTTCGACTGGGTGAATTTTTTTTTAGTACATTGGTATAACGTACCGATATACGTTTTCTCTTTAAAACACCCCATTATGCAGGTTACACCTTACATATGCACACCTACGTGAACTTCAAAATGAATCGAAATCAAAAATGAGTCATAAAATAACAGATAAAAGTTATTTTTGGCACGTATTTTACCTATAAGATGTTAACGAGCGGGAGTCGTTACACAAAAAATTTTCACACATATTTCATGTCGTCGGCTAAGTATCTACGCTATGTATCAGATATATTTATATTCGCGGTATAATATACAGACTATAGGTACATATTATCCTGCTTAATGGATTCGCCTTCCTGTTCCAAATTACTTACGTAAAAAAATACAAAAAACAACAAAAAAAAATGATAAAAATAATTACGAAATGATAATAAAGAGAGGAAGATTGAGTTTTTATAAGATTGAAAAAATTGAGGTTTATACGAAAAATATATTTTTCTTGCAAAATATCGAAATTTTTTGAGAACGAGTAAACAAAAACAGATAAGTCATAGAAAATTTTCAGATACGGCTCGTGCATTATTTAGCTTATTCTTTGTACACCTTTGGACGCTGTAAGGTACAAGGAGTGAAATATTTTAATTTTTTTTTTTTTCTTTTTATGCCGATATCGGCAGAGGGCCAGAAATTAACGAGAATACGTAGTTCACGTTGGCAACGAAAATAAATCATTGCAGAAAATAACGCAAATACGAAAATATATACCAACAACAGGTGCGACGAAAATTTGTTAAAATTTTGAGAAAAAAAAAAAATTTTAGACTGAGAGGATGATTCATTACTTCAGCAGAAATAATATTTTTTCTTTGTTACGGAAAATTGCCGTATTTCGAATTAAATAATATAGGTAGTTAATTGTAAATTACGTACTATATTTTCATTTTTTTTTTTGAAAATGACTACGTATTGATGCAAGATTAGTGTTGTACATAAATATTGACACCGATGTACACATTGTATTATTTTTGCAGTAATTCAGGACGTTTTTCACTCAATCTGTTGAGTTTGTACATCAATGAAAAGACGATCAAAATGTCTGTAAAATGAGACCAGTCGATACTTTTTTTTTTTAATTAGGATGAATGCACCAGTTTGCAACACCTTAAGAAATTTGTGAACTTCAAAATACTGTAAATTGCTTATAAAATGAATAAATATCAATAGAAATGAGTCAGTCTGTCATTTTTCATAAAAAATCCAAAAATGTCATTGAAAATAATTTTTGACTACACTGAAAACTACATTCTGCAAAATAATGTCTAAGAGTATGGTTCACCAGTTTGCAACATCAATGATCCAGTTAGCAACACTACTTGTGCCAGTTTGCAACACATCCAGAAAAGCAAGAATCTGAGTTTGATTCTCAGTTTTAATGTCATTTTGAGTTTTTCAAAATGCAATTATGATTGAATCTAAGAACAATACATAGGATAAAAAATATTTCTTAAGAATTACTTACCCATTGAGAGTTATACATATAATTATACTCATTTATGTATGTAAGTATATAATTATATGATGATGGGGAGAATGAAAGAATGACCCAAGTATTTTTCTTACATTCAGCCTTTAGGTGCCCTTAGCATGGTAATTGGCATATAGGTATTTATATAATGCTTCCTAGTCATAGACCATGGATTTTACAGGAAATGGTTGATTGTGGAATACCATATAATTTTCCAGCCTCTGTTGGAGTCAGTATACCTTGTTGTACCTTAGATAAGGGCTTTTCCGGCTTATTTGGAGAGTATTTTGAACAAACACTAGGCTAAAATGGAAAAAAAATCTCAATAAAGAACATTTTTAAACTTAAACAATGTGTGTTGCATACTGGGGGTTCCATTTTCAATACACTTTACCAGTTTGCAACACTCACCTCTGAAGCGTTGCAAACTGAATACTGTGAATTTCTGTGAACCAATACGCAACACTTGTGTTTCAATAAATTAGAATGATAATTTGCATTTTCATTTGTTTAATATCAATTCTAAGAGTACTCACCATCTTGGAAAAAAAATTTCACGGCAACATATTCAGAATAATCACACCAACTGATATGCTTATCTTGAACTTATACTTTCAATTCTAATAAGAAAATCAACACAATTGAAAAAACTGGAATACAACATTCAATTCTTATTTATTATCAGTTCCCAGTCAGTGATAAAAAGTACAAGTTAGGTTTTTCAGGTTCCATAACAACCTCTCTTTCTAATGAAAAAAAAAAGAGATGAATTTTAGCAGAATGGAATCTTATTTTTATCAGTTGAATACAGCCAAATGGGTTAGTGTTGCAAACTGGTGTGGCGTTGCAAACTGGTGCACTCACCCTATTAGTAAATTACACACCAAGGTTCAAAAGTGAGCATTTACATACGAGCAGTTTCCGAGTCGATGTAAACTCACTTTTGAACCTTGTTGAGAAATATACTTCGTATAATTAATGTTCAGAAAGCGTTGAAACATTCTGTAAGCTTATAGATAATAGCTCTGTTTGTTATGACTACACCAACTTACACCAACCTACACCAGGAGGGCGATTCCACAAATGTAGAAATGTTATGTGACTTTGTGCCAAGTTTTATTTGAATATTTGTGGAATATCCCTACCAGTGTAGGTTGGTGTAAGTTAGTGTAATCTTATCAAACAGAGCTGATGTGAAATTTAAAGTCATTATTTCTTGAAAAAATGAAAAATTAATAAAGATGATGAAGTATGAAATAAAACCAAGAAATATAATAAAGTTATGAAATAAAAAAAAATAAAACATGAACATGCAGTTAAATTTTGTAAAAATAAAAGTTTATGCAAATTAGAAAAAAAAAAGAGGAAAAATAAACTCTTCTGGAAGTATCGTCCGATCAATCTGCACTAAAATTGATAGCATACTACAATAAATTATAATGAATATTTATTTCAAATTTTGTACATATATAGTTCCAAAATTCCGCATTTTATGACCAATATAAAAATAAAAACAGCGATACCAGAAGTACTGTACGGCTGATCTGTGCCAGAATTAGTAGTGTATTAATTTATAATAAATATTTATTACGAATTTCATTGATATTGATGCAAAATTGAGCATTTTATAGCCAAAATAAAAACAAAAATGGTGGTACAGGAAGTACCATCCAGCAAATCTGCACCAAAATCAAATAGGTTTACTCCTTGACTCAGTAAAAATATTCGTACCAAATTTTGTGATTATCAGGCAAAAATAGCAACCTGTAACTTAAGAGAAATAAAATGGAATATATATGACTATATACTTATGAATTTGAGTTATTGGTGCCAAAATTTTCCTGAGATCATGAAACAAAAAACTTACCCACCCCCACCCCTGGTGGCTAATACCGTTTCAAGTGTAATAAGTAGATTTTTGAAAAACAGCCTACTTAAAAATGGAACAAAATATCAACCTCCTTATTTATGGTGGCAGATTTAACTTTTCATTCAGAAAGTATAACCTCTACTTCGATGTAAACTGAATGTATCTCCATGTAAAAAGATGCTTCACATTCTTACATGGAGGCGCATTCATTTTACATCGAGGTTACATTCATCAATGATAAGAACTACTTTTCACTCACAAAATTCCGGTGTAAAAATTGCATTTCTCATCATGTATTATATTATAAAAAATTATTATATTGCAAAATATCCATTGTATATTTTGACACACTCCCTGTTGTAAGTTGACAGTTGATTAGTTAACATAATTTATTGAAAGCTGACGTAACCATTTGAAAGCCAAATTTATTTCACACCATTTTTAGACAATTCAGACCATGTAAAGAAAATTCCAAAGGCGTAAATAGGGTTTCACATTTGGGGTGCCAAATAATTTGTTTTTTTTTTCTGTTCTTCACTTTTGAAATTTGGGAAATCTGGCATTTGGCATTTCTGGATTCCTCAAACATTCATTTATTAGGTACAAAATATTGCAAAAATTTCTCAAATTTCATAAGTGACAAGAAAAAAAAACTAAAAATTTCATAGGTACCTACGTAGGTGGGTATATACGTAGTTTTTTGTGAGAGGTCTACCATACTTGAAATTTGGATATAACCAGGTACAACTAAGAAAAAATTTCTCTTACAAGTTTCTCTATTTTTAAAACTGAGTTATGAGATTATAAATTGGAAAAAGAAAGACTATCTATCTTGCACCCATATGTAGAAAGTTGACTAATCATAGATATTTAGGTGTGAGCAATTTTTTTCAGACTTTTGTTATAATGACTAATTATACTTTATCTGAGTCTTCAGTATCTCTTATTAATTTTTTTTCTCAAATATTTCAAATATTAAATTCCAAATTTTCAAACTTGCAAACCTAATAACTCCGTCAGTTTTAAAAATAAGCCATAAGCGAAGATGAACTTCTTCTTAATCAGGTCAGAAGATACTTAGATCAGAAGTTTCAAAGCTCTCCCATCCAATTTTTTATTAAATTTACTATTAAAAATTTTCAATTTTCCTAAACCTAAAAAATAGAGAAACTTATAGTAGTAAGAGGAATTTTTCCTTATTGGTACCTGGTTATATCCAAATTTCAAGTCTGGTAAATCTCTCACCAAAAACCGTGTATAATTTAAAAAAAATTATAACCAATATTAGGCCATGCAATTCTTCAAAAAATGATATTATTTCCAAATCTCCAGTGTTTTTCTGGAGTCTACAAATTAGGTTTGAAAATTGGAAGTCCACTTAATGCCACTTGACCCTATCTGTATTTAATAATTATGTACAGCTGGGTTGCGATTTTGGGATTCCTCATTGGAATGGAGTTTGCACTTCTTTCTACTTGTGTGAGACTTGAGTGACCTCATAAGTTTACTATTTTGTCTTTTCTACTGGTTTGAATCTCTGCCCTGAAGGTATGTATTCACACACTGGATAGATGAAGCATGAACCAGTATAGTTTTCCATACTATGATTTTAAACAGATGACGCAGTTATGTTTTGAATTCTCATGTGGGTCATCTTGTAATATGTTTGAGTCAGCATATCAAGGTTGTGTAACAAAGATTGATGTGTAAACATAATAATAGTGTGATTGTGTGTGTGCACAATGCGTTGCGCGCACACACAACCACACACCTACACATCATGTAACTCTCAGAAATGAGAGTTAGAAGTGTAAAAGTTACAGTTACATGAATCTGAAAAGTGTAATTTTCATTTAGCCCCTACCGTAGACCATGCGTTAAGATGTTTACACATAAAATGCTGAATCTATACGTTAATTCTTTGGAAAAATTTTTGGATTTTAAATACAAAAATCAAAGTACGTTACTAGACTTGTACAGTATAGCAGGCCCATAGTCAGGAGGCAGGGGGGCAATGGCGCTCTTTGCCCCCTTGGAAAAATTTTCAATTTTTTTTTTGAATTTTAAAAAGAGGAAAGAATCCCATTAACGATGTTTTTTAATTTTTGATAAATTTTCAATCAAAAAAACGTTTTTGCAAAATTTCCAATTTATAAAAAATTTTGCACTCCTAGTCTGATATTTGCTCCCTTAGGATTTTACTCTGGCTACGGACCTGTGGTATAGCATGAACATGAACTGAACTAAACATAAGATTGTACTACAACTCCATAGTCCATGCGAGTGTCTATCAGATTATAATTCTGTTCTGTAATGAAGAATTATACCAAAAATTATATGTTTAGAATTACTATCGTCCAAGGAAATACCCAAAATGTTATTGTTTTGGAGAGGGAAAAAAAGGTTAAAATGTTTTCAAATGCTCGATTTACTCATTGTAGCAATGCGTAGTCTCGTAAATAGAAATTTATTCGACGTACAGACTGAGGCATGAAGGTCTTCACAGACATATTTTCTCTCAGTTCAATTTCCCAATCTGTCTAGGTAAAATTTTCTCGCCATCTCAAAAATTTCGAGAGAAATACATGAAAAATTAAAATTTTATCTTGATAAAAATGAATTTTTCAATTTTTTTTGTGAGAAAATTCAAGGAACTATTTTAGTAAGAAGCAGTGGTGTAGTTGGAGGGAGTTACTAGAGGTTAGAACCCACCCAGTGGAAAGAAAACAATAATGGGTTAGAAAAACGTTGTCAAATGCCTAAAAACTGCATAATAGTGAACTTCTCAATTCATACTCGTGTGTATTAAAAATAGTATATTTATGTTTTGAAGGCGTTTTTTCACGTTTCAAAAATGTGATGCTCTCCAATTTTATTGAACAACGTGTCGATATAATGAATTTACAGCGACTTATAAATTTTGATTGGTTTAAATTTTCGAGAAAATAATTACTCTAATTGGTACTTCAAATCATTCAGTTTTTGAACGCGTATAGGTATTGTGAGGTATATTTTTTAGTAAAAACAAAAAAAAAATAAATAAATAAATATTAGAATTAAGTAGACGATTCCTCAAAGTAAATCTCATCAAGATCCGGTGAATAAGAAACGTACTCTTTCCTTTTGAAACTACTATGCTCTCTAGATAGACGTTTGTGATAAAAGAAATGAGACAGAGATTTACAGATTATATTACTTACAGATCTTGATGAATAATACAACTTGAAAAAGTGAAGACTTCCCCGGAGAATTCTAACAATAAGAAACAACGAGAGTTAAAATGATGAAAAGAGGGGAAGTCAGTCTGTTAATAACTGGTAAATGATAAAAGACGTTCTTTCGGTCACGTCTTTTGTAATAATGTAAAATGAAGTAAAGATAAAATAAAAGTTTTTAACGATTCGAAAACATGTTTCAATAGTGGTTCGTCTCTTTTATTAAGAATACGCGTTCTACAAATACGGTAAAATAAATATCGCCGAATGAAACAGAAAGGTGTTCTCAAAGTCATCTCCACGTGGTCAGGCTCATAGACATCGGACAACAGACACTCAACATCTTAACAGTAAAGTAGATACCAATTAACATTAGTCCAACCATGTGTAATATTAAATCATATTGTTCAAGATCACCCATTTGGATTGTTAGGGCTTTTCACAATCTCAGGAGGAGTTGAGCAGGATGGAAACCATGTGACCTCATGTTCACGGTGGTTTGTGGGAAACTAGGTTTTCATGTCTTTCCCTTAATAAATTTGAGGTACTATAAACTCTAAAGATCGATGATCTTGGGCTGTGTGATTCTAAATAGATAGTTCAAGTAATTTCAGTTCTTTTTATTTCTATTCAACAATATGATGACCACCTTTGGGGCGTCACAGTATTTCCTTTTAACTTGATGCACACAATCATTCGTCAAAATGAAGCCATTTCAGTCTTCTCTAAATTACCTACTTACTTACGCCTTTTGTCTTTTTTCATTTTTTATTTTACGTTAAATTTCTTCTGAAATTCAAAATTATGAAAATTGAATAATGCAATATTTTTGGCTTAAGCGCAGCAAAAAAAGAACGCAAGAGAGCTTAACTATAATTTAATTAGAATTCTTTCTTTAGTACATAGTGTTTCATAATATTCGCATTATTTTGCTAAAAGTCTTCCAATGTTCTCAAGCCATAATTTTATTTATTACGAAAATTAATTCATTTACGACTTAATCATACTTCGTTTAGACGACATTATTTCTTACTAAACTATATTTTTGGTCTATTTTCTCCTTGTTTTACAGATGTATACGAAAATTTCGAGTAAAGTTGTTGGATTGTTATTGGCAGCCAAGAAACGTGGTTTGGTATACTTCGAAGGAGAAATGCTATTCCAGGTTGGTATCGACGATTTTTGGCCTGACATAGTTATGTACAATATTTTCTAGAATCGCCTTTTATACCAGCCACGATAAAATTTTAAGTCATTGGTTATTTCTGCAATATTTTTATTGTTTTTATTTTTCGTTCTTTTTCGAGGACGCGACGGGGAGAAAAACAAAAACTCACAGTTGTTGCGTGAATTTATGAAATTTTTTGGTAAAGGTTGATGAAGAAAATATTTCATATGTATATTTCCTATGTATTTATCTTTCATATTATTTTATAGCCGTATAAATTAAATTCTTCGGTTCCCTCCTATAATTTCTAACAAAATTTCGCAAAAACAATTTGATAAAGAATCGCGAGAATTTACGTAGAGAAAAACTCAAATTTCTTTCTATGATACATAGGTAGGTAGGTACCTATGTAAACACGCCAACTGATTCATAGCTCACCTACATTTGTTTGTTCGTTGATTCATACAATGTTTGATCTGAACGCATGACTTCTGAAATTTGATTTTATTAAGTTCTTTAACCTTTTATAATACTGGTTCTCAACCAGGGCGAGTTGTGAGCTCAATCCAAGGGGCATAGGGGATTTTCGAAAAATACAATTTGTTTCCTGAGAAGAGCAACCCCATTAGAGAACTACGACAGTGAATAATACACCTTCAGGCAAATAATAGTATATTACACACCAAGGTTCAAAAGTAAGTGATTACATGTGAGAGAGTTTGCAAAACAAGCGTAGCGAGTGAGCAGTTCCAAATCATGTAAACTCACTTTTGAATCTTATTTAGGAAGATATTTTATATAATTATTGATCTGAAAGCAACAAAATGTTAAAATTATATCATAATAATGAGTCTTTTTTAAAAATTATAAAAAAATAAATAAAATATCAGCCTTCTCATTTTGGCAGATTTAACGTTTCATTTAGAAAATGTTACCTCTACCTCAATGTAAACTGAACATTCTTCCATGTAAAAAGATGCTTCGCATTTTTACGTGGAGGTGCGTTCACTTTATACTGAGATTAAATTCATCAATGATATGAACTACTATTCATTTGAAAAATAACAGCGTAAATATTGCCTTTCTGATCATGTATTATATAAAAAATATTTAATTAATATATTGCCAGCTTCGCTTGGCTCAATCACAAAAGTATAGGAGTGGGAGCCATTTTATAAATAATTCTACTCTTCTTTTTTCATTTTCATTTTTTTTAATAATAAGTGTAAAATTATAAAGTACATGATCTTATGCAAATTCAAAGTAAATTTAGGTATTTATTACAATGATGAGAATACTTTTTTTTAGATTTATTCAGACGTCATTCTCATTTGCCTACAAATTTACAAAAAAAATAAAATAAAAACATCCAAAATGATAAAAACTTGCGAGCATCTCGTGGAAGGAAGTTTTTTAAGCAGGTTTACAAGTTATGACATCATGAATGTTCTATATTCATTTTTTTTGTTTTGTGTTCACAATTCACAAATACACGGCTGTCTGGTTGCCTGACTGGTCTTGGTTGTATTTTGTAAAATTTTTGAAATTCATTTGTTAAAATTTTGTTTTTTTAATTTAATCCAAATTGAGAGCAATAAAGTAGGTAAAGCCCATCACACACTTTGGCTGAGCTTTGTGCCAATAACTAGTTGAGCTAAGGTATGGGCTCAAAGGACTAATTTCCTTTGATTAGTCGACAAATTCCCTTCAATTTGTGTGCATTTAATGGCATTAATTTGTCAACAAATTGAAAGGAAATCGTCGACGAATTAAGGGTGTTAAATACTCACGAATTAATACCTTTAAACGCACCCAAATTCCTTTTGATTTGTGTGCATTTAAAGATTGATTTGTCAACAAATTCCCTTTGATTCGTCGTCGAATTCTTTTCAATTTGCTGAAGAATTCTCTTCAATTGGTGTCAATCCAATGGCAAACCATTTCGAGTAAACCAAGTCAGAAATATAGAATTCTAAATATGTGCCTAAGCCTAACTGAGTGACAGAGAGTGATAGAGTTAACACGACGCTGCTTCAAACATGCAACAAAAAATATATATATAGAACGTTCATGACGTCATAACCTGTAGAACTGCTTGAAACACTTCCGCGAGACACTCGTTAAGAACTCCCCTTTCAAAATACTACAAATTGTAGAGAAATTATTAGCTGTCAAATTCTACCCAACAGTTTCTTTAATTTGAAAAGAAATATCCAACTCAAACTGAATTATTATAGAGAAAGAAAGAGAGAGAAAAAGATAAAGTGTAATAAGAGGGATAACAGAGATAGCAATATTTTCTTAATTCCTCATTTGTTCATCATTCTTCAATCCATCAGCTGACAATTGAAATAATGAAAATAATGAAAATAATGAAAAATATATACTTATTTTGACTGATGTGACGATATATGAATATGAGTGTTAATGAGCAGAAATATAGTATATCGTTAAAGGTACATTTTAATTTTTTTTTACCCCCTTTCTGTTTGTTCTTCTTCGGTAAACCTTTAATCGCAAAATTTTAAGAAAAAAAGATTCAATCAGATTCAGTGGAAGTGAATCATTTATCTAACTGTACCGAGATCGATTCCATCGGACTGATTTGAAGTTATTAATCTCGAGAATAAAATAAAAGAGTTCTGTGAAAGAGTTTAAAAATTTTTTCTGAGAAAGATTTAGATTGAATGGGAGATTTTGTTTCACTCACAACCCCTACCCTAGGGCAATGTTAACCTGTACAATATACAGACTGAAGGCTGCGCGAACTAAGGTGTTACAGTTCGTTCGAAGGCCAATAATATTACTAACCAACTCCACAACGCTCGAGGACGAGGATCAGCTCATTTATTGGCACGCGCGTATAACATATGTCCAAAACTCTAGCATTATTGCGACGTTGTCGAATGTACGTGTACCTTTTGTCCTTTGAGAACGCAACGATACCGCATAGAATGTGGAAATCTGAATTTTCCCATCGGTCATCGAAAGTACTATGGCGGTGTGGTGGCGGGGGTCGTCGGTGCCATCATTTTTTCAATGATTCCATCGGATCCAGTAGGCCTTCCTTGTTAATTTGCAGTCCAAAAATCGGTCCGACGACGATACGGTGGCGGTTGCTGCGCGAATCGCTTCGGACGGATACGGTGTCGGAGCTCGTTTCGGACGTCTTGTCGGAGGACGTGGCTCGGGGGCCTTTGGCGTGGGCGGTGCGCAAAACGATCAGATTTTCATGCTCGGTCGTCACATCCGGTTGCGGCGAATGGTGTGCCCGTTCCGTCTGCTCCGGGAACAACGGGAAGCTACGAATGTCCGTAATGTCTCTGTCGTCATCCATAGTCGAGGGCAAGTTTTAGACTGAAGGTGGAGCGGGGTGTGGACGCGAATTACCAGGTTGTCTGGGGCACTGCCGAATAAGGGCCGATTGCTTAGCAAACGAATAATATAGTCTTTGACTATATAGCTTAATGGACTGCTAGAACTGATAAGAAATACATAGGGTTAAATGGAACACCGCTGAAGCCACTGTTAACAGGCGTTCTTTTTACGAAAAACGACCTTTGGTGATAAGTGAAAGTACAAACACTAGTGAAACTTAAAAGAATATCGTTCTCTCACTGCTTATATTGTAAGGAGTCACGAAAATATAACTGAATACAAATTCAGATATCACACAAAGTACCTTTTTCGAAAAGTAACGCCTGCATTCTTTGGCTTCAAGATTTTAATAGTTCTAGCAGTTCATTAAGCTATATAGTCAAAGAATATAGTAGATCACAACGACAACAGCAGCAGCGACAGCAGCAACAAAATCTGAACTCGAGTTGCTGCATCGAATGCTGAAATACGAATCTGTAGATCAGAAGGTCAGTTTGGAAATGGGGCAAAGAAGTTGTTTTAAGAAGAGGAAAGCATTTTTGATCGTAGAGATCTATACGTGAATGTGCGAATTCGTTGAGGAAAGATGCATGTGGTTGACCGGGTGTGAAGTACCTCGGGTAAGTACTGAGATCACAGCTAGTGATGAGCGAAACCTATAGATCGAGATACGAGTGTGGATTATTAACTTAATTTTCACGTCCGTTGATGGCTGAATTAAACTCATTGTTAGGTGGCTGCCAGTCTTGTGTTTCCCACAACACGAAAGAAAAATATCGAACACTAAATATAGCAAATAATTTTAGTTTTCATATTTTTTAGGTTTTTGTTTGATTTTGGTCTCACCCAGTCCAGTCTTTCTCCTTGTTTCGTCTTCCCGGGTGGTACCCACCAATACTTTTCCTTGTACCTTGTCGACCTGTTCACACCAAGAAGTGTATGACGTCATAAACCACACTTGCCTGCATAATCATGTTTTTTGTTAACTTTACGAAATAGCCTTATTTGATATACGCTTATCATTGTGACTTTTCCTATCTCCCAACCAACCGCAATCTCGACAGTTGATTATGACATCACCCACTTCTTAGCGTGGACAGAGTATTAGGACTGGACACACAAAGTGGCTGACATCTAGCAGATTTTTAGGCAAGCTTTGCAAACCGGAATAATGGACACGAATCCATTGAACCCAATGCTAAATAAATCCTTAATTCATGTTCTTTACGGTTGATTTCGAGTTAAAGATGGTTGATGTTGAATTTTATTTTCAATCATTTATTGTAAAAAACGTTATAGATAAAATCTATTCACACACTTGGTATGCACGTACTCGAAAAACTAATTATTATTCAGTAATACCACAAAAATGAGAATAAGAAACAAAATTAGAAATACTTATAATGTGTAGAGTTTCTGTACACGATGTTGAATAACATGCAAAGAAATATGATGTAATACAAACTCATCGTTAGCTCATGTCACAGATAAAAACATAGAGAATCGAAATCTTGGTTTGTAGAAATATCTCAACTGTGAAATCTTAGATGGGGCTGCACTCAGTGATATCTAACAAAACACATTCGCACTGACGTGTAAAATAATTCCTATTGAAAAACACGATTGTCAAAAATTTCCAAAAAAAAGTATAGGAGAAAAAAAGTCCATCATCCCATTTTCAAGCCTTTTATCAGCAAACGACACCATCGCACCACAGGGATATCATATCCTAATTAGCGCTCATGCTATGCAACATCAGCCAATTTTATTGCACCCATACTTCTAACCTAATCATGGAGTGTACTCAGAGGTTCTGCCTCTACAAAAAGGGACATTACCAGGTTGTTTATTTCATCCAGTTGCAAGTTTTTGGACCTCACAGTCTTTTTACATGGCATCTTAAAGGAAGGACACTTGCATGGTATGTGAGCTTAGTCTTACTTTAGCTCCACCTGTACCTGGAGATGCCTGTTATGAGCAGTACCCAGCTTCTGGCTGGGAAACTCTCATATAAAAATATGTGAAATTGCAAACATAAGTAAATCACGTTTTCGCTTTGGAGACTAAAATATATTCAAAAAATTCTTGCTGGGAGATTACTCTCTTTGACTTCATTTCACCCCTTTTTTGTTGAAATGTTGAATTGATTTGGGAAAAATCCCCGCCAGGTTGCAAACGAGAGCTACATACCTCAACTTGGGGATTCGGTTGCCATACACCCACACGGAGTAGGACTTCTTCCACAAATTGTGACGTCAGACAATCTTCCCTTTATACCAGAGTCTTCATTCCCTCAACTTCAGCATTTGCCCCCTTGTCCGCTGATGCATTATCGTGTAGTGATGTGTCGATTTCTAGCAAATTACCTGCAACTAAAACATGTGTTTCACATTGAAAAATGTGTACTAGAGAAATGCGAAACACCAAAGTCAGGTATTCACAGTGAAATAATGAAAAAACAATGCCAATATTATGTATTTAACTTACACCTTTTTTTAGCAGGTACCTATAGTATAATTTCAAAAATTTTTTCTCAACTACCCATCCCCTCTCATCATTTTCAAATGTTTTGAATTTAAAATTTAAAATGAAGCCATGTTCAAGAATTTTTATCAACCATTTTAATTGGAGTAGGGGAGCGGATCCGGCTGATTTTTATTTTTGAAAATCGTCTTGCACCCAAAGCAGTGGCTGTTTTGGTTGTAAACGAGAGTTTTTAGGCAATCATGTCGGTGTGAAAGCAGAACATGAGAATTCAAATCATTCTAGCCAAATTTTTCTGGTCTGAACTAGCCAAATTATATAACCAACCTTATCCTATACGTAGCTTAAACAATAGTATATTGTGACAAGTGTGTAATGTAGATTATTTTTTTACCAAGTGTGAAGAATTTGCAGACAAAGTGCTGCAAACTTGACACGAGTTAAAATAGCCCCACAAGCACTCGTTGCACATCATACTTCTTGCAACTACTGCACAAAAAAAAAGTATTCCAACAACTCCAACTCCCAATAAAAAAAACCCCATAAAATAAATAAATTTTGGAAATTATAGCTGAAAAACACCAAAACTGCAATGTTTTCCATTATTTTGCGTTCTTTTGTTCGTCTATTTTCAAACCGATAAGAGCCATTAACAAATTATAAAGAAAGTAGTTTCAAGTAAATTTTTTCCTCTTTCTAGCAGTACTAATTCCAGATTTCTACCTTAAACAGGGGCTGAGGAGTCATTGAGTGAAAAAACAGAAGTTTTTAATTTTCAAAAAAAATTTTTTTCATCAATTTGTGATTTTTTCATTTGTTTATTTTTAAATTGTTAAAGATGATTAAAAAATTAAACAAAAACTAAATTCAGGTAAATTTTTTGCTCTTTTCAGAGCTCTCTAACTGAAATAGCAACTGAGGAATCATTGAAAGAAAGAGAAGAAGTTTCTAGATTCTAAAACATGGCAAATCTTCCATTAATTTGCATTTTTTTCATTTATTTGTTGTCAAATAGTTAAAGATAATTAGAAAATTATATGGCAATGTTTTAAATTTTATCTCCTTTCGATCATTACAAACCCCAGCTCTCTTACTTAATTAGAGGCTAAGAAATTATTTGAGATTTTTTTTGTTGAAAATTAAAATGTTATGTTTGATTGGATTGGCAACTTGACGAATAGTTTTTCACAAAATAGCATAATAATAATATTAAAATTATTATATGTTGGAATATTTTACACCCTGTCGCGCAGGATTTGGATGCACGAGAGATTGTAAAATTATCGTCTACTTCATAGGTCAAAAATTCGTTTGTTTACATTCGCTGTACGTGCATGTAAAACTCGTTCTTTTGTGCACGTGTTACAAAAATGGTTTTTTATTGTGGGCTTTCATTAATAATTTAAGTCTTCTGTTTGTGTTTCAGAGACGAGACGACGATGTGCTGATTGCCTTGATGAAACCGATTGACGAAATACAAAAGATTTTGCAAAAAGAAGCTCCCGAATTGATAGTAGTTTCTAGCAATGGTGCTGAAAATGTAGATACTAACATTGTCGAAAATGGTAAAGACAGAATCGAGAGTAGTAGTGATGAAAGTGTTGAAAATGCGCGCAGTAATGTAGTAACTGAAATCACAAATTGTTCCTAATGTAAATAAATAGTTATTTTTTATAAACATTTGTAAAATTATTAACGTCGTAACTGGTTTTCTCACGTAATATTCCTTATGTTTAGGCTTTTTCTTAAGAGCAAATGAAGTGAATACGGAAGAAAAAATCAATGAAATATCTATAACGTTAAATTTTTAACAAATTGGGGAGTGTTCTAAATTCTTTCCAAATTCTTGAAGTTTTATTAAATTTTCAAGAATTATGTGTAAAACGTTATTATGCTATTTATTACTGTCCAACATTTTGTTGAAATAAAGTTAGGGGAACAGAAAAGGTATCTAACAATTGAATTTAATTGCAGTAACAGTTTTAAATAATATTTAAAGGGAGGAAGAAGTCGAAAAACTGTAAAAAAAAATCAAAACTGACTCTTTCACTCCTGAATTTTCCTATATGTCCCCTCTTCCTAAGTACCTATGATTCATTATAAATACTTTGCATGTAATTTTGATCATAAAAACTTCATTGTTTCATCGAGTATTGTTAAAATTCCAAAATATCCACAAAAAATAAAAATAAAAAACTTTAAAAAATTTATACAATTTGCATTTATTGCACAGTGAAGGATAGGTATATTGGAAATGATTTTTAAGTAGGTTTTCTATTGAAAATCTACTTATCAATTTTGATATCATGGAATGATTTATTAGGTGTGGGGTTGATAAGTTTTTCGTTTCATAACGCAAGCAAAATTTTGGCTCTAATAACTCAAATTTATATATATATATATATATATATAAAAGCAAATTTCTTGTTATCACGGTACAGTTCTTAATGTTTATCCGACAGTCATGAAATTTGAAATGAATATTAGTACTAAGCCAAGAACCTGATCAGTTAATTTTATTAAGAATTGGCCTTAAGGCACTTCCGGTATGGCGATTTTCATTTTTGTTTTGGATATAAAATTTTCAATTTTCGACCACAACTACGAAATTCGAAACAAATATTAATTATGATCTATTATAAATTGCTATAAATTTTGGTGCGAATCGGTCGTATGGTACATCCCGTAACACAACTATTTTCGTTTTTATTTTGGCTATAAAATGCCTAATTTTGGACCAATAAGAACGTAATTCGGAAAAAATATTTATTACAATCTATTAATAACTTTTCAGTGACTACATAATTTTATGTGTTTAATTTTTAATTTGTTAGAAAGTCGTACACATTTCATTTTTCATACGAAGGTAACACTGCTAAATTTTTAAAATTATTGCCGCGGTTTGAACTTTGAATCTTCATGTTACTATACTCTGTTCAAAATAAGAAGTACTGGTACTGCTAAACAACCCGCAATACAAACCCCTAGCAAGTATTCAAAGGGTGTTCAAAATGTAGGTTTCCTTTTTTTTTTTCTTCTATCTCGGCCAACATTGGAATAAGGAACTAACACTGGAGTAAGTGGTCAACTCTGGGGTAAACGTGAGACAAGAAAACTGATGGTCACTCAAAAATATTCCTGCATTTTATTAACCCCTGTTAATTGGTATCAAAAACTTGAATATCAGTGTTACCACTGATTTTATATTAAAAAAGTAATATAAAAAATTGAGCAGCACCTGAGTTGACGTACTTTATCAAATTAAAGTAAGTTGTGACTTCATATCAGGGACTAAAAGCTAGCTGAAAACTGAAAGTCAAAAGCTGAAAAGCTAATCAATTTCCAAAAGCAAAAAGCAAAAAGCAAAATCCAAAAGCCAAACAACAAATGAAAAGTCAATAATCAAAAGCGAAAGGTTTATTTTTTTGGCTTGAAAACTTGGCAATAGCAATACGAGTCGCTAGTGCCATATTTAAGAAAAGCTGAAAGCTCAAAGTGAAAGCCAAAAACCAAAAGCTTATCAATTTCTTGGTAGCCAAAAGCTGAAAGAAATTTGAAAAGCTGATAACTAAAAGCAGTAATTTTATTATCAAAGTTACAAGCCAAAAGCCAAAAGCGAAAGTTTTATCATTCGACTTTCAGTCCCTACATCATATTAAAAAGAGAAAATATTTTTTGAATGAGAGTAGATAAAACCAGCCTATCATCATGGTGAACAATTACCTGGAGGTGTTTTTAATGTAATAAGAATCACAGTGCTACAGGTACATATAATTCTGTAAGCTACTGCTAATGATCATGTAAGCTACTGGTAGTTTGCAAGTCATAGTTTGGCTTACCATATTATTCACGACTTCTCTTTCAGTAAAAGCACATTATAAAACGTACTTTTTGGGTGTGTATTACAAAAATATAATTACTTTACACAACACATGATCCAAAAGTGTTATTAACACCACTGTTTTTAGGGTGACAAATCTGTTTTTACGTATTCATTTAACATCGCATTTTTACCTCCTTAGAGCTGAGGAAGAACTATTGCTTCCTAGTTTTTAACGTATAAACCACTGTCTGCACAAGTTCATGTTAAGTATAACTGTTTTATCATGACTTATTAGTATTTATGATTATAAATGCTTGTTCCTCCAAATACAAAGAGGGACAGAGTGTAGAAATTTAATTTGGATCATTTGTTGTGTAAAATAGCATATGCAACTCAAATAAAAATACAGCTAATACACCTGGTGTGATTACGGCGCTCTTCTATGGATCACTCTGCAAACTTTTGCTTTGGTTTGTAATAGCTCACTTTTTATCTTTGTTGCGTAATATACCTACTATTTTATAACACATGATCAGAAAGTAAATTTTTGGGCTGATAGTTGATATCTTGCTGGAAAAAAGTAGCAATTGTAACGTATATTTTTGTCTATTTTTAGAAATGTCGAACATATTTGTCGACAAGTTTTCAAATACCAAAAACGTAGGTATTCATCAACAATAAAACCTCTTATAACTCTTTATAAACAACCACTAAATTACCCGTATTTGATTTTATGAATATACATATAATGCCTGTATATTCATGACCTAATTGTGCCTGTCCCTCGAGTATATCGCGAGTCAGCACAACCCTATAATAACAACACCCCACCTCACTTAGCCTATCTGACACGTACACTTACATACCCCAAACGAGTATATAAACCCTCAATTCGAAGGAATAACACACAATTCCTAGACAGTTACTTCTTAGTACCTAGAACCTCTCTTATAGAGCTACTAGTGAACAGACAGTCTTGTCTAAAAGGTTTAAAACCTTATGTTAAATTTATTATTAACGTATTAATTGATGTACTGTTGTCGTACAATTTATTATTTTATTAAAAGTGTTAATTCAAACTTGTGTTTTAAATATTATTGAGTCTCTCAAATACGTTAAGGTCCACGATAGTTGTGGATGATAAATTGAATATTTAAATTAATATAGAGGTATTAATGCTTATCCAGTGTCTAGTACCTCGTGTATCGTGTAACACTGAAAGTGGTTCTAATTAGGTACATTACCACCTCTTTTGGCCGTTACAGCAATTACCTTCATGTAAATAGTTGTGTCATGTTTTTATATGGAGGCACGTTCATTTTATTCTAAGGTTTACATTTATAACTGCGATTCATCTGTGACAAACAATACTATTGACATCTTCGAGGATATACATATGTATAGGATGGAGAGAAAAATGTGAAAAATACACAGAAGGTACTCTATGGTTTCTCCTTTTTCGCTGGCATGTCTTGACATTAAAAAGTACGTTGGCCTTATGGTGTTTTACTGGTCCAGTACTATATATAGTCAAAGTTCTAAATGTGAAAAACATTATACTTTCTGTTCATTAATTATAAAAAATATACTCCGCAACAAGGTTTAAAGGTGAGTTTACAATTTTGCATGACTCGAGAATCGCTCATTCCCTGAGTCTCTGTGCTCCTTTTGCAAACTTGCCTTTGCATGTGAATGTTCACTTTTTAACCTTTCCGGGTAATTTAGGCATTATTTTTGAAGTGAAACTTCTTTAGGCGTGTCTGCGAAAAAAAGAAATAAAAATTATGAGGTTGAAATTAATTTTTATGCAACGAAGGGACGTATTTTGTTTCACACCTCCACCATCCCATCCGTTCTACCGTCCATATAGTACAGCCGATATGTTTTGGGCGGTAAGGGATGCAAGACACAAGTATGTGAGTGTGTGTGTGTGTGTGTGTGTGTGTGTGTGTGTGTGAATGTTGGCGTCTGTCTGATCCTATTTTAATTGAACACAACATTACAACTTTGAAAAATATCTCTGTTATTTCACTTAATGATTCCTAAGCCTTTGCTTAAGCTAGTGAGCTAGGCTTAATGTTACTGGGAAGAAGATAAAATTTGAAAAATTTCCATACGACATTTTAATTATCTTTACCTGTTTGAAAATGAACAAAAAAAAAAGCTTATTAATAGAAAATTGGCCGGTTTTTGAAATCTAGAAATCTCTCCTCATTCACTAAATGATTCCTCAGTAACTATTTAAGCTGAAGAGCTGGGTTTGGCATTTCTGGAAAGAAGAAAATATTTTGTTGAATTTTCTTTTCATATAATTTTTTAGTCATCTTTAGCCGTATTAAAATAAATAGAAGAAAAAAAAAATGAAAATTAACAGAAAATTTGCCGTTTTTGGAAACTAAAAACTGCTCCTTTTTCAATCAATAATTCCTCAGCTTCAGTTTAACTTAGCAAATTGAAGTTGATACTGCCGGAAAGAAGAGAAAATTTACTTAAATCTGCATTCCATAAAAGTTTATATTCATTTTTAGCTAGCTACTTGAAAATAAATGGATGAAAAAACACATATTGAAAGAAAATTTGCCGTTTAAAACATTTTCAAAAACATTTTTTGTCAAGTTTTTCACCCATTTTGATTTAACTGATTACTGAAAATCACGTAACAACATCATAGCAAAGATGTTTCACTTCTACCCTGTGGTCCAAAGTACACTCATTTTTACTTCTCTGCTTTTAAAGAAATATTGTCGAAAATTTTTTCCAAAATTGAAGAAAAAAATGTTATTCATACTGCAGGTTTAATATGGCAACGCGAATGGAAACAACGTCGTAAATATTCTAAAAAATCAATCTTTTATCACTACAGTCAAATCGAAAAAACGCGCTCCTTATTTCACAATACAAATATTTTCGCATATGCGGAAACAGCTCTCGAATACACACAATCAGTTTGAGCGTGTGTTTCTTATACGATACGATAGCAGTGAATCAGAGCTTTGGTTTTAAAAAATTTTCTACTCTATATGGTCTTAAGGAATGAGTATTTAATCATATATTGTTAATGTGGACAGTTTTTTGGTGAATACAACTTGCAACAACTTTTTAAAAGCATGCATTTGTTATTCGTTTTTTTGTTGGTATCTTCTCATCTAGGCAAGTTATAACCGCTGACAAAGGAGTTCTCATCGTTTATATGGACAAGTGTTGGAGAATTTCGACCAACAAATGCTAATTAATGTTACCTTTTCAGCTTATTCGATGAAAGGTACCGATCGGACGACTCAACCATCGTTAGAGAGACAAACGAGCTCAGTGCCACTTGAGAGGTCCCAGACAATAGGGAGCTCAGATACACCGGTGACCACACCTTCATCAAAAACACTAAGGAGAAAAAAGACATTAACGAAAGCCTCGGACGATACCAATACAGACCATCATAGTTTTGGTAAAAATTCGAGTAAGTAGTCACATTTTTTCTCCCGAATAAGAAGATGTGACTCGGCGAACGTTAAAGCAAAAGTAGGTATACCCACCCATGGCAGCTGCCACTCAGGCAGTTCTAAAATTCCTAATCAGTTTTAGGAGAAACATAACGAGGTTATCGGAGGCCATATATCAAGGTGCATGTACTAATATTTTTTTTTTAGTTTTTTTTTCTTTTTATATTTGTTTCAGCATAATTTTTGACCCTGGGCACCGATGGTAATGACGAACGTTTTTTTAAATTATAAAATTTGATCACACGATGGTCACATTTTATTTTTTCTAGAGTCAATCGGATAGTTTTTTAAAAGAACTGTTCATGTTAGCGAATGCAAATGAAACAAACATTAGAATTTAGGTAACTGAAATTTAAAAACTAATAATCTCTAAAATTCGAAATAACTTATAAAAAAAGAAAAAAAATTAATAAAAAGGGCTAATAAGAAACAGTAGGTACCTAATAACCCATTTAAAATTTTTCCAGCACGATCTACTGGAATCATTGAAATCGTTACTAAATTGTAAAGTTTTATAGGTTAGTATAGGCAATAAAATTATACAAAATTTGAAATTTACCAAGCCTACATGATACGTACAGTTCTCTAAATTCTTGAAATTAGAAATAAACTCTCTCGCCTCCGTTCATAATTACTATTCACTCGCAAAGAACAAAATTAAAAATAAAATAAAAAAAAACTCAGTTGTAAAGATCCCATCTTTTTCTTTTAAATTTCAGGAAAAATTTTAAGTTTTAAAAGGTCTACATCAAATAAAGTTGCTCATAGCGACGAAGATCTTAAAGTGGGTAGGTGTGATGTTTGTATTTACTATCGCTTAAAATTGAAAAAAAATAAAAACAAAAAATTATGAAAAGTTTTTCTATTTTACATGTGTTATTTTGTCTTGCAGTTCCAGTTTTACTTTCTGAAAGGAATTCTTGGTTCAATTTTAATTCAGATGTTCGTACAGGTTCGTATAATGGTTATTAGTGATTATTCAAACGTCAACTACCTACATAGGTAGAGTTACACGTCACAATCATTAACGTAACCTATAAGCGTTACCCTAAAGAGAGAAGCAGAGCTGTTGAAGTGAGCATCTCCATCAGAATCGAGTAAAATTTACAAAACTAGCAGATGTTTACTCTTAAATCTATTATCAACAACCAACTAATTTCATCTATTTTAACCAGAACCCCTTATTGTAATGATAAAGCAATCAATTTGAAACATAAACTTTTAAAAATTACTAGGAGATTAAAAATGTTTTAATGGGAGGAAGTGTGAAAAAAGGTGTAAAAGTATGAAATTATTAATTAGAGAGACAGCTAACCCAAATGATTAAATTCAAATTCACTCAAGCTAATATTTTGAGTTTTGTTTTGTTTTTTTTAAATTAAAAGTTTTTTGAAATTGTTATAGCCAGTGTAACCCCGTACAGGATGGTGCAACCACCACCAGAAGAAATAAAAGAAATAAAAATTCCAGGTAATTAAAATGCATTCTAAGTTATTTTAAAAATAAGACAACGGTAATACGTTTATGTTATTACGTAATTAGGAGACTTAAGCCAAGAACATGGGATTAGCGAATTAAAAATTCAATTTTATTAATCATGTACCGTAAAATAGGGGGAGACTGAAATTGTGTGTGTAACGATTTGAACTGAAATAAAAATGTTTTCAAGGTACCTAATAGGATAGTACAAAACTCTACCTTACTGAAGTGGCTGATTTTAAAACTGTGCAATAGTATTGGCGTTATATGACTGTGAACAGATAGTAAATGTTTTCCTCAAAAAATGAACGTACAACTAAATTCACTGCCATAAATCAAACGTCAGCTACCACTTTTTTTTTCTTTAATTTTTATTTCTTAATGGATTCTCCAATTGTTTGGCTACAAATTGCAATTTGCTGAATGCCGCTACCATGTTAACATGCTACCATGCTACCATGCTACCATGCTACCATGCTGCCATGCTACTATGTTCACAGCGTGTCAATAAAATTACTTTTTGATACTAACGAGTGAAACTGAAAGAGTGTCTGTTAACAGAATGGTTCCTGTCAGATCTATGCCTAACTTATCACATATGTTCACCTTATTTACATTTTATCTTATCAGTTATCATTCTTGTTTCCCTCTCTGATAGAGATGAGAAATTTGACTCATCCTTGAGAGTCAACTCTTTGAGAGTTATTCACAAGTGAGAGTCAGTTCAATGAGTTGACTCTCGACTCATTTGACTCATGACGTCATGATACAAATTAACACTCCTACGAGTCTTTGCCTCTCAGTTTTTATTTTTTTTTTATGGATAGTATTATATAATTGGAAAATAAAACACCTTCAAAAATTTCTTCCTTTACTACAGCTGAACATATTGCTGCCTATACCTAGTATAGTGTATAAAAAATACCTATCTATTATCACCTTTGTTTTTTTCCCTATCCATTGATTAAACCCAACCCAAGACCTGTTGACACCTTTCTTCGACTTTCTTGTATCCATTCATATTTCATAAGAACTAAGAAGACCGAGAACTGCGAATTTAAAAAGAAATAAGATGAAAGAGTCAAAAAACAAAATGAATGAAGGACAAAAATGAAGAACTAAAAGAACAAATAAGGAAAAACAGAATGAATGAAGTGTAGGTTCTTGAGTCGCGACTCACAACTTGCAATTCACAAGAAGCAACTCCCGAACGATATGAGAGTTAGTTCAGTCAACTCACTAGTGGAATCGACTCTTGTGAGTCAACTCAGTGCTGAACAAAACATCACTACTCTCTGAATTTATTTGTAATTGAGATGAAATGAAGTGATTAAATTATGACCAAATAATTCAATTGCAATAAATTACTTAATTAAACGTCAGAAAACGGCAAATATTCATATAATCTAATGGTAAATGAACTGAAATTAATGGTGAGAGGTGAACTAGAGTTATCACTGATAAGATAAAATGTGAGTAAGGTGAACACATGTGATTAGTTACACATGGATTTAAGAAGAATTGTTCTGTCCAGACACTCCTAAATTAAAAGGTTGGTATCATTTAGATAACAAAGTTTTCAATTTATGTAATTATGTTTAAACAATGTTGCTTGTATAAAGAAATTTTTCTGTTTTTAGGTGATTTTTCATGTTTTCCCACTTTTTTATTAAAATAAATAACCACAACATTTATAAACCAATTTCAACAGAACTTGATATGTACCTACAAATTATATTCTTTGAGAATTTGAAATAACTTTATTGAGAAAACAATATAATATTGACTAGAATTTGCACCTTATTGGGATTTAAGATCAAAGTGGCTGACTTCTAGCAGAATTTCTATAAACACCGGAATGGGTGATTGTGTATAAAAATGCATAAGACCCTATGTAAAATTAAAGGCCAAAATTTTTTATTTGAACCCCAATAACGTTAAAAATTTTTTTGTGGAATTATTTAAGCCCATTTGTCTCTAAATATGGGTTAAAAAAATTTTATTAACTTTTTTATTTTTAATTATTTAAATGGAAATCAAATTAAGGTACCTGTTATCGCCTTTTTAACCAATAGGAAATGAGAATCTTTTCTTAATGATCGCATTCATTCGCATTATGTTCACAGTGCCATCTGTTCTGTCTTAAATCCCAATTTTTAGAATCACAAAACAATAATAATTAAAAAGTTAAAAACAGTTTTTATTTCAATCTCACCTATTCTGAGAAGATCAATAACATTGTTATTTGTGAGTATGTAAATGACTGCAGTGGGTATTAGAAGTGAGAGGAAATTGAAAAGCGAAAAGTTTTAAGAGAAAAGTTTGAAAATTTAGAAAGTGAAAAGCAAAAGTGAAAAGCGAATTAAATATTGAAAAATTTGAAAAGCCGAAGTGGATAGCGAAATAAATGTTGGAAAAGCAAAAAGCAAAAGTTTTATTTTTGATTGTCAGATACAAAATTGAAAAGCTAAGTGTTATTGATTCATTTGCATGAGAAAAAGCCGAAAGAAAAAAGTTTTAACTGAAAAGTTTTGAAAATTTATGAAATGAAAATTAAAAGTGAAAAGCGAAAATGAAAAACAAAATAAATGTTGCAAAAAGTGAAAGGCGAAATAAATGCTGGAAAAGCAAAAAGTAAAAGTTTTATTTTTCAAAGTCAGAAGCAAAATCAAAAAGTGGAAGCATTTTTGAATCGCTTTCCATCTCTGGTGCGTATATACAACCAAAACAGTTGCGTGTAGTGAAGTGTGTAGAGTGACATGATTTTTCCTGTCATTTTCATTTATTTGATTGGTTTTCGAACATTTCTTTTCCATCCACCCCTAAAATACATACTTACATATATTATGACTATTCACGCACCTCCTACATTTTTCAACTTCAAAGATTTTTTGCTCACTTCATAATTAGTTAAACCAATTTATCACGTAGTTATCTAATAATTAGTGTATTTGCTATCGACAAAATGTTTCTCGACAGACTTTTTGGAAAAGTTTTTTCTACTTCGAGAATTGGTTTGAAGGTTTTTAGAGACGAATTTGCTAAATAGTCCGCAAATGTAGATGCGAGGAGAGCTGACTCAGTGGCGTTGCAAAAAATGTCCCCTATTTGAATTCTTCGCGAATATATTCAAAATATCTCAAGAGCAGTTAGGTGCAGGCAAAAAAAAATTTACAAAAATAAAATTGATAAAATTTAATTTTCGGAAAAAACATACTCATTGATTTTTTCATAATTTTCAATAAATCAGACTGTCAAAGTCGTATTTGTTTTTCAAACAAATAACAAAAAACAAAAGTGAGGGTATAAACCTGAAAGTCAACTTGGAAAAATGGAAAGAATAACACTTTAATAGATAAATTTCTCGAAAACTTTGAAAGATATGAAAAAAAAATTAATTGGAATGTTTTTGTTAAAACATTTTCGTTTTTATTTTTGTATACAACTATTTGTGGCCTACGATCCATCGTTTACGAAATATTTGCCAAGAATCGAAACAAGGTATCCATTTTACGATAATCTGGAGTAAGATCACTTTGTAGATTCGAAGACTTGTGAATTTTCAAACACCACCGAAGAAATTCTTCAAGTCAAAAAACCTGTTCCAAAATGTCTGTCTGGAACCCCTTTTTAACTGGACTACATGCCACATAAATATAAAAATTTTTATTTTAATATAAGTTTTTAGACTTGGTGTACTGTGCGAATATTTAGTGGGATTAAGATCATCCCATTAGGAAAAATATTGGGAACCACTGAGATATAGGCCACATTATGTAAACTCAAAGACAATAATATTGCAATGCAACCAACTGTTTTAATAATCCAGAACTGTAAAGTACATTAGTACAAGATGTATAGTGAACTCAGCATGAAAAATTTATATGCTGTCTCACTTTCGTGTGCGTCATAGCGACTCCGTCGCACTTTTAAATGTTTGCCCAGGGGAATATGTAAGTATAAAATATAGATAGGTAACGGTTTGGTGCTTGACATATTTGATAAAATTAAAATTATTATAAACGCCTGGCAACTAGGTACATTCATTTGAAACTTCTGCTAGACATGTCGAAAAAACTAAAAAAAAACCAAACTTTTTGTTGCTTTACATTGTAAGGTAGATGAAAAATTCTGAAATTTTAGCCATAGACGCAAATAAGGGGGCTTGGGGGACTTAGCCCACCAGATTTCCCAACAGCATTCAGATTTCTGACAAAAACCAAACATGTAATAATGGCAGAGGCGGTGACACTCGGCATTAAAGAGGTTTTCATTGAAAATCTGCTTATTAAGACTAATCCTATAGAACAACCTGCAGCTGGGACAACTTTGTGCATGCACAATGCTGAAACCATGGCTGGCAAGTTTTGTGTAGCGTGTGTAGCGATTGCTACACATGAGAAATTCTCAAGTGGTTTTCGCTACACATGAGAAATAATTACGTTTACACACAATTACTCTTTATTCTGTGCAAAAATTGCACCAAAAAAAAATTTTTTTTTTCGCTACACATGGGAAAATGAAAAGTTTTTGGCCCTGGATGAAACGAAGTACTTTTGACACCAAAAGCTAAAATTTATTTATAATACGTACGCATATATGTGTGTAGGTACAATTTTTGTTAACACGCTGCAAATCATAATTTTTCTTTGATAATCTCAAAATTTTTACCAAATATTAGCCCTAAGACAGAATCAAATTATTTGTATTTCATTCGGATCGGCTCGACGGTACTTCTGGTACATCTATTTTTGCTCCGATTTTGGAGGCCTAATGAAGTAGGTTATTTTTGATCAATATTTAAGAAAAGTTGCTCATGGTCTATGCTGATATACTGCCACTTTTGATTGTATTAATTAAGGGGTTGAATGTATTAAGAGGCTGACCACTTGGAAAACATCTAACTTTAAATTTATCCTCTCACCTCAATTTGTTTCATACATTCATAAATATTTGTTTGGAAAACTTCTCTCTCTAAATTTATCAGTTTACTTGAACCTTGTCACGAAGAAAATTCTCAACAAGAAGGTAGCCAATAGCTACTTATGTGTTCTGCCACTTCATTTATTAATGTATGGAGAAAACTAAACCTCGGCAAATACTGGCGATTTTGTAGCCAGTTATGTGGACTTATAATCAATTCAGTGGGGGTATCTAGAGAGTTTGTTGTTGTTTCATATTAGTAACTGATAACAAATGACGCACGAATTTGTGTACTGGACTCTGACATCAGCGAAATTGTTATCTATCGATTAATCATGTTTCAAACTTTGCCAGTTATCTGCCTGATTTTACAGGTAATTACAAACGAACAAAGATTGTCTTTAAAGAGCGAGGCACTAAAATTTTCCACATTTTCGGCGGCGACTGTCGCCGATAGGCCAAACCGCTATGTAACTTCTCCACTTCTTCAAGTAAATGTCTCTATACCTATAGGTATAGGTATATAACTTAATTATGCTGTATAATTATATATCACACTGTCCGTGGTTTTGAGATGACTACAAAAGGGATGGGCCTGATAGTCCTCATTTAGGAACAAGTATAATCGTAAAAGGAGTTTGGTATCTATTTGGTATAGTTTTGTAGAAAAATTAAGGTAAAACCAAAAATTGCAGGAGAAAAGCGAGTCACCTGCGCGTTCCTCGAAGTATCTCTTTTCGTATTTACCACTTAAAGGATTAGAAAGGTCTTTTCTTCATCGGATTTAACAGCTATTTTGTATTGAAGGGGCAATCAACTGTGATGTCAAGGAGCGCTTCTTTTTAATTGTATTCCAGAAGACCAGCAGAGAGGGCATTCTGGTATTGGTGTTAGGCCAGATGTATTTTTAAATATATTTTTGAAAAACTTTCATGGGCAGCCTACTTTGAAGTTTTTATGATTTTAAAATTTTGAGTGATGTATGAATTGGCGAACTGGCTACCCATTCTAGCAAACGGATGGTACGCTAGAATTTCGTCATTGACTTTCTAAATCTTGGAACACATTCTCAATAATTTATGATTAACAGTTCAAATTTACGCGTGTTTACGTTATCGTAGGTTATAAAATTGAGCGACTGGTATTTATTGGGCGTCATGGAATTCGTCTGCCAACCGAAGAAACCATTATAGAAATGAAATCGAGACTGCCTAAATTGCAAAAAATGATAGTCGATGCAGCAGCACGAAATCCAAGTAATTTCACTAGTAAATTAATAAAAACTAAATGTTCAAAAATATTCCCAGTTGATGCGTATAATTAATCTTTCTCCTCCTTCTCCCGCTTTCTATACCCCTAGATATTACAACTGAAGGAGTGAGAAAATAAAAGGCCGAAGCAATGAAAATCACCATTTCCTAGTCTGTACCAGTAAGATGCAAATATTTTGTATCTTGAAAACTTGAGTGGGTTCTATTTCTCGATTTAGGTACTTACTTGTTAATTGGGTAATTTTAAATGAAATTCTTGGTCCAGATAACTGCAATTTCATTTCAAGACGAGAAATAAATTTATAATACGATATGAAATGAAAAATAAACGCAAAATTAACCATGGCTTATTTATATCGAATCAATATTAATCGCAGGCCGATATGGGTTTAATGGGTGGTACCAGAAAGGGCCTCCTAATGCCTGCTGACCCAGACCCCCTGGCATATTAGCCTGTGGAGAGTTAAGGAACATACTAACTCTAATTGACGTAATTTTGGAGGTTAACCAACTTTATTATGTCATAGTAGAAATACGCTAAACCAAATGAATACCAACATACCTACATTTTTGAACCCGTGGGAGAGGATCGTATAGTTGAACGGACCTTAAATTTTTAATTATTCTAATCGATTTCATTTAGACGAACCTAACAAATGTTATTCCGAGGGGATGAAAAATTGGGAAATGTACGAAGAATTAGCAGTGGAAAATGTCGAAAGAAAATTATTGGTAAAGTCTGGACAAATTGAGTCATTCAAAATGGGCCAACGATTTCGGGTATTTTTCAAAAATATTTTACCCGAAAAATTGGACGATTCCATTGTGGTAAGTTGTATTTAAGATGGTGTTCGTGTATTTCGTGCTGCCTACCTATAATTCAAAATTGGTGTTGCTGTATTGGGAAGTCCAAAACAAAAGAATTTCGCTCTGGTGGCAGAAATTAAAAGTGCTGAAAGTGTGATCATGTATATTTGATAATTGCTTTCAAGTACAAAATAGTCATTTTTGAAGGGAAACATTTAATGTGAGAAGTTAAATTTTTGATGACTAAGACATGATTTCGTTTTATTATTGTTAACGATTATGTTATGGAATTGACAGTTGTATAAAAAGTAACTCCAGAAGGAAGATATGGATGCTTTCTTCCTTACGGGAAATAGCATGTAAAAATATGTGAACAATTTACATCGACACTCTTTCAAAAGTGATAGCACTTGAGAAGTACTATCGCTCCACCACCACTGGACATCCCAATACTCTGTGAATGAATAGGCTGATGTTCACTTTGATCAATACCTATGATAAGGTTCTTTACTACCAGGTATACGCATGAAGGTGATAAAAGATGAACGGCCATTTTAGGTTATTTTTATTTATATCGAGTTCAAATTAAGTTATTTATTATAACTATATATTTGCTATACATATGTATTCAGTTTCTACATCATAACAAGAATAACACAAAATGGCCGTTCATCTCTAATCACCCTCATGCGTATACCTGGTAGTAAAGAGCCTTATACCTATGGTTTACCAATCTTTTACGATGTGCCATGCCAATGATCATTCGAAGGGTACATATTTAAAAATTTTTCACACAAAACATTTTTCTGATTTAATATACTGAAAATTTGATTCTTTGACATTTCTCCAATGAGTCAGTTTTGAGCACCCAAAAAAAACTTTAAAGTTAAGTAAATTTACTAAATATATGAATTTTTTGTTACACGATAATTGCTGGATATAATTTTTCGTTGATAAGGCTGAAATTCAGTATGTAGATACATTCTACGCCACAAATTTACCTTGTCAAGTTTGTGCATAGGCTACCTCCAATTTTTCTTTGAACACTATAAGGAAAGCAATATTTTATTAATTTTTGAAAAATTTGGTTCTTAGATGTGGGCGTATTACGATGGAGAGGAACTCTAGGTATAGATTGTTGTTTGGATTGTTTTATCTATTCTAGAGTTCTAAGCTATTTATGAAACACTCAAAATCAAAATCAATGGGGCTCTTCTACATTGTAATTGTCACCTACATACAAAATTTTTAAAAAATTGTTAGAACGTTGCTCCCTCAATTACGTTGAGAAAAATATATAAGTTTACGTTAAAAACGCCATTTCAAAAGATAAGCTTTTTTTTTTTGGTTTTAGCTTCAGGCGAAATAAATATTATTTCGTTGCGGAAGGTTGACTGCAGTATTGGTATATTTTAAAATCGCAGTAGTGAGTAGAATAAAAGCTTATAAAAAGGCTCTTCCTCCCTAAACCTGAAAAACAAATAAATGTAGCAGCTTTTTCGAAGTTTAAATGCAGAATTTCCAAATCAGCCCCGCTTAAAACTGGTTTTCATGAAGTTGTTTTCAAATAATACCTAGGTGGTGATCGAATGGTGGTCTCGCAATAGATTTTCCTTGTGTTATGAAAGTCTGATAGGAGTTTATTGCTTGTTCGTTCAGTAGTTTCTGAGCAAATTGGAAAAGAATAAATTGCTTGAGAGAATTTTTGGTTCATGGTTTTGAGAAAACCATAAAAGGTATAAAGCTGAAATTTTCAAGAAACTTTAATGTGACATATTTTTAAGAGGAAAAGTTTATTTTTCAGTTCTACCCGGGTAAATAGATCAGCCTCTTCAAAGTTGATGCATCACAAGCAACAGCAGTCTATCAAGATAAGAAAATATAGTGAATAAATTTAGAGTTCTTGTTTAAGTTCATTCTCCACGTTTTTACAGAACCACTCCTTCAGCCTTCTACGGCCTAAACGCAGAATATAGGACAAATTTTGAGATTAAAAATATTTATTTCATGTTATTTAGTTACAAATTTAAGAAAATATTAAAGTCAAAAGCTGAAAGCTTCAAGCCAAAGCTGTATTTTCTAAAGAGCAAGCCAAAAGCTCACATCTAGCTTAAGTTATATTTATTCAGCTTAACAGCCCTGCTTAAAACCGGTTTTCATGAAGTTGTTTTCAAATAATACCTAGATGGTGATCTAATGGTGGACCCGCAGTAGATTTTCCTTGTGTTAGTGGAAGTCTGATAGGAGTTTGTTGCTTGTTCGTTCAGTAGTTTCTGAGAAAATTGGAAAAGAATAAATTGCTTAAGAGAATTTTTGGTTCATGGTTTTGAGAAAACCATAAAAGGTATAAAGCTGAAATTTTTAAGACACGCAGTCTTTATATAGGACCAGCTGTCTGAAAGAAGTTTAATACCTATTGATCCAGTAATTTCCGAAAAAACTGGAGAACAAAGAAATCCTTGAAAAGTGGTTTTTCCAGAATTTTGAAGGAACTACCTGCAATAGGAATAGTGTTGAAATTTTCACAACAGATTATCCTTATATATGTGCAAGTCTGATTGAAGTTTGATGATTATTTGTTCTGTAGTTTCCAAGATGACTGGAAAAAAAAATTTTGATGGAACGGTGGTTTTTCTAGAATTTTGAGGAAATTGCAGAAGGAATAGGGTTGACAATAGATTTTCCATATGTGCAAGTCTGATAGAAGTTTGATATCTTTTCGTTTGGTAGTTGTTTAGGAAACTGAAAAAGAATTTTGGTTCACGGTTTTGAGAAAACTGTCAAAGAGGTCGATCTGAAATTTACGTGATAGATTGTAAATTATCATTATGTAAGTGCAAGTTCTGTAGAACTTGAAGTATCTTTTTTTATTTACGGCGCAAGGGGTTATATAAGTGTCGTTTTTGCATTGCATTAATTTAGGAGTTTTCTTTTGTTTTTTTTTTTTTTAATATTAATGTCATTAAAAACTGTCAACCTGGGTTTTCTAGCAAAGTATCACTGCACTGAAGTTTTTCAAAATAATTTCATTGGTGATGAGAAAGGATTATAATTAGCAGTAGCTCCCACCCCGGATTTGTCACTGCTGCAAAGATATTTCAAATGTCTTGGTTTTTTGAGTTTTCAACTTGTACCCCCTTAAACGAAAAATGTTCCTACGTTACTGAATATTTCCAGCAAATTTACTGGAAGTATAGCAGGATGTCGGGAAATCTGAAACATTATTGAGTTATCATTATATACCTAGTCAAGTGTTTTTTAAAGGGCTGAGCTCAAGTTCATTAAATCCATTTTTTTTTTTGCAAAAAATCACATATTAGATTAAAACACCAACTAGGTGCTTGGGCCCCAGCTGTGATGTCAAAAAGGGATTTGGGACTAACTTTTTGCATGTTATTTAGTGATACGTAGGCACATATGTTTCATGAAGGGTACGTTTATTATATTGATGTATAATCCACGTGATAAATCGGGTCATTGTGTGCTTTGCAGGTCATTATGTATATTTCCCTTCTATTTCGGACATTATACTAAATTAAATATGTAGAATTACCCTTTGTTCTTCACATTGTCCAGTAATTATTTGGCGGTTTACAAAATATGGTGGAAAAATTATAGCAGTTTAATCAAAATGATCTGTCTCCCAACTTTACTGTTTACATAAGTATAGCCTATTAAACTCTTTGATCATTTAGTACTGGATATCCAGGTAAACACGAAAACACGTGCCAACATGGAAGTGGGCATAGTTTACTGCACATGTGCAGTAGCGTCTTTCTGCGTCTGTTTTCTTCCTTTTAGTACGGCAAATCTGCGACAGCTTAGAAAACGGGCAAAAAAAGACCTACTGCACATGCGCAGTAAATGGATGTCCATTTTTCGGCTTTAGAATGATTACACGTTTTGTTAACATTGGTGAGACAGAGCTGCTGGGTATTCAGTACCAAATGATCAAAGATTAAACTGTTGAATGTGCGTTTTCATTTAGCTCCTTTCGGGTTGTATTTTTTCGAAAGTTTTCACAGAATGTTTTGGTTCTGGATCTATTATGTTAAAGATTAGTTCTCAGTTACTTTTCAGTGTTGTACCTTCTGTCAGTTGTGAGAAGTGAAAACTCAAAAAACCGGGAATTGTAATCGAGTTAAAAAGTTTTCACTGAAAATATTAGTTCTGAACCTGTTCGTTTGAATGATATACTTGATTGGTATATTATATGTTACACGGGTAATGCAGCTAGTTTCATAAATTTTGTGACATTGAATAATTTAGATTTATTTCGCACGTTAGCAGTGACAATAAATAATATTTGCTATTATTTTAATGAATAGTTCTCCTCATTTCATATATTTTTCAACTCAATCAGTTTGAATTTATTTCATACATTCGCCCATTTTTGTAGATCTTTGTGAACAATGACCCTCAATGTGCGAAATTATACACTTTGACCGTTCTATCACATTAACTATAACATATTTCGTGTATATGTATTGAGGCGTCCGAAATCGATTCCTGCCACAGTCGCCATATTTTATGAGGCATCCGAAATCGATTCCTGTCACATGTCATAAAGTCAACCTTTAATGTATAGTGGTGTTTAAATGCTAATGACGTCACAATGTCCTAAAGTTAGGGCATCATGCAGCCGAAACACTGAATCGAGGGGTCTTGAATTGTGTTTTCAAGACATTTTATTTTTTGACTTTGACTATGTCCTACGGCTGAATTTTTCTTGACTTGAATTAAGCTTCTTCAGACACGGCAAAACGCAGCTTACATTTGTCTTCATACCTCAGCAAATTAATATGACGAATCAGCAATAAGCTAAGTTGTGTGGAAAGAAGAGCCTAACAAAGTTTCGATCCATACAAGGTTCGAAACCTACAAAAACGAACAGCAGAATTATTTTGTCAAAGACTATAATTACAAAAGAACTATAGTGTCAACAAAGCGGAACAAAGCAAAGTGTATAGCGGGAAAAAAAAAAATAAGCTATGGCAGACAACAAGTAGGAGAAACCATCAGAAAGTTGTTGTGTCTTCACCTAATTGTGTGTCTTCATGAATAATGGTTTTGTTGTGTAAAATACTCCTAATATGAAACTTTAGGTCTCAGAGCCTTTGGTTGAAAGTGAGGGTGAGGTGAGAAAAATTACTAACATAGATGGAGTCAAATCCACTATGCGAAAAAAGAAGGCTCGACGCGGCCTTTAAATGACAGAGCAAGGCAGTCATCTTGAACCAAGCTTGTCTTAAAGTTGTCTTCAACACACCAAATTTCCCTCCTAGCAGGTGCAAGGAACTCCATCTGATCGTATTGTCGACTGATACTTCACCTCGCAGGTGTTTTCAAAAGATCGCCTTGAAGTGCGATGTGCAACTGGCGAAACTAGAAATGACTTATGTGTCGTCACTACTGATCCTTCATGACGAAAGAACATCCCTAATTTGCCTTTGTCTTCAACTGAACCTATCTGGAATACCAACTACCATCCTAGTTGTCTTCAAGGTAGATCAGATTGAATCTTATTCTGCATCTCGAAGATGGTATACACATTAAATTGCCTGATGTGAGGACTTAAACGTACGACTTGTGACTTGGACCTGCTACTATCCGCCTACACAAGAAGGACTCATTTGCAAAGACGAACCTAGTACTGGGTGTCGTCAGTGCAAAGTAGAGAGCGAGAGAGAGAGTGATTTTAAAATTAGAATTTGTCTTTACAAATCAGTTCTTCTTGTTAAGGAAATTTCCCCACTTATTGTCTGCTAATTGCCTTCAAACATACGATGTCGATAACATAAAAAGCGAGAGGAAATATAAAATGTCTACAGCCAATAAGATTACAGAAAGCAGAAATATATACGTCGACATACAATAGGCTAAAAATGCACGTGGATGACTGATAAAACAAAATATAATAAAATATATTAAATGACTGCAAACCGCAAGCAAAGTGTGGAAAGAACGGAGATAAAAAAGGTTGGCTGCATTCATGTTTGTTAATGGGTTTTTACTTTCATTCAATTCGTCTTCATTTAATATATGTCTCATGGCGCCAGTCTGTCGGATCGAACCAAATTACTGTCTGAAATTGTCTGGATTTGGAAAAGTCGTTACTGAAATAAAATGCATTATAATTGCCTGAAAGAGAATCAGATTTTATTTCTGTCTTCACGTCTTCATCTGAATACGAGTTCGGATTCGGATAATATAATGTCCGAATTCGAATTTTGTCTTTTAAAAATTTGTCTTCAATTGTGACGTCATTATTTTGTCTTGTGTTTGTCGAAAATAATTTTTATTTTAAGGTTCAGATCTCGGACTTCTCAGTATGTATTTCCTGAAATTTGTGTTCACAGTTTTAAGAAAACTACAAAAGAGATAGAAATTAAATTTTCACGGAAGGTAGTTCTTGTATAAGACAAGGTCTGATGGGAGTTTGATGCATATTGGTTCCGTAATTTCTGAGAAAACTGGAGAACAAAAAATTCATCGAAAAGTGGTTTTTCTTGGATTTTGATCAAACTAAAAAAGGGATTTGGCTAAAATTATTTCGATACATCGTTCTTATGTATTTGCAAGTGGGATACAGGTTTAGTGCCTATTAGTTTAGTAATTTCCGAGAGCACTGAAAAAGAAATAATTGACGGGAAAATGGTTTTTTCAGAATTTTGCGGAAACTACAAAAAGGATAAGGCTAAAATTTTCACGAAATGTAGTTCACATATCGGAACAGATGTGATAAGAGTTTACTGCCATTGATTCAGTAATTTCTGAGAAAAACGTAAAACGAAAAAATTTCTATATAAAAGCAAGTCACCTATGGTGCTTGAAGTATCTTTTTTGTATTTACGGCACAGTGGATTACGACCGTGTTTTCTACATTGCATTAATTTAGGTTAAAGTTTTTTGTTTTTTTTTGTTTTTTTTGTTTTTTTGGTTTTTTGGTTTTTTTTTTGAAAACTGGTAAATTGGTTTTCATAGAAATGTATTGTTGTGCTAGATTTTTTCGTTTTATATTCTCGCTTCATCTTTGTTGTAATGCATTTATCTTTACGAACATTTACCCTCATTCTTTTTCGGTTTCATCAAGCCCATAAGCAGAGTAATATTCCAAGGAGGGCAAACTGCAAACCGGGAAGGTTATAATTTTTTATAAACAGGAAATGTTGCAAAAAAACAGTTTTTTGTTTGAAAATTTTAATTAAAAATTAAAAAACATCGTTAATGGGCTTTTTTTTTTTTTAAATTTAGAAAAAAAATTAAAAATTTGTCTAAGGGTGGCAAAGAGAGCCGCCAGGGAGGAAGTTGCCCCCTGCCCACTCTCTGGTTACGGGTCTGGATTTCATACATTTTTGTTTGCTATATCCTCCTTTACTCGCATAACAGAAGAAACCTTTTACAAGCATCCTTCAATTTCTTGGAGGTTTCTACAGTTATGTGACTTTCAACGCATACAAGCAATCGAGGTTTATGTTGCATCTACCTTAAAAATTTAGTGTGGGTACTGTCTGAAAAACATTAGATAGAAATAAATTGTCATCAACTGATTCATGATTGTAAGAAGTTGTAATGGAATTATGGAAAATACAGAAAGTTTACGTACACTCCCTAACTGATTTTATGCGATTATGCATAATGACGAAGCTAGAACACTATATTTTGGGGGGTTCTATAAAATTTTTTCAAGAAAAATCCTAAATTAGCGATTATTTCTTGAGGTTATGCGAGGTAATCTAAAAATTTCGGAGTTTTTTGACCACATAATTCTCCGTTCCTACGTCACTGATTATGCATAAGCTGCAAAGGACGGTTGAGTGCAATACATGATGATGGGATGGATGTAAAACTATGTGAAAGTTAGTTTTGCCATCTCTACAATAAATCTGCGTAATAAACTGCGCCTCTATTTCGGTTAGTCGCATTTATAGTCAGTATGCCTGCCAGTGGAATAGCCCGTATGCTTGGATTGTGAAATGTGGCATTTGGTAGAAGTTAGACTCGCCGCACCTTCTAATGTGGGATTGACTTTGAACCACCGTGTTGATACCACAACATGCTTCGAGTATTCATTACCAGGAATTAAAGACAATTGGCAGATATGCTCCGTATGTAGGTACTTAATTTGTTACTTAAGGAAAAATTACTACTTGAAATGAGTTCATATAATATTTACATTCTTTATATTATACTCGTAATATCAAAGAATTAGAAGGTCAACCTGTTAAACAGTAGGTCGATATATAATTTTTTTTTTCTGCCATAAAAAAAATTAGCAATTTAAAGTTTGTGCCAAATGGTATTCATATTTAAACATGAATTCTGTAGGTCAAATTTACAGATTGCCCACGCACACAAGAAACTGCCTTTGAATTATTAAAAGGCGCTTTTGAAAAATTACCAGAAGGAGATGATTGGTACGAAGAAGTAGTTGCTTCAGACAGTATTTTAAAGGTAATTTTGTGTTCAAAAGTTCAATTTAAATACATATTTCCTTGAAATATTTACTACTAATTTACATATTTGTGTGGTGAAGTATGACAGCTCGTGTACTATGTGGAAGACATTCAAAAAAAGTGATCTGAACCTCCACAGTTTATTAAGCTTTCTATGTGGTAATGAAATGCAAAATACAGCGGTTGAGGTCGGACAAAGATGTCAACTGAAGGAGAAAGTCTTCAGCATTGGTGAGTACAAAGCGCGTAATTAATACGTTATCGAGTACAACTGCAACATGGAAGTAATTTTCAGTTTTGCGGGGCAACACTGAAAATTCATTCTCCCAATATTGAAATTATTTTTTCCATTCATTTACAAAGTACAATTACAAAATTTAACAACACTGAAAAAAACTGAAGTCATCGCCTATGTATTTACTCATATCAAATTTATTTTAACATCCTTTATTATTAGTCTAATGGATCATAATTGGTAAAATACATACAGCGGTCTGATAGAATTTATGTGATTTTGACTTTATACATCAAAACAACTCTGATTTAAATGCTGTCATTAAAGTACCAATTAAGATAAAAAATGTTACAAATTAAATTCAAATTAGAAAAAATATTAAAAAAAAAAAAAAAAAAAAAAAAAAGGAATTAAAGTATTTCTTAATGAAAATGAATAGACTTGATAATGGTACAATATGGCGCAGGATTTCTCTTCTCACTGTATAGTGTGTAATCATGCAGTTCTGTGCACTGATAGGCTCATTGTTCTCATCATGCAAACCTTAGAAATCCACAAAAATCCTCCTATAACTTACCTGAAATACCAGCAGTATCATAGGTACTGACTTTTCCCCTTTTCTCTTTGCACAAAGTTAACAAAAAAAAGCTGTTTATTGAGAGTTTTCTGCTAATAAAATTGATTATCTACTGAATTTTCAATTTGAAAATTTCAATAGGATAAGTTTCAATTTTTCATTTATGAGACATTTTGTGTCACTCAGCATGGTTTGTGTGGGATGGTAGCCTCATCTTCGCACACAACTCAGCCTACATGAGTTGTATCTAACATGGTTTAAGTCAACAGTAGAGTCACGATAGAGATTTGTTAGAACTGCTCCAACTGTTACAGTTCCAGGCGTGTAACTGTTTCTTTTAATATTTATATTTTGGAACTGCTACGTAAGTAATATATACCTAGAAATAAAGCAACTGGTTTTCTAAATTTGTCTTCCATCTTTTATTATCTTTTCATAGCTTTGGTAAATGTGAAGGCAAGAAATTGTACCCCAAAATTAAGTCTCTTTACTACCAGGTATCTGTATGAGGGTGAAAATAGGTAAACTGCCATTTTTTGTTATTCTCGTTATGATGTACTGAATATACATAGTATATTTACAGTAAACACAAGATAATAAATGATGAATAGATAATAAACGATGAAAACAAAAGACAAAACGGCCAGTCATCTCTCATCACCCTCATATGCATACCTGGTAGTAAAGAGCTACACCAAAAATCATTCCACAAAATTATTTTACTTTTATTTGTTCCTTAAATTCTATGCATATGTGCCAACTATCAGAACAATATTTTATGCACCTCTGGTCCACAATAGCACATTTTCTGTCTCATTTTAGGACTGGACGTTTATTTTTTTGGATCAAAAGACTACTTTTTGGAAGAAAAACAAAAATTTTTTTAAAATGACCACACTTAGTTATTTTCTTGTCCAAGGATCAAAAAGTGAAATTTACAGGTCTGAAAAGTTCACTTTTCAATCCTAGGACTGAAAAATCAGTGTTGTCAAAGAAATAATAAAAATGTTGTTTGATATTAAATTTTTATTTTGAAACAACATTTTTATTTTAGGAAAAACACGTTGTGTTTCACTCGATGATTTCTCAGCTGCTATTGAAGCTAGAAATCTGAAGTTGGTTTTCCTGGAAAGAAGAGAAAATTTACTCAAATTTACAAACATAATTTTTTTTTTATCCTCAGCGACTTCTTCATAGTTAAAACATAAAAAATAACTAATTAATGGAAATTTGATGTTTTTTAAATTGTTGTTTATTTCAAACACTAATAATTGTTGAAAGAATCTTTCAGTGATAACCCGCACTCCTATTTTTTAACTTCAAATTAATTTTTATCATCAGTTTTCACTAACAACGAAGTCATTTTTGGCCGGGGTAAGTCTTGGTCAAGTTATATTTTGTTGAGTGTGAAGCCATCGAAAAATTTTTTGGAATTTCTGGGAGGCTAAGTACCCTTGTTTTCAAAAATTATAGTAAAATTAGGATCCTTTCCTGCAAAAATTATGCTTATTCAGGGTTTTTTCTTGCCTAGTACCTACGACTTACCTCCGCCCCTTAAATACGATTTTTATTTTTTCGGAGAAATATCTGGGGGGCTAAATGTTTGTTCTGTGGGGACTTAATTCACCAGCATCCTTATAAATCAACCTATGTTTCGTGTACAATCTCTCAGTAGCTCTCCCTCATTCATCACAAAAAATAAAATAAAAACTATTTTCACAATGCCACAGTTTACTGTAAAACGAAAATCTAGTAACTGTTCCAGAGTACTTAGCAGTTCATTCCATACCGATTCATCCCTAGTCGACAGTTCACTATTGCTTGTTTTGCTGCACATCTCTACCCCATAGGCTTAGGCTACCTACGTCTTGTTTTGGAGTTTTATTTAAAACATCCTACAGTCTATGTTTGTTTTTCAGACGATCTCATTCTTGTGTACGAAATGTGTTGTTTTGAAGTTGCTTGGATTGGGGAATCACCTTGGTGCTCATTGTTGACTTTGGAGCACAAGAAGGTAAATTTAAGTATTTTGTGACTATTAGTGTTTTCGTTATGCAAGAATTTTACTTTATTTTAGGATAAATTGTCATTCAACTTAAGAGAATAAGTTCGCAAACCTACAAAAAATTTTTATTTGTCTGAATATTGAACATCCTGAATCAATGGCAAAAATTTCAGTCTATTTTGATAGGTAGGTACCTATTCGTTAATAGGAGACGAAATGACGATTCATCTTTGAATCTAATAAACTATGTAGTAGGTCGGTACTAATTATTTGAACTTGTCAACATCTATATAAGTTATAGGATAATTCAGATAATGAGCCTAAAACTCGGTATTTTCAATTAGTGACCCTTAATTCACTACCGAAGTATCTAACTATATATTTATTATTGCAAAAAATCGAGGAGCCATAATAGCATCTGAAGGTACTGTAGCGTACAATATCTACATGTAAGTTATGGCAGTAGGTTTTTAGAAAATGTGTCGAGTACTTTCATTTTTCAATGTAAAAAATATGTTGAAGAGATCACAGACCTAAATATTGGAAATGATGTTTGAAGTCGGCGCTCTTTTCCTTACCATGTAGGCTTCGTGCGTCAATTCTGTCGAATTTTACGACAAAATTTTTTAATTAGCGCCGACTTCAATAATTCCAGTCTTTAGACCTACTATTTTGCTGGAGAAATTTTAAAAAGATTATTTTTCTAATTTTAGCTCATTTTTTATTGTTTCTTTGGAGTCGGTTCAGTTTTTCGAAAAAAATTATTAATTTACCATAATTAATGCTTTTTCGTTTCATTTTGATTCCAGTTTATTTTACTGGAGAAACTTTTAAAGAATAATTTTTTTCTTTTTAAAGAATTTTTATTCGGTTTGTGTTTTTTCAAGTTGGTTAGATTTTTGGTTGAAAACGTATTTTTCAATGATTTTTCGTTTTTGGCGTTAGCGGCAATATTACTTTAAAACTACCAGTTTTTTTATTTAAAGCCAACTCCAAAACCACCTCATTGATTCTGAAAAAAATATTATGGGACCACTAGAGGATTCTCCTCTATCATTTAAAAAAAGTTCATTAAAATCGGTGCCCAGGTTCAGAAATTATGCTGGAACAAACATTAAAATAAAAAATAAAAAAACATATATATTGATCGAATATTGATAACCTCCTCCTTTTTCTGAAGTCGGTTAAAAATGGTTTTCATTTCTCCACTAGTATCGAAATGAGTTTTTTTTTCACAACGTATTTTTTTTAAATATTTCTTCACGACGCCATTCACTCGCAGGTGAGTGGCACAATGTCAATACGAAAAATAGCTATTTTACTCGGTGATGCCTCTAAACAACAATAGTTTCACTGTCAGTAATATAGGTATATTATATTACTAATTAATAGGATTCATTGTTCCCATTAGGGCACTCGAATGGATAGGTACCTCAGATGCGTTGTGCGATGGCTCATTCAAAAGCTTCAGAGTGTACAAACTATATTCATTTTTCACTTAAAAGCTTTAAAAGATCGTGAGCTTTAAAAGTTTTTATAAATTGAAAAACACCTGCCCAAATCCCATCCCAAATTGAAATTGACAAAAAAAAAAGAGGAAAATGGACGAAATAAAAGAATAAAAAGGAAAACAAAAACGTCAAAAAAATCATGTACTTACCGAAACTAAGTACGTCGAGTATTTTCCCACTCTCCTTCCTCGGAAAGTTTTTCTATATCCACGCCTAGGCTCAGGTGGCTGCAGCCTCAACAGCCTCCTGGATACGTCATTTAGGTTAATTATAGGTACCTACATTTAAGTTCAACCTCAAAGATACCTACACCTAATACCTGATTTATTGGAATGTCGATGAAATGCTTTATTTAGCCCGAAATTTAAATTCGTAAGATTATTTTTATGGTAGCCTAACGTTACATTAAATATTTACCAGGTACTCGAGTACTCAGCCGATTTTGAATTGTACATAAATGCTGGCTATGCGAACGAAATGAACAAAAGAATACCTTGCGTATTATTCAACGATGTGATGGATAATTTATTGATTAAAACTGAAAGAAAAGCTACCATTTACATCACCCATTTGATGTCGGTGCTGAAATTTCTCGCGTTTTTGGGTTTATATCGGGACGATAAAATTAATATATCGTCGTTTACATACGGTAAAGAAGTGGAGGACCGAATATGGCGATCTTCGTACATAGGCGCATTTGGGACAAACATAACCGTGGTCCTGTTCCAGTAAGTTTCCTTTTAACCAGATTACGTGCACAAACCGAAGTACCTACGCTATACCTACTGGGCTAAATCGTGAAAACCAAAAAAATTAACTTGCTGAAACTGAAAGGTAGAAGAAAGGTATTCTGGAAAATTTCGATTTTTCATGGGTGACGTATACTGCGCTTGGTACTTCTTATCTTGAACAACGTATCGGTATGTATAGTCCTTGCCGAATAAGAACGACGCCAGTAGGTACATCATAGACGATAGTAAATACAGTTTTATATACTTATCAGTGTATGTGATGTGAAGTGAAAATTGCGACATCGTAAAAATCAGTTTTTTGACACATATTTTTGGAAACATAGGGTGAGTGCACCAGTTTGCAACACTAACACTTTTGGATTTATTCAACTGATATAAATATTAAGGTTCCATTCCTGCTAAAATTCGTCTCTGCTTTTTTCGTCAGAAAGAGAGGTTGATAGGGAATCTAAAAAAATCTAACTTGTACTACTTATCTGTGACTGAAAACTGATAATAAACGAGAATTGAGTGTTTCATTGCAGTTTTTTCAGTTGTGTCGATTTTCTTTGTAGAATTCAAAGTGCTGGTTGAAGACAGCAATTTTAGTAAAAGCGATTATTGCCAATATTTTGTGATGAAATTTTTTTTCCAAGGTGGTGAGTACTCCTACAATTGATATCAAACAAATGGAAATGCAAATGAACATTTTAATTTATTGAAATACAAGTGCTGCATATTAATACATAAATTTTCACTGTAATCAATTTGCAACAATTTGAAAGAGTGTTGTACACTAGCGAAGTGTATTAAAAATGGAACTCACAGTACGCAATACACATTGTTTAAATTGACAAATTTTTCCATTTCAGCCTGGTGTTTGTTTAAAATACTCACCAAATAAGCTGGAAAAGTCCATACTAAGGGCACCCAAAAGCTGAATGCAAGAAAAATACTTAGTCAGATAATTATATTCTTACATAGGTACATAAATGAGTATAATTATATAACTCTCAGTGGGTAAGTAATTCTTGAGAAATGTTTTTATCATATGTATTGTTCATGGATTCAACCCTAATTATATTTTGAGAAACTCAAAGTAACATACAAACTAAGAATTCAATTAATTTTTTGGATGTGTTGCAAACTGGTACAAACAGTGTTGCAAACTAGCCTATTGAAATTTCAAACTAACATAAAGTAGTGTTGCTAATCTGATCATTGATGTTGCAAACTAGTGAACCATACTTTTAGACATTATTTTGATGAATGTAGCTTTCAGAGAGGTCAAAATTTATTTTCAATAACATTTTTGGATTTTTCATGAAAAATCACTTCGGACTGGTTCATTTCTACTAAAATTATTCATTTGATAAGCAATATACAGTATTTTGAAGTTTACAAATTTCTTAAGGTGTTGCAAACTGGCGCACTCAACCTATAGGTTCTTTTAGTTGATTTTCAAATTCCTCATGTCTAATAATGTAATTTACCATTCCAGGATGGTAAAATTTTGTACTTTATACAACGTAAGCTTATATATGTGTGATTCCACTATTAGTACTCCATATAAGTTGCAGTCAAATTCATGGACAAAACGGAGGAAGCCAGTAAAAAAAACCTTATGTCATCCATTGGCATTGATTTTATGAAAATTCCTGTACAAATTTCGTCATAAATGTAAATTTTTTTGAGAATTAGGGAATTATGGAATTAACATTTTTGACTTGTTTTTGTTTTCTTAGGTATTTATTTACATAAATAATTTAGTCAAAAATGTTAATTAGTCTTTACTGAAAATCACTGAATTTACAAAAGAAACTTGAGAAAGGTGAAAATCTCAGCAAATGCTCTTGTTTTATAATTTTTTTTTATTGAAAACCTTTTGGTATTAACCAGCGATAATTAATAACTGAAAAATTTTAGTCAATTTTATAAATGCCTAGTCAAAAACTTACATAAGTTAATGGAAAATTCAATTATTTTTAAAATTTTGAACTTCTTTCTATACCTACTGACATAAGATTAATTCCTTCTCCAAAAACAAATAATCCATCTCACCTAATACCTCACTATACTTAAAAGCTAGAGCAGTCAATTTCATGAATTATATTTACATAGGTACCTACCTAACTGATTAGATAATTTTAATCAAATACGATAATTAGGTGAATTAATGACTGTACCTATATTTGCCTGCTTTTAGGTATTTGCAGCCCAAAAATTTATGTAAATTCTGGGCATAACAGATATTAACAGCTGATTATTGAATTTGACCGAGTTAATTTCAGGGAAAAACGTTCAGTTAATTCAGTTTAATTCAGTAACGATGGAAACCAAAAAAATTTACATTTCTGACTGAAAATATCGAGTATTTTTTCTCGGCGTTTTCCCTTCTGAAACAAAATATCTGAATTTTCATGATTTTTCATTTTAACTGCGACATACAATAAATTATATTGATATAAATCGTGTTATAAAAAGTAAATTCACTCACTGAGAAGCGCAGAAACACTTTTTCACTGGTATAGGGGAATCATAGCAGCCTTGTGGGGTATGTCAATGATAGATGAAAATACAGAGTATTTCACCTAAGGTGGTCTCCTGCTAATAGAAGGTAAAGGGTAAAATATTTCTGAAACACCCTGTAATACGAGTACCTACAACGGGTACATAAGTACCTATTTTATATTTTGATAAAATATTTTACATAACATTTTTATTAGTAAATTGAAAGAAAATTCGATTAAGATAATACTAAGTGTGGTAAGTACCTTACTTCAAAAATTTTTGTGTGATTGTCAGAAAATCAAAAAATTCTTCTAAATCCAAATGTTCATAGATGAACACCAAATTTCTTACATAGATTGACTAGAAGTATACCATTCCTATAAAATGGCAGAACCGCAGAATTTTCGTGTTCCCACGTAAATAAGATAATAAATAAAATCATATTGGAATACAAGCCCTGAGGCGCTGCTTCAAGGCACTTTGGTTTATACCACCCCTGAATTCTTGCTGGCATATAGGTAACACTGTAGAATTCATTGTTTCGGCAGAAGCAACAAATTTTTTTCTTTCGTGTCTATGTGTGGCTGTGTGGGTAGTGGTGCATGCGTGGTGAATATAAAGGATAATATTGGCAAAATAATTTAGGAGAAGAATATTGTAAAATAATTTTGACAAACGAATTAATTTCGGCCAACTTGTACATTTGTTATAGTGATGTAAAAATGACTACCAAAAAATTTTTGATCTAATTCCTTTAACTCTTCCTAGGGCTTGTAACCACAACCATAACCAGAACAATAACCATTAAAAACCGAAACAAATTGACAACATTGATTTGGGTACCGATAACCAAAACAAAAAACTTTCACATAATCAATAACCAATTATAATTCCCATAAAATGCTGAAACCTTTAACTAGAACGATAACCAGAAAGAATCGGTTTTTATTGATTTTCATAAAATATCAATATTATTGATTATTATTTTCAAAAATTACTAATTATTTCCTGAAAAATTATTAATTATAGATAATTTAACCTGAAGAAAATTTTTTTTGTCTAAGTATTCTACCCCAAATTTTGTCTTAACCAATAACCAGTAACCACAACCAATAACTAGAAAAGTTGTTTTAGTTAACTAAAACAATAACTAGTAATCAAATAATTACACTTTCAACCAATAACCAGTAACCAGAAACCAATACAGATTTTTATTGGTTCCAATAAACAATAACCTTAAAAATGTTTTGGTTATAAGCCTTCCCTCTTCCTGGATACCTGCAGGTACTAAAAGCATATAACATTTAGTAGACCTATAGTAATCAACCCATAGTTCTCACCACATGGAATAAAAATAGATCCTCTTCCGTTCTTCACTTTTATTAACTTTACAATCAATTTGAAGAATTAGGCCAATATTTAGTATTTCTTGCCAAAATTTTGGGAACTACTAGCAACATTGCTGTTGAAGGTACAGATAGATATAAAGTGAAAAAACTTTTTATGTTATTAATTTTAATTACTATAAGTTTTCATGGACAGATAACGTTTTGAGATAAAATTTCCAAAAATTTGTTAATACCATGCTTTTAGTACAGGTACTTCCCCCCCCCCCGCGAACGTGACATATATATTTTACTTTTTTTTGTTCTAAAGTGTACTATTTGTAAATTAATTGGGAAGGGGCTATCAACAGACTTACAAATAGGATATAAAATATGTACTTACTCATTTTTGGATCTGATAAACGTAGTCATCGTGCCCTTTGCTTCTCTCAATTCAAAGAGAAAAAAATTTAATGGATCGCATCATAAACTGGTCTATGAAGGGAGTTCGCGGTAATCAACGTATGAAGAGTGGCACAAGAAAACTAACGAAAAATGTAGGTGCATTCCTTCCCCTTCTCATTACAATCAGCATATTGTAGTATTTATTCCAACTTGAGGCTCCGCCAGAATTGTGCCTATTTAAATAAGATCTCGTCTTATTCTCGCTTGTTGAATTTTCATAAAATTTAATTTCATCAGTTTCCCCAGAACACGCCTTAGTCGTACCTAGTAGTAGAATCAAATTCCATGATTTTATATTTTCCAATATTTTTTCCACTCCCAATCACAACGGTTCTACCGTCCATCTCTACCATGACGATAAATTTGTATTCGTATATCACCCACATATTAGTTAACACGAACCTTATTATTTCTCCCTTATCAATAATTCTTGTTACTGATGGAAAACGTCGCTTAAAGAGGGGTACCTACCTCATAAAAAGAATGTAACAGAAAAAATGTGACAGAAAAAGTGTAACAGCCAAAATTATGACGTCATCAGTCAGTCCTTCTGCCAAAGTTTCTAGATTCAAAATTATGACGCCATTATCCCTTCAAGCTGCGAAAATTTTCTCAAAATCAGTCCAAAATTATGACGTCATCATCGTTCTCGGTTACTAAAATTTCCGATGCTAAAATGTTCTCACAATCAGTCTAAAATTATGACGTATTCATCCCTTCCGGCTGCTAAAATTTCCAAGTCCAAAATGATGACCAGTGTATTGTATTTTTCCTGACATAAATACAAACAAATAAGTAAACAAATAAATAAATATATTTATTAACTATGTAAACAAAAAATAGCAGTTCATCATCTCATTAACGAGTGAACCATTAGAGATGTGTCATTCAGCTCCAAGTCAACTCTGTTGAGTTGGTTTCACTACTGAGTCGACTGAACTGACTTGCGAGTCATATGAGAGTTGCTTCACCAACTCACTTTCAACAACTCTTAATGAGTTAACAACTCCTGAGTTATAATTATATTGAACCATTTGCAACAACTCTTGACAACTCTGAACTACTTACTACTCTTAATAACTCTTGACTCCTGACTCTTAAAGATACTGTGTGGTGATGGTGAACTCACCCACTTTATCGGACAGTTGTTGTAACATTTGTTTTGAACTGGGAATGATGGGGCAAGTTGTTTGAGTTGCATGAGTCAAAATGAGTCAACTGAGTCAACTCACTGAACCGACTCCCGGAAGTGAACAACTCACCATGAGTCAACTCGAGTTGTTGAGTCAAAATTCCCATCTAAGGACCAATGACTTTATTGCCAGGGAATGAAGTATTTATCTCCCAAGCTTTGACTATATATTACTACATATGGATTGTTCGACAAGATAGAAAACATGAAAAAAAGACAGGATGTGCGTGGAAAGGAAATAATATACAGGAAAGGGCGACACTCCATACAAATCACCAATGAGTGAGAGTGTTAAAAAGAGAGAAAAACCAGTTTAGGTATAAACTTTCTCTCTCCTGTATCCGTTGAAATAGCCCTTTTCTGCATATTTTTACCTTTCCTGGAACTTCAATGTTTATTTCATTTCTGTTGTCCCACCAACTGCTGTTTGAGAAGTCCATACATAGTAATACATAGTCAAAACTCCCAAGAGAGAAAAATATCATATTATTAACTGTTCATCACATATATATCATCATAAGAGATGATTTTCATTACAATCATGACTGGAGCATGAGTGCGAATGTCTCAAGATTATTAAAAAGTTAAAACCACAGATTAAAATGATGTTTTTAGGGTTTTTGCTTGCAAAAAACCCTATTAAAATCACTGTTTTTCCTTTTCTTCCTTCATTATTCCTCAGCCTGAGTTCCATGTTTAATTTTTCAACTGTGAAAATAAAATTTTCTATTATATGACGATATCTGCAAACATTTATTTATTTATTTATTTATTTTTCTTCTTTTCCTTCTTCATTTTCTTCAACCTGTGTTTTATGTTTTCTTTTTCAACAGTGAAAAAATGAAAATAAAATTTTCATCTATTTACGTGATGTTATCTGTGACAATTTATTTTTTTAATTCTAATTTTGAGATAAATCTTCGAGGATATATATACGATAGAGACAACACATGGTCAGTTTTGATGTCCCACCTATAGAAAGTTCTTCTACAAACACGTGTATTTCCAATTAAATATCTGATTGGAAGAAAATCTCGCAACGTGCATTTGTTTATAAACACTGGCGTACATACCTCATTTTTACACCAATTTTTGATTCTGATTGGTTGGGGTGTTCAGTCTGGGGTACTTTGACGGCAATACGCAGCATCTATAATCTGGACACTCAACCCCATGTTAAAACTGTTCTGTATATATCCTCGAAGGATAAATTTACAAAATAAAACAAAAATCCTGTTGCCACATCATCTAGGGATGTAGCTTGTTCTTTTTTAAATTTAAAAATTTTTGTACGCTTAGTAAATAATGTATCATGCAACTTGATTGGAGTGAGAAATTATCAACTTGTGTGGTTACAGCACTTGCCTACCGCTTGTGCTGCAACCTTTTCACTCGTTGATAATTTCTCACTTTCCTCTCATCTTGCTTAATATACTTATTATTGCACATTGATTTGAATTTGTTCAAATGTAGGGTGATGTACATTATATCAGGGGCAACAGAAGGGGCTGATAACATCATAGTTTTGGACTTGGAAATTTGGGGTCATTGTCAGCGGTTTGACAAAGATCTTGTTGAGGTTTTAGGTATCTACTTATCGCATATTGATGTGGACACATTAGAAATGTTTTCCAGAAACATCAGTAGTATCTTTGACACTACCACATTTTATTTTAAATATTTAATTATTTTTTTTTAGGAATGAGAATACAGGTGAACGAGCGATCCAGGTGAGACATCAAGAACGACCGGTTCACATTCCAGGATGTAATCCAGATAAATATTTTTTGTGCCCTTTGGAAGATTTTGTGTTAGTTTTTAAAGACCTTATTGGTGATAAGTGTCTGTTCAAAGAGTGGTGTAAGTCACGTAAACTTTTTGATTCGAAGAACGAGGGACACATATTACAGAAATTTAATACATCACAACATGGAGTGAGAAGAAGGTTGACTAAAATAAAAACCAAGAAAGAACAAAAAAATGAAGGAAAAGAGCATACGAAAAAGATTAGGGAACAACGCACTTTTGAAGCTGATCAAGCATTCATGCAGAGTACCAAAGGGGAACCATCATCGGATAAGGGGAGGCGGAAGAAAAAAATTAAGGACGAGCAACTAGTTGAAGCCGAACAGAGTATGGAGGAGATCGTGGAAATACCATCTGCCAAAGGTGGAGACTTGGCGAAAGAAACGAGAAAAGAATTAACTGCCCATGGAGAAACCATGCTGAAAGTTGGAGAAGGGGCGGAGGACACGGAAAAAGCAAGCGCACAAAAAAGTGATGAACTAACCGAAGAAGAAGGATCATCGGAGAGAGCTGAATCGGAAGAATCAGACGAAAACAGTGAACTCCTGCGAAGAAATTTCAGTCGCGTCAGAAAATTTACAAATGAATACGTTAGCGGTGGATAAATAATATAATTTATTACATTATACCTACCTGTTACACGATTCAATTACCAGCTATAGTACCTAGTATTGGAAGAGTTTAGTCTTATTCTTTAAGGGGGTCTGTAACCTTTTGAAAAGCCCAAGAACCAAAATTCATTATTCTGTTAGGCTAAGGTTGGCAACACTTTTTAATCACTCCCAACATGCGGTTTGCTGATCATATTAGAGGTAGTTTGGCATAATGTTTACTCGCAAACGTAAGTTCCACGAGAAGCGATAATGTCAACGTCTGAAAATAGCTAAATTGGGGAAGTGTTATCACTTTCCTTACTGGAAAATTAAATTGTAGTTAATTTATAGAGGAGCCTGAAAAAAGACAAGCTTGATAATTGAATTTTTTCAATTAATATTTCACAAATTAAAACAATATTGGAGTTTAATATAATCATAAATAAATAATTACCTATTATTCATTTACATTTTTTCACTATTTTAAACATTGATGAGAACCTAATTATGTATCTATAGGTATATCTTCTTAAACATCTTGAGCACCCAGAGCTACCTATTTCATCAAACTGAAATATAAAAGCACGCTGGTAAAAGACTACTCACAAAAATATTAAATACAAAAATGTATTTACTGAATAATTACAAAGTATAATAATTGTTTAGGTACTTACTATAGTACTAGAGAAAACCTTAACATCAGAAAGCAAGACTGATTGTAGGACTTAATGAAAACGAAGATAAATAAAGTAAAGTTTGTCTAAATATTTAGGTATAATATATGAAATTACAATGATTTAAGAAAATGAATTGTGAGCTTTCTTTGAACGCTTTCATTTCATTGGTTCATTAAAAACAGTTTACCAGTTCAGTGCGTAGGTGATTAAAATCAGAGGGGAAATAACATGGAAGAAAAGAGTGAGAATACAGAAAGTTGAACAAGAAAAACAGCAGCACGATTGGCCGGACTTGCTGATGTTGCAGAAGTTCACACTTTGTTAATTTCATGTTTGGAATATTAGAATTCCACCCGATGTGGTCTTTCCTGTGAAAGACACACTTTTTTTCATTCACATTAAAAAATATTTTCGTCATGATATTTGCGATGAAAATGTAAACGTAAAAATCTGCTCCCCATTGCCGAAGTTTCTACTCATTACAAGTTTTCTGTATTCTAACCAATAAAATTGCCAAAATTCAAGTATCCAATTTCGCTTCAAATAGACGAAATGATACATGAAAACGAGGGATTTTGTCAAGGCGAATCCAATGAGCCTATCACAAAAATCGTAGCTCTATCAGGTCAAAAGTTAGCGCTCTTTCGAATTTGAATGAAATTCTGAAAAATCCTACGCATTCGTTAGTATTTTCCTTCGTACTGAATGAAAACCACATAGAATCATTACGAAATTGATACACCTACCTAGGAAATGATTCGGTCAGACGGTACACACAAAAAAATCTGCTCCCCATTGCCAAAGCTTCCACTTATTCCAAATTTTCTGAAAAATTTTTGATCGCTAGTGTAAGTGTTGACGTTCAAATGTCGCGTCCGCTGTCTAATACTTCGGCAACATTCTACATTAAAGCTACATTTGAATAAAATTTATCTTTTGAACAACATTTTAACGTGGAGAAATCTAACTTTCAGACAACATTTCGACACCCGGTCTATGCAGTACCATCTTGAATGGGGTCTAAAAGTGCAACTGCCCCCTGCAACAAATTTTTGATAGGCACAACATTTTCAATTCAGAAAAAAAGGTGAAAATTATTTATTTTATAATCGTTTGGTCGCGCGCCAATCTAGGATTTTTTGGGAATCCACCCTTCAATCACACAATTTTATGACAAAGCAAACAACAAATATTACCGCTTGATTACACAACTGCCAATGATATCATGCGCTGCCTACGCATTCATCGTGGATAAACGTACCTACAATTAGCATCAGAGTGCTCGTCATAGAAATCTTTGCAAACACAATATTCAAACATCATCAAATTTGAAATATTCAAACCTCATAAAAATGGGCATGACTTCGTTAATTCGGCTACCAAAATCGGCCAAGAATAGTACTGGACCAATAAACCTCCATAAGACGAATGTACTTTTTAATATCGAGACATGCCAACGAAAAAGAAGGCAACCCTTCCTAGTGTACCCCCAGCGTATTTTCGACGTTTTGCTTGAGTTCACCAATTTAGAATACATCTGATAAATACATCCTTTAAATTTACAAGGATAGCGTACGTAAATGCAAAATATGTCAAAATGTACGCAATGGTTGCCTATTTAACGCCGGCATGTCTAACCAGAAATCATCTTTCTTTACTCTGGTTCAATACTATACAGTCAAAGCCCAAGAATAAAGATACGAGTCGAAAAGCCATCCTACATCAATAAATACAAATAAAGTCAACCAGCATAGAAAATTTTTCAGAGGTGCTTTACGAAATTCAAGATGCCGATATCTCCGCAACTCTCTTCTTGTCACGGTTTTACAATGTCAAATCTGAATGACTAAAAATAAAATACCCTAAATCATTAGCAAACCCACGGCAAAAGTAAGTTGAAAGAATTCACCCTCGAGCAGAAGCCTGAAAAAAATGAGAAAAAAACAATCGATGTCATAGCCAGCTAAGGAAAGAAAAAAGGGTATAAGCTTTAAGTTGCAAGTTTTCGCGTTAAATTCTACTATTTACAAAAAAATAAAATAAATAAATAAATAAATAAAAAAAATTAAATAAAATAAAAAAAAAGGAAGAAATTAATCGATGAAAATTCACACTCTTTTGAATTTCCAGTACTTTCGGATACTGTAGTACAATACTTGGTATTTAAAAAAATATTAAAAAAAAAAAAAAAAAAAAAGCAGCCCATTCATTAGGAGTAACGAAAATTATATATTGATGTATATACACAACGGTCATGTACAAAGTAATACAATCAGACGGTCAGGAATCTAAATTTACATATCTTCGGAACACCACTTGTACGCCTCCTCTTCCATGGCTTTTTTATCGCTTTGTTTTTTAAAATAAAGTTTCTCGTATCCGTTAGATCTATCCACTCCGTCCCATTTATGGCCCGGAGGAATGTTAAAACGATTCGGCAGCCAAGAACCGCTATATTTCGGCTTGGTATCTGGAAAAAGTCACAGTTACGCTGAATTTTAAGAAAATATAGTTCAAAAAACGCTAAGAGGAAAAAATCATAAGAATAAAAATAAGACCATTAAAACTTCATTAACATATTTTTAAGAAATTAATATTCATTATTATGGAATCAAGTAGTCGTACTCGACACGTTCAACATACGTTAACAGCCTCAGAACAGAATTGCGCAAATAACTGTGAGAAGACGGAGGGTAACTAAAATTACGTAATAACGCCATCGAAAGTTGGATCCGCAATAACGTACCTTTGCCCTCTTTGGCATCTTTTTTCAATTTTTTACTGCGCATGTACCCCAACATGGGATCGAGACCCGAAATCTCCTTTTGTTTAAGCGACTTGTCCAGATCCTCGTCGTCCGCGTACCTGGCTAACGGCTTCGACATTTCGTGCTGCTCGTTGTTTACCCGCTCCTTTTCCTCCTCGACTTGTTTCAATCTACGCAACATCGACGGTACAAGGATGTAGGCAAATAAATTGGTTGGCAAATGGAGGTGTGCGCACGCACGCATTTACGCGTACAAACAGCGAGACTAAATAGTCTCCGAGCCGATGAATAGCCGATGCGTCGAACACCGACGACGATGACGACGACGACGACGACGTAGTGCCCGCAAGAGGGAGAGAGAGACACACACACAGAGAGAGAGAGAGAGACACGGATACGGAGACAGCGACAAGAGTTCGCACATCGAGGCACAAATTCACTCACCCTCGTCCCCACTGGTAATACTGCTCTTTTTTCTCCTCCTCTCGACGTCGTTTCTCGATTTTATCCAATTTTTCGGCGTGCAGATCGCGTTTTTTGCCTGTTTTCGCGTCACGATAAATGGTGGTCGCATTTTTCCCGGATTGCTCGTCCGACAGCTGAAAATGTCAAAACGAAATCGAAGTTTATTTTAACCATCAAATGATAAGGACGGTAGCAAAACCACACACACATACACACACACTCACACACAAAAATCATGGTCGGAATATGGTGAAACGAAGGTACGACTTTAATCTACTCGGCTTTGAAAAAATTCCTACTTTCTGAAACGCGACAATTATAGCCTTTCTCTTTTTCAAACTTTCGTTTTTCAGGACTAATATAAAATCTTTTGAACTATATGCGTAGGGATACCCGGAAAGTTAAGTGGCGTAACTTCCAGAAACCAATTTCTGAGATCGAAAGTACAAAACAGTTTTCCAAGCGAAATTCGGGGATATCCTTCCTTTCCGACTTAAAACCAACCAAAGACGGAAGAGAAAAAAATCAAAATCGGCAGCAACATCCCCAAAAATTAACAAATATGAAATTAAGTATGTAAGTATATTGTGCATTTTCAATTTGTAAGTTTGAACGAAATTTTCGAAGAGTGGGAGATCCGGGGACAGTCACTTTTTAAATAGCCATATCTTTTTAATCCTTTGATGTAACGAAAAATCAGTCCCATCACTTTTTTAATTTCCCCTCTCCACTGTGAGGAGCTGTCACTCAGAAAACAAGCTTTTCTCATCACTTTGTAAGGTGAACTTATTCGTTCTTTTGAGCATAGAAATTGACCCAGAAATTTATACCAATCAACTTCCGACCACTCTGTACAATTTCGAATTGAGCTTCATGGTGAAATAGTAATGTTCATTTCTTCGCAACAAATAAAAACACTGAAAAAATTCTAATTAATGCGATAAAAATTTACGGATGATTCGAAATTATTGATAAATATAGGTTTCTTAATTGAAAACAAAAATTATTAGTTTTCGTAATACACGTGATCGCGAATAGCGATAAAACCCAAATAAAATTCGACATAGACGTTCCAAAGTTTCTTCATACCAAAATTAACACAACCACACGCACAAATCATAGAATAATAAGAAATACTGCTGTAAGCTAGGTGCCAACAATTAATTTCCTGGAGTTGCGTTAGAGTCGAACGGAAGACTTGAACCAATTAATAATTTTAATGTACTATCTTCGAGAGATGAGAATGGCATAAACAATTATAACGATGCATGCAACTGATTAGCTAGCTAGATGAGGTTTTCAGTATTCCAATTTAGCAAGTTTGATGATCATAATTTTTCCCACTAAAGAAGTTAAACGCAAAAAAATACACAAGTATACGGAACCTCAAAACACCTTTCAATCAGAAATAACAGAAAAACCAAGGAAGATAAAAAATTAAAAATACCTCCATTTTACCGAAAATTTATAATAGTTCAATCGATTTTCAGAATTAAATATCAATTCAGTTTTCAAATTTAAATAACCCCATTTATCCGAAATTGTGAAAAGTGCAATTACGAATGATGATGGATCAAAAACAATTTCTTACCTTCTCTTCGGGCTTTGACACCGGTTTCTTGGATGAAAGAAGTCCAAATTTTTCGTCTTTATGACGCAATGATCTGAGAACAAAACAATTCGTTTTTCACATCAAGAAAATAACAAACGCAAACGTGTTTACTTTTTCTTTTTAACACATGTGAAAAAATTGCATTTTATACGAAGGTAAATTATTGTCGACATACAGTAAGCGATATATTTTATATGTACAATTGAGACATTTGATTTTGTTTTTTATACACGAAAACAACTGCTTTCCATTGTTTATTATTTTCAAACCATAAAAATGTCACTCAGTAACCGCAGGCTGCAGAGAAAAAAAGAAACATGAGGGTCAGTTATGAGGGACTGTTAGGACGTTCTGAATAAACTTAATTAGCAGTGGATAAATTTTATTTTACTGTTTAGCAATAGAAAATTGGCAAAGATGATGAAATTTGAATTAATAGTAATTCAATTTTTTTGAAAAGATTAAATACTTTCTCTTTGAGAATGTAACATATTCGGAATACGGCATTTTCTTTGGATGTACTTTTAGAAAATCGGTTCATTTTTTTATGGTGGTACTCGCAAGAAAATAACACTGAATTGAAAGATGAAAAAAAATTTGAATAATTCGTAATTCCAGGGAAAAAAAAATTAAACAAAAAAAATTCCAGGAAAATATTTTTAACTAGTTCTACCATCCTCCAAGCATGAAAAAATTCCACATAGACAAAACAGGTGTTGCACCCCTTCCCCCTCCGCTTTATTAATATGGTCGGATAGCTATTTTAAAAAATCATAGAATAGTTGAGGAAAATTTCTAAGTTTTCTATTTATTCACGGCCTCAATTTTCATTAATTTCGAATTTCTCGAAAAGACAACCTTGCAGTTTTTTTTTTCTTTTGTGTTCTGCTACAGGCAGAGACAATTTTTTGGTTGCCTTCCTCCCTACTAACGATTACGTTGATATACTCATATACCCGATAAAATACTTTCTATGACGTTAATGGCATCAATAGCCGCTATCTGGTTTTCTTCAACGACAGAACTTATATGAAAAAAGCCGAAACTTACTTATCACCTTTTTCCGGCTCTCGAAGCTTTCGGTCTCGTTCTTTTACAGATTTTACCGAAGACGAATTTTCGACATGCCGTTTCTCCCGGCCATCGTGGTCACGGGACGAATTTAAGACCGTTTCCTTACGGTCGGTGGAGTTACGATCACTACAATGATTCGACTCGTCCCTATGCGATTGAAACCGTTGCTCGCTTTCATCTCGAAATTTAGGGGGATGGTTCGACGGAGGATGTACCTCGGGTCGCGATGATCGGGGCTTTGGGGACGGGGCTGGAGGTGACTGGAACTGCGACTCGTGCCTAGAAGCACGATGTTTGGGAGGAGGTGGTGAAATGGGCGATCCACGTCTACCACCACCACCACCACCACCACCATCTCCACGATGCCGTTCGTCCGCCTTCTTGCCAACCTTACTCTTGCGCTTAAGCGAAGACGTCGATGAGCCGAGACGATGTGGACTATCACGCGGGGGCGGTGGAAGGGGTGGTGGAGGTGGTGGTGGTGACGACGAACGACGTCGAGCAGGAACGGGATGCGACACGTTTTTCCTCTCTTTCCATTCGATGGTTCGAACGACTTCACGGCTGCTTCGGGCATCTCGAAGGGTGTCTCTCAGGTCTCGTGTATCTCTAATCGTTTCTTTGAGGTTTCGAGTGTCTCGCAGCGTGTCTCTATCTCTAAGCGTGTCTCTCAGATCGCGAACTTCTCGAAAATCTCTTGCATCGCGGCTGTCTCTACCGTCTCCAAACTCTCTCAGCTCTCGCGGATCTATAACGACGTCCCTCAGGTCTTTCAGGTCTCTAGCGTCTCTGGGATCTCTAGGATGCCGAACGTCTCGAAAGTCTCGATGGCCATGACCGTCTCTTAGCTCTCGAAAGCGTTCGTCGATGCGCCGACCACCTTTTCGCACCGGAATTGGCGATGCTACGTCTCGTACGAATCGTTCATTCCTCGATCGCGATACTTTTGTTGAAGAATTATCGTCTCGTCGTTCCATTCGTCGACTGTCCGGCTCCAGTGGCGGGGTACGGTAGCGTCGCGACGGTGCTGGTGAAAACGAACGCCCTCGTGAATGATCATCTAAACTCGCTGTAAATACAACAGACACCATAAAGGAAAATCGAAAATACCAAAAGACAACTACGAGAGCGGAGAAAAAAACAAACAAAAATACCTATCTTTTCGACAGTAATTACACTGTATAGTTTCTTCTATACATGAAAACTTTTCAAAACAAACAAATGAAACGACGCTACGTCCCATATTGGGTACACAAAAGGAAATGAAATATAATGGCAACATCTGTTAGACAGGAAGGGAAATTACAAGCTGCTCAATAGAAACTCGGTGATAACATCGATAAAATAGCGTAAAATAAAAGACATGACTAATTTCGCAAATCTCGACGAATTAAACCAAATGAAAATCCAAACAAAGAATAATGCCGGCCAGTTTTTCGAATTTTTCTTACATAATGCGCAGAAAAGTTGATACAATTTAACGTTTTCATCGGTGTGGCAAACCGTTCTAAAAGATTAGTTTGTCGCCATTCATTTAAAAAATTTATAAAAACTAAGACTTACGAGGATTGCAATCCGGCCCCACTTTAGCAACTGTCGGATCTTGCGGACTGAATATCACGGATGTCATTTACGAAAGTTATGTAATTCTCAGATGTTCAGTTGCTTTTAAAGAATTTTGTACATTTTTGTTAAATAACTATCAAAACATGTAATTTATATAGGAAAAATTACAAAAATTGTATATTTTTGACATATTTTCCAGAAATTTCATGCTAGCTTAATACAAGCAGCTGAATGTCAAGTAATCCCACGAACATGAAAAAAAAAAAATTCAAATCCGCTATTTTCTTGTCTTAGTGTACTCACATACAGTAGCATGATGACTGGAAAATAGTCCAGCAGGACTGAAAATTTCATGGCATTACAATCTCTAGTCGAAGAAAAAAGTTACAGAAATCTGTCTTTTTTCTTTTCTTCTTTTTCTCGCCTACAACGCATCATGAATATTCAAATACATCTATATTTAAACTAAACTTTCCGAAAACATTGAAAAATGGTCAAATGTTAAATTAGGTCACAACTCAGTAAGGTGATGAATTTTCAATTTCGATTTTATGAAACACTGTTCTATTGCTATATCTTCATCAATGAGAGAATCCATGAATTGTTCGACTTTTCATAATACCTTTGAAAGTCTCTCAGTCCTTTTTTCGCTTCCCCAGATAATACCTGTTGATAACAAAGTTTCTGATCGATGCTATCCAAATCCAATTTGAAAACGAGATTCCACAGCTAAACGTGAACTCATTACCGGGTCGAAGCAACAGTTGAGCACCGTTCGACGAACAATTTCAACATATTTTCCAAAGCAAAAGAAAAATCAATTTTCATCGAGTCACTCTGACGACCAAAGGTACTCTGAGTCGTCGCTCATACTGAATACTGAATAGTGGATGGAGCCAAATAGAGAAACATTTCAAACCAACAGCTGACAATAAAATTTTCAAAGTCAATTTCTACCGTTTTAATATTTCTTTAATAATAGTATTACTGAAGACAAAATTGATGTTCTCCCAGGTCAAACAAGAGTAATATGGCACGATTGTCGGCAAAAAGAGGTCAAACTTCCAGGCAAGAAAACGTCATTTTTTTCCTACAGAAATTATTTTTTTCTTAATCATGATGTATGGAAATACAGAATAATACTGACAGAACATTACCATTCGACAAAGTACTTGTAGAACTTGTTGAAAATAGAAATGAGAGACATGATATACAACTTTCAATAGGAGCTATGATTACAACTTTTAAGAGTAAAAGAATAATGTTTTATGCAACAAAATTTCATCATTTAGTTTAAAGGAGGAGATGGGTTGTTTAACCCGAAGTTCAAGAAACCCCACCTTATTATTCCGGTATGACACGGCAGAACATTAATTTAGTGCTCAGTAAACTTAATCAATTAATATATCAATAATTGAGAAATATTAAAGGTAGCAGAAAATTACATTAAAAATGTTGCTGCCACGTCTCTCTCTATTTACCACAACCACCTGATTAGAACACAGATCAATTAAACCAAAAGGTAAGTACATGATGTAATTTACCTCGCAGAGACGGTGATAACCGACGATCGTTTCTAGGAGGCGACGGTCGGCGATCATTTCTCGGAAGTGACAGACGACGGTCATTTCTCATTGGCGACTGTCGACGATCAATTCTTAGAGGCGACTGTCGGCGATCATTTCTTAGAGATGAGTGTCGACGATCAATTCTTAGAGGCGACAGTCGACGATCAATTCTTGGAGGCGACTGTCGGCGACCGTTTCTCGGAGGCGATTGTCGGCGATCATTTCGTAAAGGCGACAATTGGCGGTCGCTTCTAAACGGCGATAAATTGTGACGATGGGTGATAACGACTTTGGACAACGTTCGGTCCTCGCCACGCGCCAATCGGTGCCTGGGCGGCGATGGCGATTCGACATCCGAAAAGGGTCGACGTTTTGGATTTTTGACCGACTGCATGCGCCGCTCGACGCTCGCTATACGTTGTTCTTTAATGCGAATTTCTTCCACGTGGCGGCGATCGTCAAGCCGGTCCTTGCGACGAACTATCGGCGACGCATGCCGATCAGATCGGCTGCGCTCAGCGAACGGAGACAAACGCGAATTTCCTCTCCTGGCATCATCCATTTCCAAACGTTTACGATGGCTAGGCGAAACGTTATCTACAGAGCGCTGATATTGCTGCTGCTGCTGCCTGCTTCGAACGTATCTCTCCTCCAACATCAGTTCTTCGTGGCGATTCCTATCTACGTCGCTGCCACCATTGTACCTGTGCATACGCCGAGGTGAATGGTCGTTGTCACGAAATGCTCGATCTTCTAATTTGCCGCGATCACCTATCAATAATAAATGCCAGAGTCAAACTAATGTGAAAAGAAACGAATCCCAACATTGCGCAGCGAAATTATCAGAATTTGGAACTCTAGCATTAAGAATCCAGGCACTTGAGCTTGAAAAAAAAAGTTTGACAAAATATACATATTTAATTATGATTCACTGTTTTTGCGAATAAAATTTTTCAAAAACCCGCTTTTTAAAATATGACGAGTAAAAAACGAGAGGATAGTTCTGAAAATTTTTTAATTTGATCCATTAATGCATCTCCTCTATCCTTATTGTTGTTTTAAATGATAACAATAGAAACTCTAAATTTATTTTCAGTATTATTAAACGATTATCAGAAATTTTCAAAGGCTGGATATGAGTTTTGGGTTGGTTTTCAACTGACTACTTTCCTTATACACTCAACTTGCATTAGAATAGGGGGGTATTTCACAACTTACTACTAGAAATCGAGTCGAAAAATTCGAATTACCTCTCATTTTCTAGTATCTACACATCGAAAAGGAGAGTTGCAAATGAACAACAAAAAGATTTAATATTCGATTTATGTCGTACAGTTAATATATGAACTAAGTTTTAAACAATATTAAAGAAGTCGACAGCATTTCTTGAACGGGATAATTCACATATTAATATTATTTCTTCATCCTACTAGAAAATAACTGGCATAAATAACTGGCATTATATTAACTTTATTTTAAACGTGAGTTATTAAAAAAGGTCTAGACACTGATAACACAAGCTTCAAATATTAGAATGTATTGGCAACTGGCTGCTGAAAGTATGGTGACCAAATAAATTCGAAACGAAGAGGTTGTCGGTATTTAAGTGGAAAAAAAAAGGGTTAAAAAATTTGTGCTAATTTGAATACCCCAAGTGCGAAGTTGACACGAAAAAAATTGTTTATAATGGCAAAATTCTACAACAGATTCGTATGGCCGTCTGTAATTTTCCTCTGAACATATTCAGCGAATACTCTATTCAGCGCGTATAGTTCTGGCAATGTTATTTCAAGTTTTCCTATACTATGCATAATGAGGAGAAAAAATTTTTTAGTTATCATGAAATTGCATTATTATTATTCCTTCCTTTATGTACATACAGCTTCCCATTTAATAAGTTCAGCTATTGTTTGACACACAAAATTGTTCTGTGTTTTTGTTTCCTTATATCATAATTGTGCAGGGGAAAAAAATTTCAGTAAGTAGATTACGTTTTCCAGCATTGAAATATGACCCCTACAAGCCTACCCCCACCTATCCACTCTAGTATGACCTAACATAACATCAATTTGTCTTCAGCAACATCAATTCTACCATTTTAAAAATATTCTACAAAATTACATAAAATTACATTGAAAAATTTGCAATCAGCTCTTATACTGAAATGTTTCTTTATTTGGTCCCATCCAATATTCAGTATTAACAATGATTCAAAACGTATTTTGACGTCAGAGTGACTTGATGGCAAATTTTTTTTTCTTCTGCTCTAAAAAACATGTGGAAATTGTTTGTCGGACGTTGCACAACTACTTCTGTTTTGGGTGTTATTTCGACACACTAATAATTTCATGTTTAATTGCGGAATCTCGTTTTTGAATTGGATTTGAAAGGTATCAAACAGAAACTTTATTAATCTACACCAACAGGTTTTATTAGGAGAGGCAAAAAAAGGACTGAGAGACTTCCAAAGGTATCATAAACATTTGAAAGTCAAACACTTCGCAGTTAAAATAGTAACAGAATAATGCTCCATGAAACCGAAATCGAAAATGAAAATCTCATCAGCTTGCTTTGTTTTGACCTAATTTAACGCGTGGCCTTTTTCAATGTTTTTGTTAATGTATAAAATATGTATTCGAATATCGTCTCGGATTACAAGTCACAGTTTTATACGGCAGAGTATCAATTTGAACGCAACTCAACACTCATGATGTTGATACATTCTACTAATTCAATCTCTAATGTATTTCTTCTTTTCGAAAATTGAAACAGCAAGAGAAACTTGAAAACTGAAATAGTGAAGTAAATACACATGTTACCATTAGGATCACACATTCGGCTCACAACAGAGTCCAGAAAGTTTAGAATAAAAGAAGGAATTTCTACCCTACAAATAACAACGAGCAAATAACTGATACTGTAGTAAATATTGTAGTAAACCGTTCCCGATATAAACTAGATAAGTTCTACAAATGGAGTTACCTCTTCGACATGGCGAATGACCGCCGCGTTCTTCTATTCGTCTTTCACCCCTAGGTGAAGATCTCCCTGGCGACGACAGTTCATGACGATGTCTACTCCGAGAAGGAGAAGCAGGATGTTTACGTTTCCGACTGCGAGAATCCTCGTCAAGACGTTCGCGTCGATTTGCCGTCGGTGAATGGTGATCCTCATCTCTGAGGTGTCTGCTTCTTTGATGTTTTGACAAGGGTGATGATCGTCTGCCATCGAGTTCTGCATGCCACGATACACACGAGTACCATGAAATATTCGGTAAAATGGCGATGATCTGCGACAAACACGTGGAACACTAACCTTTCTCCGCATCGGGAACGGGCTGCCAACGATTTGAATTGCGATAATTTTCCAATAACTTAACATCAGTAGGTCGTTCATCATAAAATCCAGCGATCATCGGTGCATCCTCGCCGTCTTCCAGATCGAATTCCTGGTCATCAACTCGATTTATAGCGTCATCGTCAATTAGTTTCACATTGTCTCTGAAGAGCAGGCAGATTCAGTTAACAACGTAACATCCTTTCAACAATGTAAAAGCAGAGCACAGGAAAGAGATGCCATACCTGCGGCAACCATGTCGAGGTTTCTTTTTTTTCTTCTTATTCAAATACTTCTTTAAATATTCTTTTTGAGAAAGTTGCTTGGTACTGGGAGCCATGTCGCGTTCTTCAATATACTGAACTCAATACTGCACGAAATGTCGGAATAAGAGTAAAATAAGATAAAAATATTAAAATGATAAGGACGTTCACTCACCAATCCATAAATTTCCAAAACGATTAAATTATCGATGTGAAAATTCGAAGATGTGCTCGCTGACGAAGACAGGCCGAAACACTGTCAATGGACTAATTCAACGAATAACAGTTCAACGAGTTTCAGTCAAACTCGGTCGAGTCAATAAAAATAATATGCATGGCAAAACGAAATGAAAATATTCAACGATACTACGTCATTGATTGAATAGTAACTAAATTACTAAATAAAATACGGTACAAATAAAATTTGAAATTGTCAATTCACTTTTTCAAAACTTAATCAACATTCAATTTATTCGTAAAACTAATTTTTAGCGATTCAGTCAGTCACAGTCAGCAACTTAGAGCTTTTACTCCTCTCTCCGCCGCGCAGCCTGCTCTGGTCTGTGGGTATAAACAAAACTACAAAAAATGCAGACACCATGGAAGAAAATTTTGATGCTATCAAAGAGAAAGGAAAAAACACTATGGGGTAGTTATGCCTATTGTAACCACAAAAGTAGTAAATTTTTACAATACATGGATTCATGGTAGTATGGTAAGGTTAGAATGACCTACGACGAATATCCATGATTATTTCTCGCGATTCTTCCGCGATTCTGATAACCAATTCCAACGAAGTCTTCCCAACTGAACAATCTATTACGGCGTATGATATTTGATTCGAAAACCGTTCCTTCGTTTAAAAATTAATGATTTTGAATCTCGATCCTGAGAGTGATGTTTTTTTCAGATTTAGCTCTCTATGTACTTATCACGTTCTTCTTCTCGATGGGACGGTAGACGTTAGGTTAGAGTTGCCATTGAAATTGAACAATCTTTTATTTACAGCGTCAGCGTGATCAATCTATTACCTAAAGTTTAGTGTAAATCGTATTAATTCGACTGCCTCGATCGAAAATTAAACGAGCTGAAGAATTTACTCTAACCCATACAATTTCGGAAATCATTCGCGATGGGTCGTATGCATGCACCTGGGTAAGTCCGTCTATCATATTTCATCCACGTGTGAGATAAGTTTGCTCCCAAAAGTTAGTAAGAAATATGACGACTAAAGCCGTTTCCATTATTACCTGTTTTTACTTTTTCAATTACACTTGGAAATTCATCTTCACAATGTTTATAGGCAGCCCATTTTTACTCTTATTTCCATCAACTTTTGCTGACGACTGTGTTCTCACTTTACAGTAAAGGTATTTCTAAATCAGCATTACCGTACCGCCGAAGCGTTCCTACATGGTTAAAACTGTCCGCCGATGATGTGAAGGATCACATTTTCAAATTTTCTAAGAAAGGTTTAAGTCCGTCGCAAATCGGTGAGTTGTGGCATTGTCATTAATTACCATCCGTATTACGTTTATAAGGTTTAATCGGGTGGTAAAATAAATGAGATAAATTTCTTTTCAGCAGATAAGAAAAAATTTTTTCCATCCTCAACTGACCTACCTATTCTATGTTTAGGTGTAATTCTACGTGACTCTCACGGTGTTGCCCAGGTTCGTTTCCTCACTGGAAACAAGATTCTGCGTATTATGAAGGCTATGGGTTTAGCACCTCAATTACCCGAAGATTTGTATCACTTAATTAAGAAAGCTGTTGCTATTCGTAAACATTTGGAAAGAAATCGGTACGACAATTCTTAATTGTTTTTTTGCCTTAACGCGTTATTCAGAAGGTGATATATTCTTTTTCTCTTTTACAGCAAAGATAGAGACTCCAAATTCCGTTTAATTTTGGTCGAATCAAGAATTCACAGACTTGCTCGTTACTACAAACGTAAATCTAAAATTGCTCCGAATTGGAAGTATGAGTCAAGTACTGCTTCCGCATTGGTAGCTTAATACCAGTTATTATAATTCAATGTTTTCACAATACAACTGTTTTTTCGTATGAGTTTTATGTTTTATTTTTAACATTTTGTTTATCGAAGAACCAACAGTGATACATACGTGTCTTACGAGAGATAGCTGTAAAGAACCTGTAATTAATTGAATAATTGAAAAGCATTTCGGTTTTCTCTACGATTTGAAAAATTTACCGAGTGTGAAGAGTAAAGTAGAATTGTAGCGGGTAGATGAAAAGTTGGTATTCCTAACCTTTTGTATTTCAGTGAGTGCAGTTAGTTGAACCTCAGTTTTTCATAATCTTGGAGATATTATTATGAAATCGAATTACTCGTGTCTTGTTTCGTTCAAAACATTTTTCAATATTTGTGAGCTCAGCGGTATTTCTTTCAAAACAACGCTGACCAAAAAGAATTACGAAAATGTCATTAAAAGTGGCGAGTAGAAATGCTTATATTTGGACCTCCGATGTAAATAATTAATTTTTTCTCATGGCTTTTGATTAGAATATAGATATAAAATTTTGGTTCTAAGTCCACGTAGCTGCGTTGTAATTGCTGTCTCATTTACTTTTTTTTTTTTTTTTTTTTTTTGAAATGAACATTTTTCTTAAAAACCTTAAATTTGGTTTATGTCATGAAGGATGGGTCAGAAGTTCTTTCGATAAGTTTCACGAAAGAAATTTTTATTTTGTCGTGCTTCATTTTATAAGATTTGAGTATAGAATTTAGTGCAAAGATGAAGCGTTACAAAGTTAGCCATATTTATTTTTAACGGTTATCTGGAATTACTGAGAAAATTGATGTAAGCAGCATTTACCAGACACATTTAGATTCAGACAATATATGAAAATCGTCCGAAATTTTAACTTTTATGAACTTAGTAGGGGTGAAAAATTGAAAATTCATGTTACAATGTGGTTCTTTCAACTGCGCGGATGTACCTATTTCATTTTAAAATTGAGAATTTTTGGTATTACCTCCATGAATAATTCACGTTTACGAAGCGTTTTCGTTGGTAATAATAACTTGTATTGAGAACTCTCAAAGAATAATCAGACCTTCATTTTGCAGTATTTTTGTTATGATTTTCATAAAAAATCACCCATTTATAGTTGTAAATTTTTTTAAATTATAGGACAGCTAAATCTTAATTTTTCAACAATTTTTTTTACATAAACCTTCTGTTTCGTTACTAGACGAAATTTAATATTCAACAAAATTGAAAAAACTGTTTTTAAATAATATTGCTTGATTATTGATTACCTCGAAAGTTACTTAGTACTTACAAAAATTTTCAATATTTCAATTTTTGTTTGTGGAATCGAATTAAAACTAAGCATATTTTTATTAGTCTGAGATTCAATAAAATTTCCACCCATCGGTTCTCTCAATTTTTGATGATCAGTGAATATTAAATCCGATTGCTTGTCGGTATTTTCGTCTTTATAATAGTTATCAACCTTGAAAAAATAATTTAAGTTCATAATGAAACTGTAATCTGAGCTGTCGTCCAACAATTTCAATCCTGGGAGAGGTGTAGTGGTTAGATAATCAGCTTCACAATCGGCGGAAAGTTTTAGGCTAGAGACTAGTGCCCAAATTTTATTCCTAACCCAAAATGGTGGTTTTTGGTTTGGTTTAATTCGTTCTTCATCTGTGATTGGAAAATTCATACTGAGGAAGAAGGACCATTAGATCACCTCTTCTTCTCAGATCGACATCGCAGAAAGCTTCAGAGTCTTTGATGCTGCGCAAAATGGCTACCTACATTATTGTAACAGCGAAAATAAATGAAAAAAAAGAAAAACCCAAGATAATGATATTCAGTTATTTATTGATCTACTTCTTTTATAATTTGTTTTTTTTTCTTTCGTTTGATTTAGGCGCAGGATTTATGGTCCAGGGAAATCAGGATTTAAAAAGAAAATAATTCGAAAAAATCTGAATTTTCATAAATATATATATATATATATATATATATATATATATTGTGGAAATTAAACAATACTTGTATGAGGATATAGTCTCAGCCTATTGACGAGTTGTCACCTTTGATGACAAATACTTGTGCATTGCACGTTAAACAAAAATGTATGTTTGTTTGTACTTATCTATCTTTGCAAGTAGACAAATTACAAATTTCGGTCTAGGATGAATCGAGAGATAACAATCTCCGCGATGTCACAAACTGATACCGAGATGCATTCTCCGTACTTTACCATTGCCATAGCAACCGTAAAGTACGATGAATAATCTACACAGCAACCTATGTAAATAGTGCGTAGGTGTGTAGGTGTGCATATAGGGAGCCGGGTATATAAAACCAGAAAATCATAGGCTAAATCACCAGTATTTGCCGAGGTCTCATGGGGGGTTAAAATGGTGACGCTTAATCGTTTTTCACGTATACATTGTTTAATTTTCATTTGAGTGAAAAGTTGTTCGAACACTCCGAAGTCTCTTGCATCGGGACATTTATACAGTTGTCTTGTCAAAAATGATAAAGCTGACATAGGAATGTACCAAAATTCAGCTTTCTTTCAATTATTTCCATTTTCAAACATTTTTAAGGTTCCTAATTTGCTTTGATTATTAAGGAGCAGACTTAGTTCAGGTCTTCAAAACTTTGAAAATGAGAATTAAATGCTCAGGAACATGCAATGAAGGGGGAACATTTAACAACTATTAATTAGAGTAGATACACCAGTTTGCAACACTGCCCCAGTTTGTAACAGTTCGAAGTTTAAGTTTAAAAATAATAAGAACAAGATGCCTCTATCGTGAAAATTCACGACAACAGAAACATTTCTTTTTCTTGGCTCCTCCATATTCAAATTCACTGCCAGATTTAGTCTTCTTCAAAAATTGTTTTAAAACTCAATTAAGCTCAAACAAAAGTTCAAATTGAAAAAATAAGTAGTTTAGCCATATCTGTGGATCATGAGCTTTCATATATGTATAAACATATACTTTTGAGAGTGGTTAATACGCAAAAAGGGGAACAAATTAATATTAATATAGTGATAAGCAGATTTATCAATTAGAAGTACTTTTATCACAAATTTTAAAGCATATATTTTGATTTCCAGCGGCAAATCCTAATTTTCTTGCTGATAAATCTCTGGGATATTAGATGATATATCTATTTTCAAGGGAGGGGGTTGATAAAAATTTTAAAACTAGTATAAGATTCTATGTGGAAATTACTCGTGTGAGGTCAAGGAGCTCAGACCCCTGACAACAATTGCCACCAAAAGGCTGGCTAATATTTGCCTCTACGAGGTTAAACAAATGCACAAAATAGGTTTGATCATAATTACTTGTATGTACTCGCAAGTAATGCATGAGTACCAAACCATGACTAATCAAACAATGATGGTGATGTCACAATTTAGTACACAAACCTGTGTGCCATTTCTTATCTCTACAAAAAATGATGAACAACCCTTATACACAGATATACATATTTACTATGTATGTGTGTATATGTGATGATCATTTAAAAATCATAGTGACTGCCATTGCGCAAAGTACTGTGCAATTTTATGACGACTTCCTTCTTTCATCATTTGAACCAGGTAATAGCATTATGATTAGTAGTGGGTTATAATATGTGTTATTTCTTAGTTAATAAAAGTTTGTGTATTTCTAGATGATGAAGATTCATCAAATGTGGAGCATCTGAGGCGACAAACTGCCACCCAGATATCATGGTTGTTTGCAACTCCAGATAGTTTCAGGTAAAAATCTTGGGAAATCAAATATTTTGAGATTTTTAATTTCTTATACTAACTGAAGTGACTATTTTTTTCATGATAAATCTGTTGCATGTCGATTTGATTTATCAAAAGGAACATTAAATGCCTGTTTCTTGGGTGTCTTGCATGCTCTCAACTGTTTGGTTCCAACATTGATTTCTTAGTCATATTCTGAGAAGAGAAAAATCATTTCTCAAAAATTCAAACATATGGGTGGTTACAAATGTGTTATTGGAGCTGTGGATAGCACCTATGTTTAAATCAAGGCACCATTAGATAATGCACAAGTTTACATTAATCGTAAATGTTTCTATGGGATTACATTGCAAGTAATTTGTAATGATAATCATCAGTTCATTGATTGTTTTGCTGGATATCCATGTTTGGTGTCAAATAATAGAATATTTAGACAATCAGTAATTAATAAGGCCATTATTGATAATCCTGCATCTTATTTTTCAACACATGAATATATTATAGGTGATAAAGCTTACAAGTCAAAACCTTTTTGTGTCCTACCATATCGAGAGGGACGTAATTTCACTCAGTGGCAGCGAAACTTCAACCATCAACATACTAAGATGCGAAAAGTTATTGAACGTACATTTCCTTTATTTCTTGGTAGATTTTGTCATTTTAAGGATCTTGATATGTCTCACACAGACCTCATACCAGCTTCTATTATAGCTGCGTGTGTTCTACATAATATTTGTTTAATCAATTCTTCTGATACATTACATCTTCGGTTTGAGGCTGAAGGTGCAGTGTATTTGCAGCAACGTATAATTGTAGCACCAGAACAAGAAATTGACTCAAGGTGTTGCAATAAATGAAGAGGGTAGAGCATTTTGAGATCAGTTAGCTTTAGAAATGGGATTACTGAACGAAGATAGACAGTTAGACAATCTTTGACAATGTGAATGATGTGATGTTTCCTTATTTTAAATATACGTATTTTATTTTTTTGTAATAATATTGGCGTCGATAGTCAGATGATCTTATTTTATAATAAAGATGTGGTACATGATGTCCACATTTATTGTTGAATTTTCGTGATTATTATATAATCAAAATGTCTAATAAATGTCATTTTTCTTTTAAAAGTGTTGTTTAAAAATGTTGCATCAATATTATGGTTATATAGTTTATCTAACATTGGTTTGAATCCTAAAATATTTATTGATTTTCATCATCCTCTTGTCACTGTGTGCTTACATTGAATTGAATGAAGATTGCATTACAAAAATTTTAGGTATGAACTTGCTGTATGTTCAACACAAATCATAAGGTATTTCGAAGCTTAGTTAACTAATGGATTATCGATAGAATTTATTTGAAAATAAGATAGAGATCAGATGATAATATTATTAAAAATTTAAGAAGCATATTTCATATAGAAAGTAATTGAAAGGTATTGAATTGGTCTATGATTATCAATGATTATAAGTACACTGTTAATAATTAATGGGCCATACTCTGCTTTCTGTTTGAATTTGTCAAAAAAAAAAAAGTATAGGAAAAGAGATTTGACAAAAACAATATAGTTGAATACCAAATACATATCATATGTAAACATATGTATTATTTCTGTTCTTTTATATTCATTTGAAACTTTCAACCCATTCCATTTTCTTTCCTAAACTTTCATTCAGTCATGTGCAAAGTAATCAATATATTGCGCGAATATTTTTCAAAATTATCAATACTGCATTATGTAGAAGGGAATTAATATTCGTTTCAATCAAAAATAAATAACAAAAGGTTCACAAAAAACAATATATTAAATACAAACATATCAAAAACACAAATAAATACAAATAAAAAATGAAAAGAGAAATACTATACAAACAAAAAATGAAAAGAGAAATACTGTAAAAACAAAAAATGAAAAGATAATAAAATAATACATAAACTATATTTATAAGTAAATGCGAAGATTATCATGACATATCATTTGACAGATAGGACATGGTACTCCTGCACCATATAACAAAATTAGTTGAAAATAACAATTTTTGCAATACAAAAATGGCTGCAAGGAATAAATGATAACTGCCTCTCATTTTCAAAACAAACGACACAAATCCTACCCTGTTGTCCAACAATTTGTGCCTCCTGCTACCGATGCAATTTGCCACTATTTTCTTGCTTGTCATCTTGTTGTCTAATTGTTGTGGGTCGTTTGAGTTGTCTAGTAATACTGCTGCTATTGCCATTTTTTGGACACTCAACTGAAATGTGTCCCATCTGGTGACAGGTATAACATACCTTTTCACTAGTTGGACAATTTCAATACTGATATCCGTGGAACCCGCAGTTGGTACACAAAGTTCTTCTGAAATAAATAATAAAATTAAAAACTGACACAAATAATATTAATGAAATGAGAAAATAAGTAAAAAATTATTACCTGATGTTACATCTTGCATACTGTTGACAATCCCAAACAATGTGGCCAAATTCTTTGCATCAGTAGTAACAACAGCCTAGATACAGACAGTGATTATTGCGATGACCTTTAAACCCGCAGTTTGTACTTACTCCTATTCCACAGGCAGTCTGTGAAGAAATAAACAAACAAACAGATAAGTAAAATTCAACGACATAGTAAATGAAAAAACATAAACGCAATATGAAACAAGCGATAGGATTATTTAATGGTTTCATCGTTAGAATGTTGACATTCTTATAATATTATAACCAATTTGTTGGAATTTACTAATATTATTGACAACAAATTATAAGTTTGAACACATCTCATTGCTAATTTCGATGGTCTGTGTTATTGTGAAAGAGGACACGCAATTGTTCCAAAAATTATATCAACTTTTTACCTTTTGTTCCATTGTCTGCATACTACTCTATCACCTTCTCCAGCATCTTTAAATTGTTCATCTTGTTCTGGTTGTTGTTATTGTTGTTCTGGTTGTCATTCTGGTTGTTGTTCTGGTTGTTGTTCTTATGAGAATATGCTCCTCATGTTATCATGTTCTCACCATATTTGACTGTGACATTGTCATCATCTGTGATATGCTTAATACCTAGCTATGACCATACACTCGTCTGTGATTGATAGTCAGTTGATCTCTCACTGTTATAATGTGAACATGAAATATATAGAGATCTTATATTAAATCTGTTTCCTTTTTATGTGTCGACTACATTATGAGTGTTTCTAATAATGGTTCCTGTTTAATGTATTTTGCTATTGTGACTGTTGTTGCAGATTGTGGTGAAATTTTTTCGTTTTTGGTGTTCGCCATTTTTCACAGGTTATGGGCCCAGTCACTGTAACTGAAAAGGCTGTCATTGTTGTGTCCGAACAAAGTTGTGCTGCAGAAAGTTGTCAAGTAACCATCATGCAATTTTAAAATCTCTTTGTTAAGTCTTAATGTAATTGGTGTTCACAGGCTTGGTGCCTAGTCCATTCATGTCCATTTTTCATGTGATTTCTTGGCTGTTTGCCTGTAATTTTTTTGTCGCTGAATTTGCTGTTTGCTGTGCAACTGTTAATGAAAATGGAATGAGAAATAAGACTGATGCTGGAACCGTTTAATGGAAATATTGGACATACTTGGAAATATAGGATAGATCTGCTGCTTCGTAAAGAAAGTTTATATGACATTGTTCATAATTCTGTTCCATCTGGCAGGATTTATAATGAAGAATGGGAGAAGCTGAATTCAAAGGTGATGTTCTACATTGCTAATAATGTTGCTGACAACTTCATCAAGGCGATTCAAACCTACAATATGGCAAATACAATGTTTCGGGCTATAGCACAGTTGACTGATAAAGACAACGATATAATGATGATTGAGCTGTGATTGAAGATGTACTCGATGCGATTCAAAGCCAGGGATAAATACATGTTGTATATTTGAATAGATGCTCAACATCTTTGAAAAGTGTAATGAGCTCTAAGACATCTTCTCATTTCCACAGTGGTCCAGTTGATGTACGAATATCCTCATTTAATTCAGCTGCATGATATGATGTACTGTGCAAAGGTGAGTCATTAATGTTTATGATTTCTTTTTCATATCTAACATCGAGTTATTGTAGTCACACTTCTGCTGTTTGTTTCTCAAATAGTAGTTGATCCTCTTTTTCTGAATCAACAATAGAAAGTTTTGTGTATGAGCGCATCGTATTATCCTGTGCTATTTTAGTAGTATTTAGCGGGGTTTGGATATACATTCCTACATACTGATGCGTTCTTTACTAATATTTTTATATTTCGCTTACAGAATATTTTTTGGCGTTGAAATAATTAATTTTTCCTCATTCGAAGTACTTTGTAAGTTTGGTTGTCCTGCTTCTTCAGACATGTACTTAAGCAACCAACTGTTTGTTTTCTGGCCAATTTTGTTGAAAGTTTATTCAAAAGCCATTCAAATGCATTCACAGATAATTGGAAATGAGATTAGAATTCAGTGTTAGTAAATCTAGGTACAGTATACTCCATAAATGAGAGTATTTGTGATATCTAGGCAGCAGTTTGTCTCCTTTTTCTTCATCTCCTTGGATGCTCCTCATTCAATGAATCTTCATCATTAAAAAATACACAAACTCTTCTTAAATAAGAAATAACAGTATTATAACCTACTACTTTCATAATGATTTTACCTGCTTCAGATGATGAGAGAAAGAAGTCTTCATAAAATTGTACAGTACTTTGCACAATGGCAGTCACTATAATTTTTTAACGATCATCCATCTTAATAACTTATAATAAAATTCACTGTCACTAATAATTAAACATTTAAAAATCTATTACAATGTTTTTAAATTAAATTTTCAAGTATTTAATGGGTAAAATTCAATTGTGTGTAATATGAGTAAATAAATAACACCCCATGTGATAAGAAATCGATTTTCCCAAAATTTAAATTTGACAACTAATTTCATCAACTAGGGTGACAATGTCAACCATCTCCGGACCAGAGTGATGGTTGTCCATGCCCACCATGAACCGAGGTTAATTTTTGAATGTGATGAGTGTGACAACTACCATCAACCATTTTTATTGGCGGAGTCAGGGGTGAATTTCCAAACGGGTAGTTTTTTGATTTTCAGTGTTGTTGTCACTCTTTGTTAATTTCTGAACACTCTCCAGAGTGACAATGTGAACCGTCTCCCAACTAGAGTGATTGTTGTTCATGCCCGTGGTTAACCGAGGTTAATTTTTGAAGAGGTGAGTGTGCCAACCACTGTCAACCATTTTATGGGAGGAGTCAGGGGTGAATTTCCAAATGGGTAGTTTTTTGATTTTTGATGTGGTTGTCACTCCAGCTAATTTCTGAACGCCGTCTAGATTATTTCAAATTTTCGATTAATCGATTAATTTGTATTGAGGTGAGGTCTGATCACTTTGCAAAGAAAAGATAAGCACGGACTTCCATCTTGAAAAATGTTTATTGACGACATTAGTACAACGACTGACGAATGGAGAACATTCTCCGTTGAGCAATGGTGGAAAGAATATTATGTTGGTGATCAGTGTCGCCACATATAAAATGAATAAATGTAATAGTATGTTACATACAGTGTTAGTCAATGTGATGTTCTGTGTCCGTGAGGTAGTGAGGGAATCGTATCCCAACACCCCCCTGCGATTCAAAACGGACGAACAAACATATAAGTAAAAAATGTGTCACACATTGTATGTATTCAAAAAAACATATAAACAATAAAAATATTAAAATAAGCAATAGCAGTCAAAATTATTACATATAGGTGTCATATAAAATTGCTATATATATATATAAAAATGGTAAAAAAAATTAGATATGTCGTTGACTAGTATTATGATGTACAATTAATATGTGTGTGAATGTATATGTCAAGTGTTTTATCTTAAATATATCGTGTAATTATTAACATGAGGTATACATTTAACCTTCTATTATTGTGTCACGTCTTATAAGTATTGTGTGATTTTAATTTAAAAAATATATATAAATAAAAAATGGCAGGTTAGAGAGATCAATGTCTCCTCATTGTCAGCTGTAGAGAAATGATATTATCATATATATATATATGTCCCTATAATTAATCGTTTGGGTATTTTGTATGAATATTCTATTGTGGGAATCAATTGTATATATTGGGGAATGCTGATACCAATAAGAGAGGCAGAGCAGCGATGGGGAACCTATTGAATATTATGATGTGAAGTGTGAAACAACATATGGACCGCTCGGTTTACGATAGGCGCTAAAAGACCAACGCCCATCCGCAGTCCAAAACCAAATATCAAAAAATTTTGAGGGTTATGTCAATTAAGACTATTGGCCGAAAAGTTGACTTGTCCGGAGTATTCTCATAACGATATTTTGGAAGGTTCTTCAATCAAGTGCCTCAGTAAGTATGTCAGCAACTTGATCAGGTGACCTAATATCATTAAAACTTATAAGTTTCTTTTGGAAAGCTTCCAATACTGCGTAGCATTTGATCGCAAGAGACCTGGAGCATTTCTGGCCTCCCCCAGATGCAATACGAGATGCAGATATATTGTCCTCGTAGACTTGCACTGGGTCGGTTACAGAGAAAACACTCTCAGTAAGTCTCCAGATCACATATATGTCGTCTAGTGCATCATGTAATGCAATTAGTTCGGCTGCAGTCGACGATGTTGCAACCAAGTTTTGCCGGTGAATGGCCCAATTTAACAATTCTCTGTTAACGAATATCATATAGCCGGTTGTGGAGCACCCTTTCTCCAAGTTATTTATATCTATGGGTGAAACGTCTACGTCGGGTGCATTCGACGCATCGACAAAAGCTTTAATCTGTGTTTGGTCAGAGTGGAAGACCAGAGAGAAGTCCCTTGTGGTTTTAAGGTACCTAATGATACGATGAACCTAATTTTTGTTTTCACTATTGGAGGATGCCTGAAAACGTGACAAATAATTGACGGCAAAGGCAATATCCGGGCGGGTCAGTCTTGCCACATATAGCAAATTCCCAATCATAGCCCTATATTTGGTATCATCCAATCCATTATTTGGCCTATTTATTTTTAATCCCGTCTCCATAGGTGTGGAAGATGGATTACATTCCGTCATTCCAAATTTCCGAAGAATTTTATCAATATATCTATTTTGTGTTAATATAATTTGTTTCCTAGAAATATCCCGACTTATCTCGAAACCCACAAAGAAAGTTGGATTATATTCTATTTTTAACGTGAAATTGTTATTGAAGGTATTTATTAAGTCTTGTGTCAACTCGTCGTGGTTACTAGCCAACAACATGTCATCCACGTAGACTATTAAAAATGGCATTGCACCACTATTATCTTGTTTTATATATGAACATCTGTCTATTTTTGATTGGATGAATCCAGCTTGAATTATTGTTGAATTCAGCAAATCGTACCAACTTTTGGAAGACGTTTTTAGTCCATATATAGACTTTATTAGTCTTGGGCAATTGTTTTCGCCTAGTTGGCATCCTCTAGGGTTTGATATAAATATAGGGAATTTTATTTGTGAATTGAGGGAAGCTGTTTTTATATCGAACTGTGTTATATTTAAATTATATTTGTTTGTGATGGATAATATCCATCTTATCAGCCAATACTGGGTTACCGGGGCATATGTTTCAGTTAGAGAATAGTGAGTGAGATCTTTAAACCCTCTTACAACCAACATGGCTTTTGGTATGTGAATGCCTTGGTTGTCGGGTTTCGTGGTGAAACACCACTTTGTATCCACTAACCTCACATTTCTCTCCCTTGGGACAACTTCCCACACGCCCATATCAGATAGTGACTTCAGCTCATCAGTAATGGCTTGTTGCCATTCTTCCCTAAAAGGGTTGTTTTCAACATCCTCCCATTTTTGAGGAATGTGGTCCTCAATGTAATTTTTGTATCTTGATTTAAATAAATTTAATATTACAGGGGTTTCTATTATATTATTATTATCCTGTATTATTTCATTATTATTATTTTTATTATCTATTTGTTTTATATTTCTCATTTTGTCAAATCTTATGTCACATGTAACGTGTGATTTATCTATTAATGGGTCCCTTATACAGTACCCACTATTAGTATACCATACAAATATTTCTTTATCGGATCTCTGGGTTAGTTTCGGGTGTTCAGTGTTTGCTTTTTTTCTTTTATTTTTAGTGGCTTGTTGCTGACGGACTTCTATGGGGATGTGTCTATGAGCAAGAGACCCAAAAACTCTCATATTAGATAGGTCTGGCTTTATGCCGTAAAACATTTTGAAAGGGGTCTTATGATCTCTATTGGCCCTAGTTGGGCTTCTGTTTATAACGTAAACAGCCGTCAGAACAGCCGTCAGAACAGCCGTCAGAACAGCCAAAGACCAGAAACTGAAATCCAGATCGGAGTCGAACAACATGGCCCTTGTCCTCGCCATGATCGTTGGATTCTGCCTTTTGGCCATCGCACTCAACTCTGGTGAATACGGAACAACAGGCTCAAAGTTCACGCCGTTTTCCTCACAAAATGTTTTCATATTCGAATCCAGATACTCCCTTGTATTGTCACATCTTAACGTAGCTATCGGGTGATCCGGGAACTTCGATTTTAATTTCATGTACAATTTTTTAAACTCCTCAAAAACCATTGATTTTTTCTCAATAGTGGAGATAAAAGTATATTTTGTGGCATGGTCCACAAATATTAAAACGTACTTTTCACCATATATGCCTGGTGAGAAGGGGCCCATTGTATCCGACAAAACGTGTTCCAGTTTTCTTTCCAGTCTAGTGCGGGTTCCACTGTGTCCCAATCTCCTAGAGTTCGCTTTCACACATATCACACACAGACCGAATTCGTCATCACAAAATGTAATTATGTTCGGAATACCTCTTGAGACCTTTGTCAAGAATTTTAAATTTTTTCCTGATAAGTGTCCCAATCTCCTATGCCATATCATTTTTTTATCTATTTTTAATTTTTCTATATTCTTGCTTATTTCTTGATTATTATTTATTATATTATTATTATTTGTTATATTATTATCATTTATACCTACATCCTCATTCATTTCACCACTACCTTCCTTCATTTTATTATTTTGTGTGTTATTATTATCATATTCATCGTTAAATTTTATTATATCATTATTATTTTCGTTATTATTATCTATGTTTTCTTGTGTAATATTATTCTCTCCATTCCCTTCATTTTCCTCCTGACTTTCCTCAATTATTTCCTCTTCTATTTCGTATTCCATCCATTCATCCTGGGAATTTATGTTGGGCATACATGCCAATTTATTCGATTCATTATTATAGGGACATATTTTATTTAAATTATCTTCATTTTCTATAATATTGACCATGGATTCCGGTACAATTTCGTACTTCACCATGTATACCCCCTTATTTTTGGGGCCGAAAAAATTAACTCATCCGTTCCCGGACGTATATGTGCGCCGCAGAGAAATTCTGATCTATGCCCAGCGCCCTATTTTCTGTTATCTTAATCCCTGACATAAGGTCTACGTTCAAGGATGGTACGTAATGTTCATTCTTTAATCTTATAATAGTTTGATTCCTCTCTGAATTTTCCACCCTGATAAACATAGTTCCTATGTGTGTGGCAATAAGTAATGTATCTTGGATGGCACATTCTAATTCGATAGGCTTTTCCAGCATTATGGGGTTAGACAATTTTGACAAGTCAGATATGACGTGGGCAACAGCTCCACCATCTAACATTATTCTATTGGTAAGAGGGACATAATCTGAATCTGACTCCTGCTTCATGTCTCTAGATGTTATTAGATTTATTAATTTATTATTATTTATGTTCTTGTTTGGCTCATGGCCCTTATACCTTATCATCATTGACCACTGAACGTCATTTTCTTTTTTATTTTTGTTATTATTATTATTTTGATTGTTTCGTCCGTATCTCGTATTCTGTGCAGGACCATCTAATTTATCTTGGGGTTTTGCACCCTCTTTATTTGACAAACATACTTTGGCTATGTGCCCTTTGCCATGGCACTTAAAACATACTACATTGTTCGAATTTGGCAAATTATTTTGATTTTGGTTATTATTATTTTTCTATTTTCGTAATTATTATTATTTTGAGGCATTTCTGACTTTTGATTATTATTATGTCATTTTCCCCTGATCTACATTTTGATTATAGTTCTGATTCCTATTTGTGTTATTATATCTGTGGCAGCCACCACACTACGTCGGCACATATAAGTACGTACTTCCTCGAACACCGTCACCAGGCACCATGGCCGAGTGAGTACGGTGCTGCCTTTTGTGACGGTGAACGAGGGAGGTTTTAGGTGTTCAGCCGGTACAGGTTTGAATCCCCGTGCCACCTGAACACCTAAAGTGGTGACCTCGATGTGATCCGAGGGATGGTTATTCACACCATCTCTCGGACACTAGTTGAACTGACTGTAACTGTGGTGCGTCACACCGCCATTTCCTTGCGTGATGGCGCTGGTGGGCGTATGCCACGGAGTGGTGATGGAGGGAAGGGCATCACCATGTTCCGGTGTATGTCCCTACCTAGGCGCCTCCGTATGGGAAGCTGTATTTACCCTCCTCTATACTGGGGGGAGTGGTGTGGCGGCCGCCACACTACGTCGGCACATATAAGTACATACTTCCTCGAACACCATTACCCAGCACCGTGGCCGAGTGAGTACGGTGCTGCCTTTTGTGACGGTGAACGAGGGAGGTTTTAGGTGTACAGCCGGTACAGGTTCAAATCCCCGTGCCACCTGAACACCTAAAATATCTATTATAGTTTCCTCCATATTGGAATCTCTGATTTTTATTATTATTATTAAAATTACAAAATTTATTGTTAAAGTGTCTAGACTTCTTCTCGTCGTATAATCTATCTGATCTTTCGATCAACATGTCATGGAGTGTTTCAATTGTTTTTTGATCCTGGCTTAAGGTATTAAACTCCAGCCTTGTCATATCATAGTCCATGTTCAGTCATATTAGGAGTTGTTCTATATCCTCCTGTTTTTCTAAATTTTTACCACAGTCCCTCATTTTTCGGGCTGATCTAGAGAACACGTCTAAGTAGCTTCTCATATTCCCATCACTATTAAATTTCAACCTCTGAAAGGCCTGCTTCGCGTTAATATACGTAACCTGCGTGCAGCTTTTGTACCTTTCATCCAAGACTTTTAAAATTTGGTTTATCGTTTTTAAATCTTTTACCCTTTCAATTAGTTCGTTGTTTAATCCCTGGTAGATTAAAGCCTTGCCTTTTTCTTGATTGCGGAAATATGCCATCCTGTTAGCTGAAATAGCATCGCCAGATTCAGGGTTTAAATAACTATTTAGTTCCAGTCCCAAAAACAGCACTTCAGTCTCGACATCATGCATTATCAGGTACAATCCCTCTGTATAGAGTGTTGAGACCATCGTGGTCCTCCAGGCATCATAATTCCTCCCATCAAATACCTTTTTTGTGTCATATCTTGACATTTTATTATTAAATTTTGGGTGTTCGGGAGTTTAGATCCTGCCTCAGAAACACGAGAACTTAATTCTAGGCAGTAACACGGTCTTAACCGCACGATAATGCACAACAAGGTCTCAACCGCTCGATAGGGAATGCAAGTTAAATATATTATATTATGATCTTCAATAATTAGTCAATATTCTAAATTAAATCTTACGAAACATATATTGCCGACGATGAGGTGATCTCTCCGCTGTTGTTTCTGCTTTTTGAGCGATCAAATTACAGTGATTTTATCGTCGAAAATGTTTGAAATTAAATTAATCAAAGTCCCAGGTCTTGTTTCAGAACACCGATGATTCTATTAAACACGTTAAAGTTCAAATTAATACCAAATGCAAAATTATTTAACAAGTATGAAAAAGATAACTGCTGAAAGAAAAACAATTTATCAGTCTTCATCAATTGAATCGATCTTTTATTGTATGTTAACAGGAAAAAATCTGTCACTAACGTCAATGTTCAAAATGTAGGTTTTCTATTGTTGGACTCGATGAATCTCATCCAACAAAGATTTCATTTTTCTTTCAATTCTCAACCAACAAGATAAAGTTTGAAGGCTATCGATATCACCTTTCAAGTTTCAACTTTACTTAGGATTTGTTGAGAATTTACCTGAAATATATTGAAATATAACTTTATTTTACTCTAATTTTAATTTTTTCAGATTAATTTTGGGCAAAATCACACGAAATATTCGTTAATTAACTTAAACTTTTTACTTATCTTTAATCTTCTGGTCCTGTTTTCGTATTTTTTCGATGTTTTTTTACTGCTACCTTGCCCAATTGACACCAAACTCCGACGCTTTTCCTTTGCAACTTCTGAATTTTCGATGTTTTTCCACTGTTTCACTCTCTGGAACACAGCATAAACAATTGCCAACCATTTTTGATTGTGTGCTCTGGTCTACCAAACCATAAAATCCTCTCGTATCTGATCTGTTTTCTCCAGACTTTGGACTTTGACGTTTTCACAGGCGCCCAAGACTTTACCGTTGTTTTCATTAATTTCACTTTTATTACTCTTTTAATTTGTTGATTAACTTTAATTGAACATTTAACTTTTTCAGGATAGTTACTTTAATCACTGAATCAAACTTTTTTGTTCACAAATTTTAACTTTTCCTACCACTTTGCGTGGAGGTATCACTCGGCACTAAGCCTTTCACTTTGCGTGAAACACGAACCTTCAAATTTTAATAAATTACACGATTATCACATATCACATTTCCATTACCGCACTTATTCCTTTTGCCCACAGCTCTGCTATCATATTGAGGTGAGGTCTGATCACTTTGCAAAGAAAAGATAAGCACGGACTTCCATCTTGAAAAAGTTTATTGACGACGTTAGTACAACGACTGACAAATGGAGAACATTCTCCGTCGAGCAGTGGCGGAAAGAATATTATGTTGGCGATCAGTGTCGCCACATGTAAAACAAATAAATGTAATAGTATGTTACATACAGTGTTAGTCAATGTGATGTTCTGTGTCCGTGAGGTAGTGAGGGAATCGTATCCCAACAATTTGATCTTACAATTATGAATTTAAAAATCATATAATTTATGACACTATGGCCCATATTCACAAACGTCACTTTAACCTCCCTTCACTTAAACTTCACTTAAAAATGACTTTTGGGACAATTTTCTATTTACGAGGGGGGTAACATTTCATTTTTACATTGGCACTCACATAAGAGATACAATGTTACCATATTTTTATGTACAAAATTGTGCAAAAAACTTTTTTAAAGTGAAGTTTAAGTGGAGGGAGCTTCAGAGGTATGTGAATACTGGCCTACGTTTGAATTTTTGGTTTTCCATTATTTTCAATTAATGTTTTCCTTTCAGTTCCATTTATTAATTTTTCATTTTATATTCCAGAAGCGATTTTGTTAGCGACGATTATTTTTCAAATCTTGATAATATATTTGATACAAATAATTGGGAGGATATAATTGATTAAAACATTCAAATATGTTGGGATACGATTCCCTCACTACCTAACGAACATATAATTGTATACTAACCAACACTGCATGTAACACATTATTACATTTATTCATTCTACATGTGGCGACACTGATCGCCAATATAATATTTTTCCGCCACTGCTCGACGGAGAATGTTCTCCGCTCGTCAGTCGTTGTACTAAAGTCAAGAATAAATCTTTTTAGTGATAAATGTCAGTGCTTAATTTTTCTTGGATGAAACGATCGAAACTCACCTCAACATGGTAGCCAGAGCTGCGTACCAATGAAAATTAGTGCGGGATTCGAAATGTGTTCGTGTTAATCGTGTAATTTGTCAAATGTAAAAAAGTTTTTGTGTTTCACACAAAGTGAAAGGCTAAGTGCCGTGTGATACTTCCGCGCAAAGTGGAAGAAAAGTTAAAAAGTTTGTGAACGTAAAGTTCGGTTCCAGTGATTAAAGGAATTATCCTGGAAAATTGAAAATCAGCAAATCAAATGAATCAAAGGTAATAGTCAAAATTAATGAAAACGTCAGTGAAATCGTGGGCGCCAGTTAAAACGTCGAAGTCGAAAGTTTGGTGTAAGCAGATCAGGTACGAGAGAATCCTGTGGTTTGGAAAACTGGCTTGCAGAGGCAAAAACGGCTGGCAATTGTTCGTGCTGTGTTCTGAAAAGGAAATCGAGCTCATAAAGTCAAAAGTCTGAAAGTTACAGCGTCAGAAGTCAAAGTCAACACCGAAGCAGAATAGAAGAAAAACGGAAAAATACGAAAACTGAATCGAGATAAGTAAAATTTAAAATAATTAATTAGTAATCGGTGTGATTTTATTTTCAAAATTAATAGTAAAAGTTCGAAATTTAAAAGAAATAAAGTAAAACGTTCGGAATATTTTCCTGTTGACACTTAACCAAAATTAGAGGAAAGTTGAAACTTGAAAGGTATCATTGGTAACCTTTCAAACTTTATCTCGTTGGTCGAAAGTGGTCGAAAAAGGGAAATATTTGTTGAAAGAGATACATATTGAATTACAAAAGAAAAATTATTGAATACCTATTGACTTCAGTGACAGATTTTTTCTGTTCACAACTAACAAAGAGTAATTTCCATCGACAATAAGATAATGAATTATTTCCTTTCAGCATTAACCTTTTGTATTTCTGTTGAATAATTTTATCTTGAAATTTAATTTATGTTTTAATGTGTTCAACAGAATCACTTTTGTTCTGAAACACAACCAAAAACTAAAACCAATTTTCGATTTAGAAACGTTTGGGCGATAACATACCAGAATTAAGATAGACTGAGAAGAAATTGAAACAACGGCGGAGAGATCAACTCATCGTCAGCGACAGTGTTCGTAAGAATAAATTAGAATACCAATTAATTATTAAGAATTATAATATAATATAATATTTGAATTGCATTCCCGATCGAGCGGCTAAGACCGTGTTTTGCATAATCGTGCGGTTGAGACCGTGTTACCCCTAGATTTAAGTGCTCGTGTTTCTGAGGTAGGAATAATAAAACCCCCGATAGAAAATTTTAACAATATGTCACGTTTCGACACAAAAAAAGTATTTGACGGGAGGAATTACGACGCCTGGAGGACCATGATGGTCTCCACACTTTATGCAGAGGAACTATACCCAATTATGCAGGATACCGAAACAGAGGTGCTATTTTTGGGTTTAGAGTTAAACAATTTTTTAAATCCTGAATCTAGTAATGCTAGCCCAGCAACCCGTATGACATATTTCCGAAATCAGGAAAAGGGAAAGGCCCTCATATATCAAGGATTAAACAATGAATTGATCGAATGAGTTAAAGACCTTAAAACAATAAATCAAATACTAAAAGTTCTCGATGAGAGATATAAAAGTTGTACACAGGTCACATACATCAACGCCAAACAAGCATTCCAAAGATTAAAATTCAATAGTGATGGGAATATGAGAAGTTATTTAGATGTTTTCTCGAGGTCAGCCCAAAAAATAAGGGATTGTGGGAAAAATCTGGATAAACAGGAGGAAATAGAACAACTCCTAATCTCATTAAACATGGACTACGACATGATCAGGCTGGAGTTTAATACGTTAAGTAAGGACCAAAAAACAATTGAAACACTCCATGCAATGTTAATTGAAAGGTCGGATAGGTTGTATGACGAGAAAAAGTCAAAATATAATAATAATAATAAATTTCGTAACTTCACAAATAATAATAAAAACCAGAGATTTCAATATGGAGGAAGTTACAATAGATATAATCATACAAACAGAAATCAAAACGTAGATCAGGGGAAAATGAAGTATAATAATAACCAACAAACAGAAACGCCTCAGTATAATAATAACAACTATGAAAATAAAAAATATGACAATAGTCAAAACCAAAATACTTTGCCAAGTTCGAGTACATTAGTTTGTTTTAAGTGCCATGGCAAAGGGCACATAGCAAAGATATGTCCGTCAAATAAAGAGGGTGCAAGACCCCAAAACAAATTAGATGGTCCTGCACAAAATACAAGATACGGACGAAGTAACGCCAATAACAATAATAATAAAAACAAAAAAGAAAATGACGTTCAGTGGTCAATGATGATCAGATATAGAGATCAAAGACCGAATAATAATTCAAATAATAAATTAATAAATCTAATAACATCAAAAGATATTAAACAGGAGTCAGAACCCAATTACGTTCCCCTTACTAAAAGGATTATGTTAGATGGTGGAGCTGTAGCTCACGTCATATCGGATCTGTCGAAACTATCCAACCCCATAATGCTGGAAAAACCCATCGAACTGGAATGTGCAATCCAAGATACACTCTTAGTGGCCACGCATATAGGTACAATGTTTATCAGAGTAGAGAACTAAGAACGCAATCAAAAAGTCATTAGACTAAAAAACGTACATTATGTACCGTCCCTAAATGTAGACCTGATGTCAGGGATCAAAATAACTGAGAATAGGGCGTTAGGAATAGATCAGAACTTCTCTGCAGCACATATATATGTCAGAGGAACAGATGAAGTAATTTTCTCTGCCCCAAAAATAAGGGGGGTATACATGGTTAAATACGAAATCTTACAGGAATCAACAGTTAATATAATAGAAGACGAAGATGAATTAAATAAAATATGTCCTTATAAGAACGAGTCGAATAAACTGGCATGTAAGCCTAACATAAATTCCCAAGATGAATGGATGGAATATGAGATAGAGGAAGAAATCATTGAGGAGAGTCAGAATGAAGTGGAAGAGAATATAGAAAACACAGATAATAATACACAAAATAATATAAATAATAGTAACTTAAATAATAATGACATAATAAATGTCAATGACGAATATAGTAATAATGAATCACATAATAATGAGATGAATGAAGGTGATATAAAACCAAATGAGGATGTAGGCGTGAGTAATAATGATATAATAAATAATAATAATGTAATGGATAATGATCAAGAAGTAAGCCAGGATATAGAAAGGACGAAAATAGATAAAAAAATATTATGGCATAGGAGATTGGGACATTTGTCTGGTAAAAACTTAAAGTTATTAGCAAAAGTCTCAAGGGGTATTCCAAACGGGATTACGTTCTGCGATGACGAATTTAGCCTTTGCGATATATGTGTAAAGGCTAATTCCAAAAGGTTGGGACATAATGGGAACTGAACTAGACCCGAAAGAAAATTGGAACTCGTTTCATCGGATACTATGGGCCCCTTTTCACCAGGAATATACGGTGAAAAGTATGTTTTAATATTCGTGGAGCATGCCACAAAGTATACGTTTATCTCTACCATTGAAAAGAAATCAATGGTTTGTGAGGAATTTAAAAAATTATATATGAAGTTGAAGTCTAAATTCCCAGATCACCCTATAGCCACCTTGAGATGTGACAATGCAAGGGAATACCTTGATTCAAATATGAAAATTTTTTGTGAGGAGAACGGTGTGAACCTTGAGCCTGTTGTTCCGTATTTGCCAGAGCTAAATGCAATGGCTGAAAGACAGAATCAAACGATAATGGCTAGAACTAGGGCCATGCTGTTCGACTCCGATTTAAACTTCAATTATTGGTCATTGGCTGTTTTGACGGCTGTTTATAACATAAACAGAAGCCCAACTAGGGCCAATAAAGACAATAAAACCCCGTTTGAAATGTTTTATGGCACAAAGCCTGATTTATCGAACATGAGAGTTTTTGGATCTCTCGCATTCAGACACATCCCAATAGAAATCCGTCAACAGCAGGCTACGAAAAATAAAAGAAATAAAACCAATGTAGAACATCCAAAATTAACACAAAGATCTGATAAGGGTGTATTTGTGGGATACACAAATAGTGGGTACTGTATAAGGGACCCGTTAATAAACAAATCGCATGTTACTTGCGATGTTAGATTCGATGAAACGAGAAATATCACAAAAATAATATGTAAAAATGAAAATAAGGACACTATACAGGGAAATGATAATATAATAGAAACCCCTGTAATATTAAACCTATTTAAATCAAGATATAAAAATTACATTGAGGACCACATCCCTCAAAGATGGGAGGAAGTCGACAGTAACCCTTTTAGGGAACAGTGGCAACAAGCTATAAGCGACGAGCTGAAATCATTGTCTGATATGGGCGTATGGGAGGTAGTACCCAGGGAAAGAAATGTGAGGTTAGTGGATACAAAGTGGTGTTTTACTACAAAGCCCAACAATCAAGGCGTTTACATACCAAAGGCTAGATTGGTTGCAAGGGGATTCAAAGATTTAACACACTATTCCCTAACTGAGACATATGCCCCGGTGATCCAGTATTGGCTCATAAGATGGATATTATCCATCACAAATAAATATAATCTAAATATTACGCAGTTTGATATAAAAACAGCATTCCTTAACTCGGAGATAAAATACCATATTTTTATATCTAACCCCAAAGGATGCCAACTGGGTGAAAATAAATGCCTAAGACTAATTAAGTCAATATATGGACTGAAAATGTCTTCCAAAAGTTGGTATGACCTATTGAATTCAACGATAATACAAGCGGGATTTATACAATCTAAGATAGATAGATGTCTATATGTAAAAAAGGATGATACTGGTGCAATGGCATTATTGATAGTCTACGTGGATGACATGTTGTTGGCTAGCAACCACGACGAGTGGACACAAGACTTGATAAGTATCTTCAAGAAAAACTTTACTTTAAAAATAGAAGATAACCCTACTTTCTTTGTGGGATTCGAGATAAATAGAGACGTAATAAAAAAAGAAATAATATTAACACAAAATTGATACATAGATAAAATATTAAGGAAGTTTGGTATGACGGAATGTAAACCGTCAACCACACCTATGGAAACGGGGCTGAAGATAAAGAAGCCAACAAATGGATTGGATGACACCGAATATAGGGCCATGATAGGGAATTTGCTATATGTGGCAAGACTCACCCGCCCGGACATTGCGTTCGCCGTCAACTATTTGTCACGATTTCAGGCGTCCTCCAATAGTGAAATAAAGAACTATGTTCGTCGTATAATTAGATACCTTAATACAACGAGGGATTTCTCTTTAGTATTCCACTCGGACCAAACTCAAATAAAAGCATTTGTCGATGCGTCGTATGCACCCGACGTAGACGATTCACCCGTAGATATAAATAATCTGGAGAAAGTGTGCTCCACCACTGGCTGTATGATTTTTTCAAACGGAGACTTGTTGAATTGGGCCGTTCACCCGCAAAACTCGGTTGCAACGTCGTCAACTGCAGCCGAACTAATTGCGTTGAATGACGCACTGGACGATATATATGTGATCTGGAGACTTACTGAGAGCGTTTTTTCTGTAACCGACTCAGTGCAAGTGTATGAAGATAATATATCCGCATCACGCATTGCATCTGGGGGAGGCCAGAAACGCTCCAGGTCACTAGCGATCAAATGCTATGCAGTTTTAGAAGCATTTCAAAATAAGTTAATAATGTTCAACGATATTAGGTCATCTGATCAGGTTGCTGATATTTTAACTAAGGCACTTGATCGGAAAACCTTTCAAAATATCATTATGAGAATACTCCGGACAAGTCAACTTTTCGGCCAATAGTCTTAATTGACTCAACCCTCAAAATTTTAGCGCCTATCGTAAACCGAGCGGTCCATATTTCGTTTCACAATTCATTTCACAACATAGAATAGGTTCCCCGTAGCTGCTCTGCCTCTCTTACTGGTATCAGCATCCCCTAATATATACAATTGATTCCCAAAATAGTACAATCATATTAAAATCCCACATGACTAATTATAGGGACATATACATATACATAATAATATTTTTTCTACAGCTGATGATGAGGAGATATTGATCTCTCCGACCTGCATATTTTTTCATATTTTCAAAACCAAAATCACACAATAATTATAAGACGTGACACTATAACATAAGGTTATATATATACCTCATGTTAACCTTACACGAAATAGTTAAGATAATACACTATGACAATATATGAATCCATACACATTTATTATAAAATATTATACTAGTCAACGACATATTTTTTGATTGTTTATTATATCATTTTTTATATATATATATAATTTTTTTTTATATGACAACTACATGTAATAATTTTTGACTGCTTTTGCTTATTTCTTGTTTATATTTTGTTTTAAATACATGCGATATGTGACACTAATTCACCTATATGTTCGTTCGTCCGTTTTGAATCGCAGGGGGGTGTTGGGATACGATTCCCTCACTACCTAACGAACATATAATTGTATACTAACCAACACTGCATGTAACACATTATTACATTTATTCGTTCTACATGTGGTGACACTGATCGCCAATATAATATTTTTCCCGCCACTGCTCGACGGAGAATGTTCTCCGCTCGTCAGTCATTGTACTAAAGTCAAGAATAAATCTTTTTAGTGATAAATGTCCGTGCTTAATTTTTCTTGGATGAAACGATCAAAACTCACCTCAACAAAATATTCAAGAGAAAGCAATCGATTAATCGATTGATCGATTAATTAATTAAATCGATAGGTAATTAACTTTGTTGAGACCACCAATCCTTCTCCCCTCTCACTCCTGCAAACACACGATCACACATCATATACATTTATTTATATCTATTCGCGGCTACACTGTTCCACCACTTCCGCCACTCATTCGTTCGTTTCCGTTAACGTTCGTTCATTACTCTAAAAGTGCACTTTGCTTAAATTATGTAACTTCTCAAATAAACACTCGCTTCTTGGATGGAACTTCGCTTAAATCTTCTTTTCTTGTTACAACTCCGGTCCTCATCCTCAATAAACTTGTCACTCACATCACTTTAGTGATGTTATATCGAAGCATTTTTGAGTATCGATACGTATCGATATTTTTCCGCTTTTCCGCGTATCAAGCCATCAACCGTGGTAATTATTAAATATTAAGAAGAATATACTTTCATAATCTGTTCTGTCTGTCTGGCGCACTTTTTTGTATTTTTATTTATTTATTTATTTATTTATTTATTTATTTTTGTTTTTTATTTTTAATGTATCAAATATATCGATACGTATCGTGAGTATGGAGCAATGTATCGATACTTCAATACAATTGTGTGTATCGATACGTATCGATACATATCGAAATTTTTAACATCACTACATCACTTTTTCGTGAGAATGAAATGAAGTCTATTTCTGTCCTCTGGGCTCTGACTTTCCGTTAAAATTGTTAGGAATGAAATATGCAAGAAGCAGCGTAAATCTTAATCTCGATTTTTGTAGATATCTCGTTCTCGTCATCAAGTTTAAATTATATATATATCTACATCTTTAATCAATCATTCCTCAAAAATTCAAAATTTTAGCTATACATGCATACAAGTGCACATTACATTACACCCTGCACCTCCACTCTCTGAGTTAGTTGTTTCATTGCTTTCAATTTTAGTATTTAATATCTATCTTCATTCTTCCCTGGATTTTTACTCCAAAGTATTCGCTATTAATGAATTATGCACCAAAGTATCCTTTCGAAATCAATGACATTACTATATTTTCTGGAAATTTATCAGATTCCTCGTTTATGAATTAGTTTCCATCGTTTTTTATTTATAGTTCATGTTTTCTAAATGGTGATAGTCTTTCGTATTGTTTTTTTCTGTTGAGTTAAAAGGGGTGAGAGAATTCGTTTCACCTTGTCAAATCTGGTGAAGATGAAGCGCAGAAGGCCCGTATTGGAGCTTCACACTAATTCGACGTATTCAAAAAATGGTCAGTACTTTTTATTATGCACTGAAGTGCGAGGTTAAAGTCGTACCGAACTAACAATCTTTTTCAGGTTCAAATTCCGCCAGCGTTTCCGCTATTCCCGGTGGGGAATCAAAGTCACTTATTACTCACGGTGGATATAATGATAATGAACAAGTAAGCTTAATTCAGCTGATGACCATTTAATTGAAGTCGTGTTTTTTTCAGCATACTTAGTTATTCATAAATTCTTACAGGCTATTGGCAGTTCGGAAGATGCAGTCGATACAGTCGCGGGTTTGTAATTTTGAATGTATAAGAATAAAACTTGTTGATCAAGAATTTTAGTTTTATTTAATGTTGTGTTCTAGCATGGCAAGTTTGTGTTGATGAATCGACGGGTTATTCTTATTATTGGAATATGATCACGAATCAAGTGACATGGGACATTCCTCCAGAGTTTGCGGCGTATCAGAAGAATATGCTTCAATATGATTCTCAGTTTTCTTCGGGTATTCATTTTCAAAGTATATTTGAAGTTTAGTCTCTCATTGTCTTATTTTAACTGATATTATATTTGTTTTTCAGATGAATCAAAAATGGATCAGTTTTCGAGAACAGCGAAGGATCATGGGAATACGGCTGTTGATAGCTTGTCAAAAAAGACGAGTAAAAACGGGTACGTTTCTGCATAATGTGTTGTCTTTAATCTCCATTAGTTGTATTTTTATCTTAAAACTGATGAATGTATGCTTGTTCACAGAAAAAGTGAGTTATTTCCCGCCTACGGTCCGTTACCTGAGGATGAAGCTAATATGGAAGAGAATGAGGCAAAAAAAATGGCCTCAGCTCGTAAACGTTTATTGAGCTATAAAATTCATAAACTGAAGTGTAAATCTGATGAACCGATTAAAGAAATTCCGTCAATCGAAATTCAAAGCAACGCCAATTCCTCACAAAAGGCTGACGCAAGAATTCCGTTTGTGCCAACCCCTGACGAGATCAAAGAACATCCTATTTTTTCAAATTCTGCCGCGCTTCGTGACGTTAACAGCGCAGTTAAATTTGTAAATAAATCCAACGAGCAACGTGTAAGTACCGATTGTTTTTTGCCAGTCAAATTTGGGTGATCTCACGTTTCATGTAAGATTTTATTTTATTTTCTTTGCTTTGAATGGTTTTATAATCAGTTCCAATCGTTCGATAGCTTATTCTGCAGTATCTGACCACATTTGTATTTGAAAGTAAACATGTAGATATTCCATAAGAAGTATGAAGCTCGTAATTTTGCTTAAAATTGAATTTTTTCTGTTTTTGTGGTTGCATTGATTTTGAGTCTGCGATGATTCCTGAAAAAAGTTGTTTATTCTTACTTCAGATTCCCATGTTTCTTTTCGAATTGGTATCGAACGCAATTTGATAATTTTCTGTCTATCTTGTAAGTTATTTTCTCAGTACAAAAAAGTGATCTCAGTATCAGTACTTTTTTTAATCTAAACAAAATTAAAAGTTGGCAATTAAATTGCTTTTTTATCGACCAGAAGATGTGCTATCGCTCTGAAAAATTTTGATTTCGCTGATGGAACATAAACTAGGTAATTGCTTTTCGAGAGTAAGAATATTTTTTAAAAATCTTACATCCTTCTCAGAAATTAGATTAAAGTTATTAAATTCTCAGTACATGGGTGATTCAAACTCGAACCCGCAGGATGTAACCCTAAAAATTAGTCAAAAATCACGAATATTCTATAAGTTTGAATCACTCATCACGGACAGTCGGAAAAAGTTTTTTCTTTCATGGATGGCAATTGAAATTATCTTTGTAATGAACCAAAAATCGATGTAGAGGAATCATTCAAATTGGTTTATTACTTACGAATATTAACGATTTCTCTTCAAATACACTTTACATAGCTTTACCCGGCTGAATTCCGCGTGGTTATGTACCCATTTGTAACAATGCGAATTTTTCTCAGGTTACACGTTTGCGTAGTTACCCGTCTTGAAACTATGCGTCTTTTGCCAGATGTCGTCACTCCGTGCATTGGAGATAAAATCTGTGATGAATTACAAAAACTTGTTTTTTCTGTATGCTGATTTTGTCGCGTTTATATTTTTTAACTTTTGCATGGAACATATTATGTTTGACGACATGCATGGAATTTCAAATGTGATTATTCTGTTTGTTGATTAAAGTAAATGAAAACAAATGAAGATTGTTGATGAAAATTAAAAACCGTTTGGAAATTACAGAACCTTTAGCGACTATAAAACTTCTCAAATGAGACCTTTGTTAAACTGTGTTAGAACATGGTAGTAATTGAAATATGGAAAATCCTGTGATAAACATTGTATACGTTCACGTATCATTAACACTAATGAAACTACAAATGTTTAGAACTCAGATCATTACATTTCTTGAATAATGTTATAAAAAATATTTTTAGCAATTGTTTGTCTTAAATATGTCTTGTTTGGTTCATTATATTTGACAAAAGCGTACAAATTTTGTTTACAGCAAACGATAAGTGCTCTCAATTCACCCAATGATGGAAGTAATAAACTACGATTAATCGCAGAAAATTATTCAGACAGCGATGATGGTGATGGAGATGATGACGAGGAAGGCGACGAAGAAAATGACGATGAAGATTTAGACGATTTAATAATTGCTAGATTGCGAGATAAAGCTTTGCTGCTAAAAAAACTCGGAGGCGACATACCGAAAGAGATGTTAAGCATTTTAGATGAAACAAAGACACCTGCAGATATTATCGCTGATCTGGAAAAAGAGATAGCAGTTCCTGTTAGCAACGACCGCCCGTCCACCGTGCCAAGTACTACTGTTGCTAACGTTTCAGGTCGGTCATAATCAAATTGAGAAAATGAAGGTCAAAAATTGAATTTCAAAAAAAGTAATGGCTTGTGCTATTTCCTAGAAACATTCTTAAGGAAACGTCCTATTTAGGTCATGTTTCAGATTCCTATTCTTCAATCGCCAAACTAAAGCCCACAAAGGCAATTATATGTTCTCTAGTTTTTCTTTTTGCCAATAGCCCCTATCTCGAAATGTATGGTTGATATTGGAACATCATTCACTTTGAAATTAATCATTAAATGTTAAATGATCTGATTTAATCGCTTTTGAGCTTCTGAACTGATTTGCAGAATAAATATTTTTTCGTTTTCACTCGCTGTAGTATTATGGATCAGTACATACTCCCAGGGATTTGCTATATTTGGATTTTATGTTCGTGTTTCCAGTGCACGATGATCTGAGATAAAGCATTTTTGTATTCAAAATTTTGTATGAATATGTCGATTTTTAGTTTTATGTAAGGTTTTCCCGTGGTCCACTCTCATTCATAAGTCACTGAAAATTTATTTGAACTATTGATAAATTATACCTTGTCATTTTTTCAGATATTAAAAGACCCACTGACCAAATTACAAAGCCAAGTGATAATAAAAGTAAATTGTCCTCGGATCTGATGAACGATGCCCGAAACATATTCGCCAATCGTGCCGGTCGTAAAACCAATCAGAAAAATATTCAGCGAATCAAGCTTTCCGCACGTGCTAAAGAGCTGATAAAAACTAGTATGCTGACGGCGAAGGCTAGGGCTACGAATTTCGTCGAAACCGAAGACGGATTGAAACCAGCCGAAGAGGTGGAAAGAGCTAACGAAGTAAAGTCTGTGCCTGAAATCGGTAATTTCCTTGAATATATTTTTGACTCATTTTGGGTGATACTGCTGAATTTTAGAAAACTGGGTTTCGACCTAATGGAGTCGAGCTGTTTATCAGCTTTCGCATTCATAAGTTAGGTTGTGGTGCAACCTAAAACTTATTTTTTTAGTATTCTGCAATATGTTTAGATTCAAATGTATTAATTGTAAAGTTTTATATCGATGATCAACATGGCATTTCGTCGAACTTGTATTATATGTTATCTCGAGAAGATGAGTCATGTTTCGCTTTTCATCAAAAACATGTTTTAAACAGTATAAAGGATTCGTGTATCTGCCTTTAGTACACTTTCAAAAATAAACCTACTTATTTTTTATATTACTTCAAAATTTGCGTGGAAAGATAAAATTTTTTTTTTTCATTTTTCTTCATATAAAATATAGTCTTTCTTGATCTTATGGATAAAACTGATCCCCCTAGATTTTTTTGGATTTCTGGCTCAGTGTAAATTGTTTATATTAGATGAGGGATCCGGCTTTAAACTAATAAAATCATAAGCTTAGAATCAGTCTCCATTATTGTGTTTAAACGATATTGTATTCACTTTGGTTCAGTTGGTACTCGCAAATGGCATTCGAAAATTTTGGTTTTTGCTCTTTCTAGAGGCGAAAGCACCAAACGTATCTATCGTCGAACAACAACCGGATCACATTGAGATAGAGAAATTGCGACAAGAACTTGATCAAGTGTCTGCGGTTGCCAAAAATGATGGCGTGGCTGAATTATCGCCATCGAGTAGAAACGCCGTCGGTGAGGATGATCGGTCGGCCTCTGTTGCAGCTGCCTCCATCGCAGGCGATGATCGATTTAATTTTCAAAGCTCGTTTGTCGTTTCAAATCCAAAACGTCCAAAAGTTCTGGACGATATCGAAAATCGACCGGTGAGCGTTAACCGGTCGACGCTGAGCCAGTACGTTTCTTTGGTTAGCAAATGCGAAGAATTTTTGGCTTCGGTGCAGAAAAGTGGTAGTGACGTTCAGCCAACGGTTGCCAACAAAACGAAATCGCCCCCTCCGACACCTCCTTTACCAGCTCAGCAACCGTTACCTTTGTCGCCGCTTAGGGATGAATCTTTGAGAAAGACGTCGACGACTGATTCGCGCAGTAAAACTTCCATGGACGTAGATATGGATATTGATATTGGTACGTCAGTTCCTCTTTTTTACTTTGATATAGCGCATACAGGTCACTAAAATGAAGTTTACTAATGAGGTCGAAAAAAAAAAAATTATTAAAATTCATTTACTGAAAATTCTTTGATGAAATGATTTGAATATGGTCTCTGAAACTCAGCTTCTTCGCCCCCTCGCCAAATAACTATTCAAACTTCTATTTTCATTCTTTTCGTTTCCTGGACAAAGAATTTACCTTCAAGGAATATTACGTAAAGATTGGAAGTGTGAAGTGCAGTCACTTCCTTATTTTTTCTCGGTTGGTTCCTTTCCAGTTCTCTCCCGATTATCCTCTTTTTTTTTTCTTCTGATTCTAAATTATACCTCTTTTCTACTGCCTGGAGAAAATAGCCCTTTGAGAGATCAGATTTGAATTTTTCATCTACAGCACTCAAATCCGTGCCTATGTATCTTCTTTAACACTTTGTTAAGATCTATTTTCGGAGAAAGTGGCTTGTGATTATAGAAAATAACTTTCTGTCCATCCTAGAAGATAGCTAGCTATATTATGCCTATGTTTTTGAACATTCAGTCTATTGGAATATTTTTGACTTTTTCTGTTTTGTTCTGGCGTGATAATTGATAAATATGTGCCGTTCAGTCATCTTTCTTCGTATCAGAGTTCTCTATTAAACTTATGCCCAAAGCTAAACTGTTGTAGTATCATATGGTGGTTCAGTTTTCATCTCCCGACTTGAAATTAAGTGCTATAATATTGTAATTTTGTTATGAGCGCATCAGGCCCACCCTCTTTTGAACGTTTCGACTTGCGAGTTTATCTCTATTTCATTTTAAAATTAAATTTGTATTTTTTTTTACCGCAGATTTGAACGTATTACATTTCCCTTTATGTTATTTACCCGACTATGATTTTATAGATGAATTACTGTTTTCCATTGTATCATCAATTTGGTGGTTTTGTAGATGAAGTGCTGAATACAAAAAACGAGGATGTGGAGAGATCTATGACCGATTTATCGCAGTTAATCATGGAGAAGCTGAAATTCTTGAGCAATAATAAGGATGATGTAGCGCCGGTTCAAGTTATGGCCATTCAAATCGAAGTACGTTAATTTATTTATGTTCGGAATTTTTACATCCTAGAATGTAACCCTGTTTTCGCAAATCAGCCATATGCTAAAATTTTCTAATAAATTAAGATAGAAGTTTCAGTGACGACCAAATAAAACCTCTTATAACCCTCTTTTCTTGCTATAAATATTGAAGCTGGAACAACTCGAGTTAATGAAAATTGAAAAGGGGTTTAGAAAAATAATTTTTCTGTGAAATGTAAACCCCTGAAAAATTTTACATTAATTATTTTGTTTGGCCGCAAAATATCGTGAATCGAAAGTGATGAGTCTATCCCTGACCTATTCGTTCATTTTAACTATTTTGTCGTAGACACTTGTGGGTGCCTGGCAAAATGGAGCGCTGACTTCGCAGTATTTGTCGGATTGGCTGGACGCGTCCGTTGTTCATTTAAAATCGATAGAACAATCTGCTTCTCCCCCAGGATGGATATGCGAATGGGACAGGTATGATCTTTTACATTGTCCGTTTTTATCTTCGTTTCCATCTGCGATTATACTCTGTGTTACGTCTCATTTCTATTCACCTTCGGGCCAGTTGTACAACTGTGAGTTAACTCCAATTTGACGATTAAGTTTCATATGATCCACGATTATATGAGCTTAAACCAGAATCAGATTAGCTCACGTTTAATTCTCTACTGTACAACTAGCCCTTATACTAGCTGGCTGAGTTCAGAAACGAGCTAAACATCATACTCGTGTTGTCCAGACTGCGGTTGATTTTTGCGATTGGTAAACTCGTGTGTTGAGTTTCATGTTGTTCGTTTTCTACTTTAACTAAAACTGTTTTTCATTTCTATTGCTTAACTGCTCTAGTTATGGCATTTCACTCAAGTATTACTCACGCATTCCTAGTTGCTTAAAACTCTGTTGAATCACAAACGCTGATTAACTCAAAATTGCATTAATAAATGTACGCTTTGAAAACAAATCATAGACCCAACCAAGTGATAAAATTAATAGTGCTATAAGCATTTCTCGGTAATAATTGTCTTTGTATTTCAATTTAGTTATCCGTATTTTATTTGTAATAAAAGCGAGAAACAAAATGTATTCATTTTGATTTTATTCCGAAATTATTCTGGTGTTGCGGGTTTCCATCGAACTTTCATTCTGGTTTCTGTCAGTTTTGTTTTCAGAAAATTAATTTTTTGATGAAATTTTTTGTGAACTAATAACGATTTCTTTTGAAGAGTGGTTTACGCCTCTCATTCTTTAGCAAAGCTTGCCGAAAGCCAAATTTTTTTTTTTCTGTGCAAAACTGAAAGCCATTTTTTTAATCTTCTTTTGACTTTTATCGTTTTATGACTTTATTCCTTTTTTCATCAATTTTATTTAGTTTTAATTTATTTCAAATTAATAAGGAAGAATTTTAATTTTCGTGAAATTATAAGAAATCTTCTTGTTATTCAGACCAAGCACTTGCTAATTTTTTGTTGAAAATAAGATAGATAGTATTTATTTTGAGTTAATACAGTTGCATGGTTTTAAAAAATCGTAATAGAGTAACTTCCTACAGAGAAGCAGGTCTTCTAAAAGTCAGTAACATTTGTCTATATTTTACAACAGCAAATAGAAACCTCGCTTGATAAACAAAGTTTTCAGAAGTATTGTAATTTTTTTGACTTTTTGGTACCTGGGTAACAGTTTTCTTTTTTTTTACTCATAGGGTTAATGTCTGATTTTTTATAATTTGAGAACCCGGTAGAACTCTATGTGCAGATTATTTGCAAAAATCAAAAAAATTTATTTTTGAGTTAATTTATACCTTAGTTATACTCATCGGACATTTTAATATTTTTACATAAATATAGAGGTCATTATAAGATTTAAGGGACAAAGAAATGATTGGTGCACCTCAATTATAACGCGAAGAAAACGAATTTTAAACATTTTGATCAATATTTTTGGGGGTTTGCTTCAGTGGATTTTTCCCAAAAAAGAAATAATAATGTTCATGACCCTTGTTTAGCCGTACAAAATCGTAAAAATCAAATTTAAATCAAATGAATAGAACTAATTAAAAAAATTGTTTTTTGAAAACAAGCTAAATAGTCAAACGATGTTGCAACAGGGTTTTGACTCAGTTGAATTGTTTAGCGATGCGACCAAATATCAATCTGTATCGATAATTTCATAACACATGTTTTGAGTCTTTTGACAATTCACTCATTCAATTAAGAAATGAATAAAGAAAAAACAATTTATTAATCAATAAATAATAATTATTAATCATTAATTCATTATTCATTCATTGTCAATTATCATAAACTAAACAAACCTCACATTAGCTTCCCAAACAATAATAGAAGAATAAATTTTATTTTCTCAGTTGAAAAGCAAAACATAGAACTGGCTGAAGAAAAAGTATAACAAATTTGGCGATTGTCATTTGTAATTGTAATAGGGTTTTTGATGATCAACAGATTAAATTCAAAAAAAGCTGCAGCCTGTTGTTTATAAATTTGGCTCTCTAATTTCCACATCAGAGCAAAGCTCAATGAACCCGGTACTTTAACCTGAAACTAGCAATGAAATATCGATAGATCGGTATGTTTGTCAGATATCAAAAACTATTGTTAAGTATTTGGAACTTTGACTATTCATAACTATATGGACTGAACATAGTGATAAGAACGTAAATGCTAGATATCTCTTATTTATAAGTATCATTGGAGGAATAATGTCCTGATTTTGCTTTTTATGGACAATTTTTGACATCGTTTATGCTTATAAGATCTGAAAAAAATGAGAAATTAAATAATTTTAACATAATGAAAAATTTATGGTATTCAGTTAATTGTAAAGTGCCAAACTTTTCGTAATAAAAATAATCTTTCACCAATAATACTTATTATGTAGCCTGCACCCACACTTTACCGCCATTCTGATGAAGCTCAGTCCATATAGTTATATTTATCTACTAAAAAACTTGAAAAAAGGGACTCTCCTCGCGCGGAACTGGTAACACTCTTCAGATCATTTTGCGTGGAACTGGTACTGGAATTAACTGATAGCCGGAAACTGGTGTATCATCATTTTTGTTGTAGGATGGAGAATTAGAGGTTGAGAAGTTCCCAATTATTTTCAACGATATAATTGCAAGTGCTTGGGTAACTTGGTGAAAAAAGAAATCTTTTTGTAAAAAAAAATGATGCTTTTTGCTATATAAAAATCACTTTATTAGCGGAGGTGGAATAATTTAATTATTTATCAACTGAAAAAAAAAAAAAAATTTGAAATTTGAAAATCATACTGGATAAATATTCGACGTTAAAGTCCTGAAAATTCTTCGAAGTTATTAAGAAGGTTGATCTTTCATCTTTTCGCCATAGTCTTTTGTAAGCTTTTTCCAGATCGGTACATGAAATTCAACTAATGTTCAATAAAACATAGTTTACCGGGAGTTACATTAAAAATAATGTTGTTTTCATACAAATTGTAGTTCTATTTTGGATTGTAAAACAAGATCAAAAATTGGTAAATCACTTTATTTATTTATTTATTTTCTTTTTTTTTTTCCTACCTGATAACATTTTTAAACTGAGGATGAAAAATTTATCGAATGACGTCACCATTTTGCCTCTAATTCCAAATACTGATCGACTTCACTCTTGGCTGGGGGTAAAGAAGAATTCTGGTCAACTCTGTGAATTTTCGCATATGCGATGAGGCCATTCATTTAACAGTGAGTGTATTTGTTTTTCAAAACAACGAAAAAATGGAATGAATCTGTCTGCGATATGGTAAAAAAAAAAAGTCATGGTATTTATTTTTTATTCATTATCTTTCGTTTAGCGATTGCCTATTTGCTTTCCTAGTTTGAGCCACCGAACGTTATCTTACGCTGCGATTTATTTTAAAACACCTACCTGTCTATTGGTTGTGGTTCAACAGAATTAAATGGGGTCTGATTGTTATTTCAGTCATTTTCTTTCATTGTCAGCTTGTCTTAACACTGATTGAAATCTTCGATCATATAATACTGGTGGATGCCCAGGTAAACATCAAAATCCGTGCCTACATCGAAGTAGGGCATAAGTTTACTTCACATATGCAGTAGATATTTTTGCGTCTGTTTTCATTCTGTTGATATTGTGAATGTATGACGGCTTCGAAAACAGACGAAAAAAAACCTATTGCACATGTGCAACCCGTGTCCATTTTATGGCTTTAGAATGATTACACGTTTCGTTAACATTGGTGTGATAGAGCTGCTGGGTATCCAGTACTATATGATCGAAGATCAAACTGTTGAATGTGCGTTCTCATTAAGCTCTTTTTGACCAGTATTAAATCATGAAAGACTGGAATACTTGACAGACCCTAGTTAACAAAGATGGAAGAGAATTATTCATTATTTTCATACTGGAAACAGATACGTGTTGAAGTTTCCATTGCTATTGAAAATCATCTGATTTGATTATTTTTTTTGTTGAATCGATTCGGCGTATTAAACATATTTTTCATTTAATAAAACAAAAAATTTTTCTAATAATGAATTACGTGTAGAAGTAACGAGTTAATTTATTCGTTACCATCCCAAGGTAGCGATAGTGAAATTTCTTACCATGCGAGCAATCAAGTTCGAGAATAAAGCGAATGTGAAATGTATTGATAATATTGGGTCGCCAAAAATTATTTACCATGTACGCTATGTTCTCTACTCATGCTACAGCAGAATTCAAATTACGTTAAAAACGTATTTTTAAAAATAAACTTTTATTTATTTTTGACTTTAGCTTCATGTGAAATAAATATTATTTCGTTGCGGAAGGTTGGGTGCAGTATTGGTATATTTTAAAATCGCAGTAGTGAGTAGAATAAAAGCTTATAATAAATCATAGTACCTACCGCAATTGCATAAATCAAAGAAAAATTCACGGATAACGATTCGTTAGTTTCTAATAAATTTGAATTAAATTGTGCAGTGTAGCATTGTAAATTTTCTTTCGATTGAGCGGAATTATCGCTTCTATCGATTACTCCTCTAGTCGGTCAGACCAAGTCTATCGTTTTTAGACGTTCTCGGTTTTATAATGCGTAATTCTCTAGCAACAAATATTACTGCTCATTGTGCAAAAAATGTTTTCCTTGTGGAGTAGCGAACGTAGTGTACGTAGCAAACGTTTTGTTCCATTAACCGTGCTGAAAAAAAGGTTTTGAGTGAGTGTGTTACTATTCGACGATACACATGTATCCTAGCTATAAGCCCATTCGACAGCTGGCCAACTTATGAACACGAGTTGATGGCATGTTGAAGGTAGAAAAACTGTTTTGTGGTTCTTCGTTTAATGTGACCCCCATGCGATATAATTTACAATCAAGTAAGTACCTTTTTTTTTCTCCATTTTTGCATAATTTTTATTTGACACGTGACTTATTATTGTTGCTGGGCCGTCAGAATTCACGGTCGGCACAAACTGCACGAATATTCACATCAGAGTGTCAGCACGTTGCTTTCTCAAAATAAAAATTCTATTGTTTTCTGTAAAAACTGTCGGATATAGAGTGCAGATGCTCTCCGCAGTATAGGATTGTTCGAAAAATGTGATAAACTAGCGATGCTGTGGGAACGACCCTGTGATATTGCTGGTAACTGGTGAGGGTCTCGGTGTTTTTTGTTTTTTTTTCTTTTCAGTTTATTTACATGTTCATGTGCTTAGGGTACATAGAGGACAGAAAGTGGGCAACACTGGATGATACAACAACGTAATACATAGTGGTTTTTATTTGGGAAATTTGTTTAGGCACCTCTTTAGTCAATTAGTTAAATAGCATCAGTCATCATTATGATGATTTGCCACGGACCACTCATTTTTGGGTTGGGTAAGTAGTTGATGCTGAGAATTTCGAAACTGGGTCTTCTTGGCAATGCAGCTGAACTTCCTCGTATGCATGTTTCTTTTAATTTTCCGTAGCTCATTATGTTAGCTAGTGCTTTTCAGTGCGTAAATATGATTAGTGTTGAGGTTTGTCCCCGTGTTCCCTAAGTGGCATTCTGCAATGCCTGTCCACAAATGTGACTATTTCTAAATTCTTCCTAAACCAAGTCGATGTCTTTTAATCTAATTTTTCAGAAAGTTCCTTTGCAATGGAACCAGTTGGTCAAAATTTTGTTAATTTCGGACAAGATTTTTTTAAAATGATTTTATTTAACTTCATTTGGGAACAAAATTAGACTTTATAATGATGACTGGATAGTGCCCGACAGTCGCCTGGTTTTATCTCCATGTTTTTTAGGGCCGGTTTTTCAATCACCAGGTAAGAAATTTAACGATCAGTTAGCGCTAAATTCCTATCTAATACTTAGTTCGATTGGCCAAAAACTAACTGTGCTAACTGGATAGATGCTACTGTTGCAGTCATGTAGGTACTTTTACTAGATACCAGAGACTGAGGAAATGGAGATTTTGTATTTGAAATTCTGATTTTGAATTTGGCATTCATTTTGTCATTTGACCCATTCCTCAACCCCCAGGGGCTTCAAAAGGAGACCAAAGTTTGATTTCTCATATTTTATTGTTTGATACATCATCAAATTTTTTTTTTAGGGAGCTAATTTCAAACTTAATCTTCTTTTTTTTTCATTTGATCCATTCTTTGAACTTCAAGAGACTTCAAAAGGAGGCCAAATTTTGACTTTTCATATTTCATTGTGTACTAAATCACAACATGTGTTTTCTAATGTTCCTGAATTTCACATTGATTACCAGTAAGTGAGAGGTCTGGAGAATTTCCCCAAAATTCACGAAGAAAGAAAAAGTTGGAAGAGGTTCAGAAATTTCTCTTTTACCTTTTTCAAATTTTGGGAATATGTTTTCAATGTGAAGAACTCAGTAATAGAAGTTTCATTTCTGCCTCGTGTCCTAGGACACACTAATTTTTTTCTATCTGGTATTTCCGCTAGGTTTTGGTCCAGATTCTTATTCTCGTGTTTATATCACTGAACTCGGTGGTTTTTATATCCACTATAAAATGGTGTTTCAACTGAATAAAATCACCCACTAAAAAGTACAAAATAAAAAAGATAAAAATTTTTTTTAGGTAAATAGCTTTTATTTAATTAATGCGATAAAAAGGATATAACTCCCTAAAAATCAGTAAATAAAATAATTTTCTTTATTGTGATTTTATCATCTAGAAATGGCTTCAAATAAAAGCGTGGGATGGATACTCTGAAAAAGTAGTAAAGAATTGTGATTACCTCCCAATCTGAAGTTGAATTGAGTTGGCATGAAATGTAAAGATGAATACATCCAATTCTTACATGCTTGTCTGTCCCACATTTTTATATGATGCCATTTCTTGATGATACAAACAAAATAAAAAAAATTATTTTATTTTCTTATTTTTAAAAAAAGTAAAAGCTTTTACCTAAAAAAAATTTTTTTTCTCTCTTATATTTGAGATAAGTTGATGTGGCCAAAATCATTCACTTACCTTACATAGGTGTTTTTTCTCCAGGTAAATTAAATAATTTTTATTTTTCACTGTTTTCTAACACTTCTTGTAAAAACCGTGTCATCGTCAACATCTGCTGCCAACTCCCTTTTTGTTTACTCTAACTTTTACAATTGTCCACCATTTAGGAACAGCCAAATAGAAATAATTTCAAAGTTTGAATAAGTGGATTTTAAAGCTTGTCTCCATTCTTTATCTACTTCTGTGTTTTCAACACTTTTTGCTATCGGATATCTGATTTTCCCAGAGAAGAAATTCTAAATGGTGACTGACGTGGCAAGCATCAATAATGGTTCAGTGTTGCTGCCATATACCAATATAAACCTAAAAAAAATTTGTATTGGAAGATCAATGTAGCCAAATAAAAACTCGACCAATCAATTTGGCAATTTCCATTTCTGGCCAAAATGACCCAATAGCCGGTGTAATGAAAAAATTTAATAATTAATTAGGTATCTTTAGTGAATGGATTATAAGCCTGAAACGTCCCAGATATCAAGTGGTCTAGGTTCAAGAAGCTATCATAACACTGTCGGAACCAATCAGGTAAAATTGTGATCAGATGATCGTCTACAATTTTTTTAAATTTGCGCACATCTTACCTGCTCAGCATATACATATTTATACCTATAATAGACCTTAATGTTAGTGATAAATAATAATTATGTAACATCTATAATAATTATGAATAACAATGTTAAGACTTTATTATAAGATACTGTTTTTACTTATGCCGTGTATTTTCCAAATCATCCCAATTAGCTATTAATTAGAATACACCTGTTTCATGAAGCCTGTTTCTGGTGAGATATGTTAACTATGCAGAATGTAATTACAAAACTGTGACCTTCATGGTATCTTGTAATACAAAACCTTGGATTATCTGTTTATTTCAGTTCCAACAGATGTACTGTGCATGTAGCCTATAGTTATTTGAAAAGTTTAAAGTGAAGCTTAGATCACAGATATCTATACTATATATAACATAGATACCTAACTTGCCTGTTTTCAGCCACCTACTGCAACGCACCAAAGTAAACAAAAGCTGTTGGTACTTTACACACACAAGTGTATCATTTATATCACACTTACACACACTCAATCTACTGTTTAAATACAAAATACTTCATTAAAAGTTACAAGAAAATTCAATTTTTAGCCCTGTAATAATAATTTTTGGTATTCTGGTTTCAATCTTAAAGACTGATACCACTCCAAATATGACATCAGAACACACATTAATAAACATACCAACCTTATTTGAAAATAGCCTTTTTGACATAAGAAATGCTTAGTACACAGTTTTTTTGGCAACAGGCTTAGGGATTGACGCAACATTTCAACACTCCATTAAAATGAAGGCTCAGCATAATAAAAGCGGCAAGTTAGGTGTCTAGGTTATATATTGTGTAAATATCTGTGGCTTAGAGTTTTCTTCAGAATTCTGGTGGATATATCAACTTCCATAAGACAAAAATGATTTTTGGTAATTCAAAGTAAGTACTATGTTTTGGCAGAACTGACTTTGGTAACTTCAAGACTATAAAACTTTACTAATGAATTTTTTAGTGCATATGGTACTGAAATAAAGTGAACGTAGCCCACAAGGTATGATATTAACCTAATGCATAGGTATTATACCAGCCATCCTGCTGAAAATGCCTTGTTGTGAAATTATTACATTCCAAACTTTGACGTATATCGTTATGCTCAAATTCATTCGATGGTACCTTAAAACACGATACCCAAATTTACCATTACACCAGCAAGTAATGGGTTTTCCACGTGTCTCATCGATTCGTTTTAGAATCTTTTCTACCAGAATCTAATTAGGAAACTGTATGGCAAACGAGTGCCCAGTATGACGAGATAACAAATTTCGCCCCAAATACGAATAAAAATATCTGAACAAAGAACCCGCACGAAAACATAAACAGTTTAATGAATTGAAAAATGCCAGTTCTTACAAGTTACAATCCTCCAAATTCGTAGCGAATAAGTCATTTACCTACTGTTTTGTAGAAGAAAAATGTGGGCGAACCATCACACGTCAGGTAGGTATGTAATTTGCTGTAATATTTATTTCCTCTTCGAAGGATTTTGAAGCGAAGTGATTGAACTGACGTCAGAAGGTATATTTTTCAGTTTTGATTTGTTAAAAATTTGTTGATCCTGCTTTCTTACTTCAGTATCACAGCAGGATCAGTCTCGTATTGTTTTAAGAGGTATCATTTTGCCAAATTATTTATATTTTCTCGACAGTTGTTTTTTGCGATGGTTCATCATTTTTGTAAAAATTTTATTTTATTTACTTTGTTAGAAATTGAATCATTTTGGAGTACGTATTTAACAATAGGCCAAGGCGTTGGTAGGGGGAGTCTTGGCTCTTCCTTTTTAATCGAAAAAAAAAAAAAGAAAAAGAAGGTTGACATTTAAAAATGACGGGTCCTTGTCGGTGGTTTTAGAGTTGCGATGGGGAAGGGTTTAGATGAGACAGTAGGGATGATATAGACATCCCATGGAGTTACCTATGCCTTTGATAATGGGGACTGTATAAAATGAGAAGTAACCAAGTGCCAAGTTCGACATTTTTGTAATTACTGCTTTCATCAGTTTGCTTTACAACGCGGTCGTAGCCCCGAACATCGCTTTAAATTTTCAAATTTTTTTAATAAACAAATTTTTGAAAGAAATCTTTCTCATTACTGTCTTCTTTTATGTGCGTTAGTGTATTCGTTTTACGCAAACTGGACCAGAATCGAAATCTTATATGAGGCAAAATTGGTAGTTGAAATTAAATTTAAAAATAAATTAAATTTTACGCAGTTTCAAACTTTTTTCTATTTTATTTTTCATGTTGCTCGTTTTTGAATTTAATTAATGTGAAGAACTCAATTTTCAAATTTGAATAATATGTAAAATATTGTCTGGTAAATGGTATAGAAATTTCCTAGCCTCGAACTAAAAAAGTAAAATTTTCCATGTATTTTTGCTCCTATTCGCTATTAAGTTCGTGTGATACCTGCAACTTAGGTATTGTAGGTAGGTATCTTAAAGTTGAGAAACCCAGGCTAGATTAAATCTGTAAGGAGGTAATATTAAGGCTCTTGATCAGACCCGAGTTGAGACATATGCCATTTTGTATCTTACCATTTCCCAGGACTGTTTTTGTTCTGTGCATCCACAGGGCAAGAAACAAAAAGATGATCGGAATTAGTACAATCCAAAATGGATAGTTCTCCAGTAACATTTGTTCGGCGCTTATTCAACCATCGATGGCGTCGTGACTGCGAAGGTACGCGTCACTTTTACCGACCTATAGGTCACTGGTTTGATTCTCCAAGCCAGCAACCTACAGGAAATGGTGACACCGATGTGAAATGAACATGCTAGGGATGGGATAACTGTCGATAGTTGTCGATTAGAAGCATTATCGTTCGTTATCGGTAAGCAGCTCTGTTAACGATAATTATCGATAATTTCCAAATTTCGGGTTTCTACAGGTAAAATTGTCAGTTTTACATACAAAAAATGAAAATTTGTATTTTTTTGATTGAAAATATCACTTACAGTGTTCTCTCTCACTTCGTTTTTTATCAGGCAACTGATGTATGAGTTTGAACGTTTGAAGATTTCTCTTTTATTGTTATCTGTTGGTATGTTTTTGAAAATTTTTGAGTCAGAGGAGAGAGAAGGGAACTATCGATAGTTATTGATATGCCAAAAGTCGATAGTTCTCATTCCTAGAACACGCACCACTGTTATGTTCCCCTCATCCGCCTCCATAGAGAGATAATGGGCTATAAGTCCCAGTGATTTTGGCTGCGTTACCAGTATACAACTGTCAATTGTCTAGTCGAGCCCTCGGTTTTCGTGATTGCCTGCCTATACGGTTATAGTAGTGTTGGGGAGAGTGGTTGTGGATATGTAATATGCGCTTAGCTCTTATTCCACCATCAGTGGTGTTGCGGCTACGTGGGTGCGCGTCACTTTTACCAACCGGTAGGTCATCAATTCGATTCCCCAAGCTGGCATCCTATAAAATCATTATGATAATCATTGATCTTCGGTTTATTTCATCACTATATTTTCTTTTGATTTTGACTCGAAACAGGTGATGCTAATTTAAAAATGTATTTAAGAACATCACAATATTTAGTTTCATATCGTAGACAGGTTATTTGTTGTCACTTTTGAAATTTCAAAATTTTGATTTAAATTTACTTTTATCGACTTCAAGATTGAATATTTTCGAAAGATTATGACCTGAAAGTACAGTCTAATAATGATAGAGATTCGTTGTTGTGTTTATTCGATTATTTTCCCCCAATTTAATGTTATCTCGCACATTAATTATGCTAAACTCACGCATTTTCTCACATGTATCTATATGATGTTTTTTTACGATCTAAAGCATGAATGCTCTGGCCACAGTCTGGCTATGGGACTCTCATTCAGATGTATTTTATTTGCATTCTGCTGTGAGATGTGAGGAGGAACTTCGTTTTGCCAATTAATTTTGTGGATGATTTCATAAGTGTTTGTTTTGAATATGTCGGTGATTTTTAGCTATTATAATTCCTTTTGAAGAAAAAGTCAAAAACCTGGATGTTCATGAAAGGGACCCATTATAAAAGTAAATGTTTGAATTATAGTCTACTTTATGATTGGCATTGTTCAGAAAAAACGCTCATGAAAACGTTTTTTTTTCTCATTTCTTACACGTTTTTGGCTTTATTTATTGTTTAGGTTTTCATGATTTTTGAAAACCTGTTTTTCTAGTGAATCCCTTACGCCAGAAATTTTTTTGTGCGTGTGTAAGTACCTACTATTGAATTTTCAGTATAAAAAATGCATGAAAATATTTTGGTTTACCAAAATTTTTCTGGCCATATGTATTCTCTTTGGTGATTAGTAACATAGGTCTTGGTCTGGCGAAAAGTACGAAAATTTTCTATGTTGTAGCGGGGCCGTAGAGTGGAAATCGAGGCCCGGGAAAAAAAAATTATGACAGCTCCTAAAAATATAAAATTCCATCTATGCGCAGGTGTAGTATGAAGAATAAATTTATCTTGGGAAAGGGTTTTATAACATTGGGAAAGTCTATTTCGCGAGCGGAATGTAACGGCCAAAAGAGGTTGCTTAGTACTGGAAACTAACCTCTTTTGGGGCGATTACACTTCCTTCGAGATACAATAATATTCACAGGAATATTATCGTACTCGAGAATTATTTTAATAAATTGAATTTACTATCCACGACTATTGTGGACCTTAACTTATATGAGAGACTTTAGTTAAAATTAAAAACACAATAATTTTTATGACTTTACTTTTTGAAACACAATATTAAAATTACAAGTATTCTTCACAGTCAAAGACTGGAAGAATATTGTTGGAACAGTTTAAGACTGACCAGGTATTTACAATATGATACAATAAAGTTCGACACAATACAATACAATTCAATGCAATACAATACAATACAATTAATTTACTGAAAACCAGAGTTTATATACCTGTCAAGGTATATGGTTTTCTATGGTATTGTGAATGAAGTAGGG